>CM065390.1:19237500-19412500 GCA_033060915.1 Euryodendron excelsum | reverse complement strand
ATATTTATTCTTTGAGAGAATTTATTTGTAAGCACGTATGGTTGTACTCTTGTTCTTTCTTCTTGTAAGGGAGAGACTAACTAGGAAAAATTGCTAAAGATTGGGTGTGAATAACATCTGTATAAAAACTAGTTGAAATAAGGGATCACTTAATTAGGTGTGACTAACACCTATGTAAAAACTAGTTGGAGGGGTGTGAATAGCATCTGTGAAAAAACTAGTTGTAAAAAAGACTAGCGATTGGGTTAAAAGGCTAGTGGTTGTATCTACAGTTCGGATATAGTGGAGAAAATTCTCAAAGAAAGAGCCTTGCGGAGTAAACGTAGATTTTGGAGTTGAAGTCGAATCACAATAAATCCTGGTGTTATATTCTCTTGTCTCTATCTTCTTTACTTTATACTTTGAATTGCTTATATTTATTTACAACATATTATTGGTTTATTAATATTTGTTTAAATATTTAGTTGGAATTTTTAAATCTAAAAGTATTTGTTGAATTATTGTTTAAACTCAATTCACCCCCTTCTTGGGTTGCCACTTATATACTAACAACCTTAAGGACTCATGGCATGCATCGAGATCATCTCATAAAGAGGGGCCCCAATTTCTCTCCGTTCACGGAAATATGGCTACCAATAAGACAAGGGGCAATCCAGAAGTAAGGTTGCTCAACGACCTCCCAACATCAAGTATAAAGAAGGTGAATCCGAAGACTCAAGAGTAGTTTAGGGTTTCAAATATAAAAACAGATAAGTAAAAGTCCTAAGGAAAGTGTTTTCCTTCCCCTTTTAATGTAATTTTGAAATTTCATGTACAGGAGAAACTCACTTCAATAAAATTATCATTTATACTTCTTTTGAATGAATAGATGTATGAATAAATGACCACAGGAACAAGCATGGTATTGCATACAGGGGCAAACTTTTATATCCATATATGAGTCTAAGCATCATGCTTAGACCCTTCTCAAAACAAGGGCACCCTTAAGACATGCATTGAATAGAAATATCCAAAATTGGCATCGCTAAACTCTAGTCTGTTTCATTTTTCAAGAAGGCTAAGAAAGACATCATTGCTCCCAAAAAGGCTCCAGCACCACTCAGACCACCTATCATCACTCGACAGAAGGCCTCTCAAATGGCAACCCACTCTGACGAAGCCGCACCTCGCGGTGTAGTGTCCCGAGAAAAGATCAATGAGATGAGAGCCCATATGGGTGAGATGTTCAAGCTGATACAGTCTATGGCCTCCAATGACCCTACCTCAGCTCCTTTCTTATCTGCTCCACCTCCTAAAGAACCGGAGATTGCCCCACCTAGAGACGTGCTCCGCTCTGATAACACTAGTAAGAACAAGGAGGATCCCAAAGTGGTGAACATCGAAGAAGAAGAGGAAGAAATTATACTGCTATCATCCACCAAGAAGAAGACTTCCCCAAACCCACTCAACTTGAAAATACAAGGATTAGAGGAGTCTTTGCGTAGCCTCCATAGGCATGACACCTTTGGTCTAACTTCTTATGAAAAAATATGTTTCTTCCTAGACCACCCGTGACCTGCCAAGTTTAAAATGCCCGACTTCTAGAAATACAATGGCACCAGTGATCCCATAGCCCATCTGCATCTCTATGCTGGGGCACTCAGTGGTCATGGGAATGACTCAAAACTCCTCATGCAATTGTTTTAGCGTGTACATGATCCCTTACATAAATATGAGTAAATGATTTTGATTGTCTTTATCATATTGGTGATCCATGTTCATCGTAATGCACACTTTTCAAAATTTATTAGAATATGGAATCTGTTTTTACGATCTATTTTAGCTGGTTCCACCATTGTTAAAAATTTATGGATTATCGCACACCTAGATTGACCTTTTGTCGATTCCCTCCCCTATCACTTATGAAAAGGGCTACCAGTGAGTGTGAGTGCAACTACTATTGTTATGTGACAAAAGGAGAAGGCTACCTACTCATGTGTGTGAAAGCCGCCATATCTTTACATTTCAGTATTTCTATCATTGGAAAGATAGGCTTGGATTTCTATAAAAATAAAAATAAAAATAAAAAACCAAGATCATAAGATGAGACAAGTTTGACTTCTAGGTGTGTCAATCCGCAAGCTATTAGACATGGTACGCCATCATAGATAACGTTCAGGGTCTATATTCTCATTAGTCTTTGTGAAATTCACACTTATACCACTACATTGTTATTGATATAGTCTTGATCATCTCACGACCAAATGTGCTCATTTTGTGTGATTTTGTACATATTTTATGTTGATCTTTTCAAGCTAAGTCGTATCCTGATATTCGTGAATCTATATTTACTCTGCATTGATTGATCATGTCTTCTGTAATTTGAAAAAAGTTCAATGGTTCTACCCAAAAACTAGGGTTTCCTACAGTTCTTAATAGCTTTCAAAGTCTTCTCGAACTGAGAAAATAAGCTACATGTTGCTTTGCCAAAGGGCAATGCCGACTGTCACTCAAAAAAGCCCACCAATCCAAAGAAAATTCCTAGAAAAAGTCAAGAGGCCCACCCAAGAGAGTTTTTCCTTTCACAAGTTAGAGGAGAAAAATGAGTCCATGGGTTAAATCTCTGAAAATAGTGCAAGTGTTATCTCATCCCGACAAGAAAAGGGCATAACCAGAAGGGAAACCCCAAGAGAAGAACAGAAGTTTAAAAGACTGCCTGACTCTAGGTTGAACATGAACCCTGGGGCAACCCCTAAGGCATGCATACATTTTCATTCACAAATAAAATTTGTGCATTTTATCAAAATAGAATTGCCATAGATAAACTGCTTTTGCTCAAAAATTTCTCTATATCTCTTTCTCTCAAATAGGAAACAGGGAATGGGACAGAGCATAAAAAGGAACTGAAGTCACCTAACAACCGACTAAGCAAGTTCAGACATCTCTGGCACCAGCATCGGCACACACCTTGGAAAGCCCAGACTACTATTCATAGCCAACAAAAAACAAAGAATGGGGCAATGTCCCACCCTCGACCACCCAATCAACCTTTTTCAAATCATGAAAACTGGGGTAATATCACACCCTACACCTCCTTTCCAAACCAGTTGATCTATTCAAAATGAACCAACCAAAGATGTTCGACCTTTTAGATACCTCAAACTTTTCACAACACTCGGCTCCCGAAGGTACAATTCTTACCAAATCAAATAAGAATTTTCCAAAAATGAAAGACCATGCTTTCTCTCAAAGTCAAAAAAAAAAAAATTTACAAGTTTCAATTTTAAAATCGCTTTTTATTAATTTCAAAAATCAATTCTCAAATTTCTAAAATTGCATTCAAAACTATCTCTACAAAAAAAAGGTTTCAACTTCAAAAAAGTAAAAACTCTTGGTTCCCTTTTCAAATTCAAAATCTATTTTCAAAAGTCAAACCAGTTTATCCAAACTTTTTTCTTCAAAAAGCTCCAAGCGTCTAGTCTTTAGTCAAAATGAATTTTGTACACATTTTGTCCAAATTTCAAGGCACAACGAAGTTCCTACACATTTTGCTTCCAAAAATTTACAGTCTTAAGTCAAAATGAATTTCCTACACATTTTGTCCAAGTTTCAAGTCAAAACGAATTTTCTACACGTTTTACCTGGCAAAATAAATTTTCTACACATTTTGTCCTAATTTCAAATCAAAACAAATTTCCTACACGTTTTGCCTGTCAAAATGAATTTTCTACACATTTTGTCCAAATTTCAAATCAAAATGGTTTCTAAACTTTTTTCCTCAAAAATTTTATTTCAAATCAATCTAAGTTTTCTAACTTTTTCCCTCAAAAAGTTCACTCAAATCAAATCAATCGGTTTTAAGACTTTTTCTTCAAATAGTTCAATCAAATCCAATTCAAGATTTTCTAAACTTTTATCCTTCAAAAAGTTTCAACTCTTCAATTTTCTAAGCTTTTTTCCCTCAAAAAAAAAAGTTCAAACTCTTGGTTTCCCGCACTTTTTCCTTCAAAAGTCCTATTTCAAGTCAAATTTCTAGGTTTTCAAACTTTTTCCTTAAAAGTTTTATTTCAAATTTTAAAGATTTTCAACACTCTTCCAATTCAAATCCAAATCAATCCATTGCAGAAAGCCATTTCGAAAATCAACTTCCATTTCAAAATCATTTCCAAACGTCAACATTGGATCTCCTCGAAGGAGTGTCATTTCACTAGTTGGAATGTCAATTCAAAATTTCATCAACTCTAATCACCTCGCAGTTAATATAGGACCCTTACAATATCATTTTCTATCTTCGACAAGCAAAGACAGAAAAAGAGGGGCATCTATAAGCACCTCATTTTTGCTCGCTCGGCAATCTCTTGCCCGACCGGACTCACTTTCATGTGCTACAACACATTTAAACCCAAACCAACCTTCCAAACTCCAATCCAATTAATCGGTTTTTTCAGGGCCCACTTAAAGTTAAATGACCAAAATGCCCCTGAGATATCATTCCAGTCTAATTCAATCTGGTACGCTCTTCGAAAAGGTACCTAAGTCCTTAGAGAAATTAATCCAGCCCTCTAATCTGGCACACTCAAAATGACATTCAAATCAATTCCAGACTCGTTCTGGTACTTCCTAGTCAGAATGACCATTTTACCCCTAGACACCCCAATCTTAACCACACTAGCTCTGGGTATCAATCCGGTAGATCTCCAGGGGCACTCCCATAAGTGCCCCCAACCTCTAAATCATTTTCTAGTCAATTCCGGACTCATTACAATGTTTCCCAATCAAATGACTGTTTTACCCCTAGTGAGCTGGTCATCCATTTCAACCACGCCGGCCATGGGTGTCAAACCGGTAATCCCCTAGGACACTTTTACTAGTGTTCCTGACATTCGAATCCCATCTCGATCCATTCCGGCACTTCTCAGTTCAAATAACCGTTTTGTCCCTGGTGGACCGGCCATTTTCTTCAATCATTCCGGCTCTAGGTATCAAACCGGCAACCCCTAAGAAGCTTCCAGGTGCCCTTATCTCTTTTCGAGCAGAATCTCGTAGCTCAGTAGCTTTCCAGATCAAACTGGAGCCACTCATAGTGGAGTCAGGCCAAAAAATGGCATAGAGCCACTAGGAGTAGCGCCCAAATCTTTGCCTTGCGGCTCAAATCGAATCAAGTCTTCAAAATTATTGTCATAGGTGCCACTTCTAGTGGTGCCACCTCCTTAATTTTTTCCTATAAATACAGTGCACCACCAGCGTATTTCAAGGCCGAAAAAACATAATAAAGCTCTGCCAAACTCTCTATAGCCTCTGAAATCCTTCAAAAACCTTAATTCTGTTAAGGCTCTCTTAAGCCCTAGCCCCCTCTAGCCCTAAACACTGAAACCCTGGCTTCCTCACTCCATTAAAGATCAAGTCCAAGCCTTGAAAGCTCTTGAAGGCTATTACAAGGTTCAAGCAAGTCCTCCATTGAAGCATTCAAGCCAACAAGAAGAAAAGGTATGGTTTCTTTGAGTTTGTACTCTCCTCCTCTCCCTCTTCTCCTTCCTAATCCACTTAGGCTATTCTCTCTTTTAATCCCTATCTTCTACCCCCTCTTCTTGCATGCTTGAAACAAGAGGACCTTTGGTCCATGCCTAGGGAAAGGTTTAGGGAAACCACCGTATCGGGGGTCTTCCTTTAGCCTAACCGATCATGATATGGTCTTGAGACCCCTTGTAATGTGATGAAGCCTTCAACCTTGTATGTTCATGTCCCTATTGCATTCTAATTGTCATGTTCATGCATTGTTCATTACCATTATATTTTCAAAAGCCACTTTCAATGGCTTTTTCCAAAACTACACCCCAAAGTTGCTTTAAAAGCTATTTTTAAACTTGTTTGTAAGAAATCACAAACCCTAGGGTGATTCTTTATGGTTAGGGTTTCCCTAAGGAGATGACACATTCAAAGTGTCCACCAAGGTTCACATTAGGGTTTCAAACCCTAACTTCTTTCCAAAATCACAACCCTAAAGTGATTTTAGTCTTTCCATGGTTAGGATCACTTCAGGAAAGTGTTATATTCAAAGAAGCCTCCAAAGGCCGCATTAGGGTTTTAGGCCATAAAATGTCTCTTTCAAAATTTAGTTTTCAAATCTTATATTCAAAAAACTTTTTTCCAAAACTAGTCCAAGTGTTGTTATCTTGAAGCCAAGGTCAAAACCCTAAAAACGCATGCCCTAGGAAACCCTGATTTTATCCCTAACCTTCATTCTTACATTCCTTGTATTCAAAATGGTTTTCAAATCATTGTCACATCATGTTTTCAAAAATTACATAACTCACTTGAGTTGTTTCCTAAGAGTCACACATAAAATCATATTCAATTCAAATTTTGCATTTTTCAAATCAAATATTTCCTTATTCAATTCAAATCTTTTCATTTTTGGAAAAAAATCTAATTTTCTATTTTTGAAAACAAAATCAAATCTTTTATTTTTCAACTCAAAAACAAATCTTTTTATTTTGAAAACCAAATCAAATCTTTCCCTATTGGAAACAAAATCGAATCTCTCTATTTTTAGAAACAAAATCTAATCCTCTATTTTTAGAAACAAAATTGAAACTTTCCTAGAACTAAAACTTTTCTTTTTCAAAAATAAAACTTTAATTTTTCAAAAATTTTCAAAATAAAACTTTCCTTTTTCAATTAAAAATCATACATTTCCACATTGCATCAAATCAAATCTTTTCCATCTTCAGGCGTCCTTCCTAAACCTTAGGTTACTTGCATCACAAGTCACGTCCAACCTGAGGCTGCTTGAATTCCAAGTTAAGGTTGCCTAAAACCCTAGTTGATCTACCCTAGGTCAATCCAATCTTAGGTTAGCCCAAACCCTAGGTGGTCCAACCCTAGGTCAACCTAACCCTAGGTTACCTTAACCCTATTTTGTCCAACCAAGGTTAGGTGGCTTCAAAATTCTAACTCTAGGACCCTTTTCAAACCCAAAATGATTTCTTCAAAATGTTTTCAAAAGCTCTCTAAAACTTGTCTTAATTCAAACTGGCCAGACACTTACCATTTTTCAAACAACTACTTTCGAAAATGATTTCAAAAACTCACAACCCTAAGGCGATCCTAACCCTTTCTTGGTTAGGGTTTCCTAAACAAAGGGATACATCAAATGGAACCTATAAGGTTCACATTAAGGTTTCAAACTCTAAATGTTTTACAAAACATTTCTTCAAAAACTATTTTCAAACATCATAATCTTGAAACGACCATAAACCTTCGTGTGGTTAGAGAAGCTCAAGGCAAAGTGAGATACTCAAAACCTAAGGTAAGTTTCCAGCCCTTTTTTCTAAACTATTTTTCAAAATTCATAGCCTTAAAGGAGCTTAGTTCTCAATTAACTAATCTCCCAAGGGTAATGTAACATCAACATACCTTTCATAAGGTACATAAAAACAATTTTTAAAAACCTTTTCAAGACAAGTTCATAAGATATTTTACAAGTCCAAATCCCACTCTCTAAAAGTCCTATTTCTAAAAGCACTTCCCAAAACTTTCAAGTTCTATTTCTAAAACACCAACTTCCAATTTCAAAATCAAGACTCTCTTGAGTTATTTGTGAATTTCAAGTCAATAACTCTCAAGTTCTCTTTTTCAAAACAGGACCCCAATGAGTCTTAAAAACTTTCAAAAGGCCCCAATGTGCCTATTTTCAATTGGACCTTGAGTCTGAATTACAATTGACCTAATTCTCATCAAAACGCGATACATTAGCAACTTTCATAGGTGCGGTCATAACTTCCGTTCAAACTCAAATACCCTTTTTCAAAATTCAACCTTAATTTTTTTCAAACTCTTTTCAAAACTTGTATCATGCATCATTCATCCCAAAAGTGATGACAAAATGCTTGCTTAAAATCTTCTTAAAAAGTGGACATTTACGAACTAGAGATCCAAGTGAGTGAACTTAGGGTGAATGAACATGTAGGTATCGCAAGGGCGGGGTAAGATGATAGTCTTCAGTCATCTTTTCTGCACAGAACCAACCCCCGGACCATAGATCTCCATTTTAAAGACCAAAATCAGAGTTACAATTTCAAAAGGGCTTAAACATTCTCCAAAGGTTGCCAACTAATCTATTTTCCTTAAAACTCTCTCTTGTGGAAGATTTTCAAAACCTTTTAAAAAATCCTAAGTTCAGTCTTCGAACTTACTTAGTTTTAGGGGGCCTAACACACCTTTAATCATGTTAGGTAGCAACTTCAAACTTTTTTTCAAAAATCCTTAATCAAATACATTTCAAGTTCAAACCCCATCGTACTTGTCCTTCTTAGGAGGGTAAGTTCTAACACGACAGAGCACTATGCTTCTCCTCCACCAAGTTACGGAGACCTGGCAGGGCCAAAAAATCGAGGCGCAACATTTTTATGAAGTCATGCCAAGTTGATACACTTCCATTATTACGTTCTTTGACTTTTGGTTTGCTCTTTAGCATGTTATGACACTTACTCCTTTTAGAGCATTCCATTGAGAGAAACCTTGTGCTTGATTATTAAAGAGCATATGCCCGGTGAGGATTTGGAGTAAGGCTCCAAGGCTACGAATGTATGAGTAGATGCATTTGAACTACATTGCATAATTTGCACATACACACACGAACCTTGCCTTTGTGTCCTTATGGATATATGCTTGCTTGCATTGAGATTATAAATGGTTTGTTGAGATTATTTTGATATACTTATGCATTATCTCTATATTGTTCTAGACCTTTGATTGATGATCATTAGTTGATGTTTGTGGGTGTCATCACTGTAAGACCTCACAAGACACCACTCATCCACTAAGGGTAACTTAGGGGTTTAAAGGCTTGATGTATGGGTTAAATGCATCCATGATTCCTACAAAAGTGGAGATTATCTTTTGTTTAGTATTTTGCTAGGGACTAGCAAAAGCTAGGTGGGGGGTGGTGATTACACTTCAAAAGTGTAATCCTTAGCCCCTAAATAGCTTTGTTAGTTCATTTAGGTTATTTATTTGCTCATTCTAGTCCAATAATGCACGTAATGATGTTTTGTACTTAATTTATAGGTTTGGAGCTTAAAAGGGGTTGAGATTCAGCTTAAAAGGCAAAACAGTCATAGGGATCGTACCTACAGTACCTACTCGTAGGTACGGTAGTGGGAAGCATGCCTACGCCTACACGAATTAGCCAATCTTCTAAAGAGGTGTTTATCCATAAAAGGGACTGTAGGAAGACTGTACCAACGGTTTAGGGACTTGTGCCTACGGTAGGCCTAACCATATGTACGGATTACGGAGTTTCTATTTTGAATTAAGCTTGTAAATACAAGTTTGGACAAGATTTTTAGGGCTCTAGCATTATTTTCTCAGCTTTGTACAAATTTTCTATCCTTAGAATTTAGAGAACTTCAATTGTATTAGTGTAGTCATTGTAATTCCTTTATATTTCCATTGTAAAAGCATTTGAGAGTTGTGTTCAATACAAATTTCATTCCAATTCTCCTTAGATTTCAATTGTTTGCTTTCAATTGAATTCCATTTCAATCTCTTTCATGGATGTGAGTAGCTAGACTTTAAATTGGGTTCAATTGTTAAGAATACTTGAAGAATTCAAGGAATCATTGAAGATATCCCATGAATTCTATATTTTATCTACTTGGATCTTCAATTCTCTTTGATTGATTGTTGGATCTCTTAGATCACCTATGCTATTGACTATGTATGGCAATTTCAATTATGATTTAGCAATTATTACTTGGAATTGACCAAATCGATGGTATTAGCCAAGGATCCTTAAGTTGTTTATAAATCTAACATTAATTGGAGTTGAATTATGAAGTTTCAAAGCTAAATCTCTTGAATTGCTACCCTTGATTGTGGATTAGCAATTTGAGTTATAAATCTTTAATGAGTCATTGGATTGTTTAAGTGTTTGGATCAATTGACCCTAATTGTCCTTTAATTTGATCAAATCTTTATTGATTTTCAATTTCCTAGCTCTCCACCAACTAAAACCCAAATTGATCTTTGTTTATCCTTTTATAGAAGCATTTCCATTGATTGTAAATGTTTGAGTGAGTTTGCGTGAACTTAAGCTATTGATCTATATTGGGTCTCGATCCCGAGGGTAAAACGATACTCAATCCCAAGGTTGAGTGGCAGATAGAAGGACGAATTAAGAAACCAATCTTTCTATGCCATTTTATTTTGCAATAGCATCTTTAACCTCTCTACCACGAGCATCTCCAGCTCTACTCTCTAAAATAACTTGTCAAAATATACTTAAAAATTTTAAGGTAAAAAATTATTTAGTCTCTCCAACTTTACCTCAGATTCTAATGTCATCTCTGAACTTTGATTTCTTCTATTTTGGCTCTAGAACTTGTAAAAGGAAGTCAATGTGGTCTTTCATCTTAAAATAAGTTAGAAAAATTAAAAATTAAGTACACTTTGACCCTCTCAACTATAATTTAATATTATTTTACCCCATTCAATTAAAAATAATGACATTTTCACCATCATAAAATTTAAAATTAGAAATTTGTTCGGCCAAAGTTTTATACTAATCTCTAAAATAAAGAGAAAAAATAATTTTATGACTATAAAATGATATAAATCATCTCAAAATGCTTAAGAAAATAGCAAGAATGATTCATAAAATCTTTATTTTGTGAACCACCATTATTAGTCCTGACAATAAGCAAATTTTTTAAACTACGTATTTGTTAACCAAAGATAAAAAAAATTTATATTGTGTCCGATAAGAAATGCTACTAGTGTTCAAATTTTTTTTTTTTTTTTTTTTTGTCAATAGCATTAATACGAACTTAAATTCTCTTAGTTAGGTTAAAATATAACGACTTTTAAATTAGCAGGTAAAGTGAAACTAAATTATAGTTGAGAGAGTCAAAGTATCATTAATTTTTAATTTTTCTAACTTATCTTAAAATGAGAGACCACATTAATTTTTTTTTTTAGTTGGAGGACCAAAATAGAAGAATTCAAGGTTTATGGATGACATTGGAATCTGAGGCAAAGTTGGAATGACTAATTGATTGTTTACCCAAAATTTTATTTTCTATTTTAGCTTGCCACTTTTTAAAAAAAAATCCTCTAACAATACTCTCCATTTTAGTTAGTCACCTCAAAAATTATTATCTTTTTAACACTTACCTTAATAAAAGGGGAAACAGAAAAATGAGAGAAAGAGAGATATTTGGAAAATATTAATATTTAAAGTTTAGATAGCTATATAGATAGACTATTAGAGGTCATTTTTTACATTTAACTATCTAAAATAGATAAGAGAGATACTTTAGAGAGTCCTTGCTCTAACCCAATACTCAACTACAGTGGCCGACTGGTTCTCATGCTAAGCATGAAATCTCAAGTTTGATTCCTTCTTATGTCCCCTTGTGGTCAATAATTATTCATGCAATGCATAAAGTTTTCATGGTAGAGTAGCTAGTCGAAAGCCTAGACACCCAGTTGCAAAAAGAAAACAATATTCAACTAAACCTCCCCTTAAGTGCTCTGTCCATTGTTGTTTCAATTACTTGCACTGAGTTTGCATTCAAGAAGTCACAACAATTCCATATTATTTGAAATTCAGCTTCAGAAAAAAGTCGTGTTATCAAGCTAATGATCCCCACCTAAACTAGATTAGTAGTCATATCAAAAAAGAAATCTTGTGATTAATTTGATGATACTTGTAGAGGTAAACACTTTCCAATGTACACAGATGCTGTTAATGCCTAAAAATAAGCGAATTTTATGAACTAAGCATATCTCCTCTTGGCTGTCAAGAACCACATTAATATAAAAGCTATTCCAGTAACTGGTTATAGTTGGAGAAGTAGCTCTACGATACCAGATTTTCTTTTCATTCTGCATTGGCCAGCAATTATAATGAAAAATCACTTCATACCGATATAAAAATCTCAAAAAGAGGTTCAAAAAGCAAAGGAATCTGAAGGATGACTTAGTAAGACCTGCAAGCCAAGTACCTACATATATACCAAACAAATTAAAAAACATGTCATAGTGATAACCTTCAGGCACCTGTATCCTTCAGAATTTTTCAACAAGTGAATCTGAACACTACTAGCGATTAGTGTACTTGTAACTGGAAGTCCTTCGATCAAATTGGAAAATTTTCAGAAAAGTTGCTGCCTCTTTCATGGGAGTTTTTCACATCACTTGCACAAGGTTAAGTGTATTAAAACTAGAAGTGCTTAAGGGCCAAAGTGTTTACAATCCTTAGTTTTCCATCCATAGCTAGGGCAAATTTAACAGGAGTACGCTATGAATTCTTTTTCTCTCTCTCTCTCTCTCTCTCTCAGAGTTAATTCCCATCCTTTACTGGGCGTATATAGGGAATTTTATCAGCCAAGAGTTCGGTCCAATGGCTCAGGGAAAATGGAATGATTTCATATATGAGACGACTGCTGACTTGAAAGGTCGTTTTGGTTGGTTATATGTTCACCATTTGGAAATACAGGAATGCTCGAATCTTTGAGTAACGCATTTTTGCTGATATGGATGAGTATTCTAGCAAGCAAGACTTTCAATATTTTTCTTAATGCACAAATAACAAAAAATATGTTTCCTAATAGAGTTCAATTCCACAAACAAGCAAGACTTTCAATATGTTTCTTAATGCACAAATAACAAAAAATAATTGCACAACAATAACTTCCATCAATAACATACTGTGTGGCATTCCATCGGAGCATTCTAAACTCTTCAAAATTAATTCAGGTTTACATCTAACTAATTACGCAAGATTGATATATAAAATCTCTTGAATAATTTAGAACACTGATTCCTTTTATAGTAATTAATAAAAGCAAAAAAAAAGTTCACAAACTGTAGTGTAAGTCCAAGCTAGTCTTTAGACTTTTCACCAATCAAGCTAACCAGACCAGCTAATTTGGAACATTAAGAGAGAGAAAAATGAAGTACTTGACGGCCTAACAAGTAACCAACTGGGCTGTTAACTGGGATTTTTGATGCATATGATGGAAAAACTTAACTTTAGGAATAGATGGAGGACCTGGATCTTGGAATGTCTATCAAGTGCAGGAGTCTTTGTGTTAGTTAATGGGGCACCCTCCAAAGAATTTACAATGCAAAAAGGTTTGAGGCAAGGGGACCCTTATCACCATTTCTTTTTATTATTGTCACAGATGGTTTAAATGTGTTGCCTAGCAGAGCAAGATTCTTAAACATAATCAAAGGGTGTCAAATTGGATTTAAAGGCTTGTCCATCTCTCATCTGCAATTTACAAATGGCACCCTTCTTTTTTGTGCTGCTGACATTGAGAAGGTTTCAAGCTTGAAAAGAATCCTCAAATGCTTTGAATTGCTTTCAGGCCTGAGGATTAATTTCAGCAAATTAGTAATCAATGGTGTTTGGCTGAATGAGGACTCTCTTACAAAAGTGAAGAGCATTTTTAATTGTAAAAAGGAAGCTCTCCCAATGAAGTATATAGGTCTTTCATTGGGAGGGAATCCAAGACATTCTAGCAGTTGGAATGGGGTGGTGGATAGAATAAAGAAGAAGTTGGCAGGATGAAAGAAGAGATTCCTCTCAATGGGTGGAAGGCTGATTTTGCTCAAATCATCTTTGTCTAATCTTGCAATTTACTATCTCTCACTTTACAAAGCTCCAATCAAAGTATGTAATGAGATTGACAAGATTCAAAAGAATTTTTTATAGGGAAATAAGCAAGGCAAAAAGGGGATTCATTATGTGCATTGGGGTAGAGTAACAGCTGAGAAAAAGAAAGGAGGAATTGATATAATTCCTATTAGAGTAATAAACATGGCTCTGATAGCAAAATGGTGGTGAAACTTTGCTAAGAATAGAAATGCCCTATGAAAGAAAGTGGTTTGTCATAAGTATGATTGGAATGCGGCAAGATGGACATTTCCAAGAGAGAATGGATCTAAATTATCAATTCTAGTAAGGGTTCTAACACTTCAAAAGGAAGACCAACAGAGTTTTGTGCAGATTCTAAAATCAAATCTTCAAGTTAAGGTGGGTGCAGGGTCATCCACATTGTTTTGGAAAGATCTATAGGTGATAGATAACCCTCTTAACTTAAGATTTTCAAGGCTCTATTCATTATATGTTTAAAAGGATGCATTAATAGTAGACATCAGAGAAACTTCAGGGATATGGAATCTGTCTTTCAGAAAAGACCTTCTATCTTGGGAAGAAGATTGTCTGGAAGAGCTTTCCTCTCTCCTTAACTCAAGGGTCATCATGGATAATGTAAATGATTCTATTTGTTGGCTTGCAAACTCATATTATATTTTTTCAGTAAAATCCTTTTGCATGCTTGCATCTGAGAAAGTCCTCTGCCATAATCCAGTTTGGCCTTGGCTCTGGAAATCATGGGCCCCTCCAAAGTTTAAGATATTTGACTGGTTAATCTTGCAGAAAAGAATCAAATCAAAGCTATTTATAATGAAAAGAAAGATTCTTCACAGCAATGTAAGCTTATTGTGTGCTTTCTGCAATTTCAATTTGGAAAATTTTGATCATCTTTTGATTAGCTACAAATTTACATGGAGGGTGTGGTGTAGTATCTCGGAATGGTGGGGTCTAGAATGGGTATGTTCCCTTTCAGTCATCTTTCTCAGTAAATGGTGGATGAGTCAAAAACAAAGGAAGCTTAGGAAAGTTATCTGGGACGTTTTATTTGTAGCCATCCTATGGAATCTATGGAAAGAAAGAAATGATGTTATCTTCAATTGTATGCCTACAAGCTGGGAGAATATTGTGGATAGTGTTAAAGCTCAGGTGTTAAGTTGAATTCAAGCAAAGCTGAAGATTGGAAGCTGCACTATCTCTGATTTCTTCCTCTCAATTAATGATATAAAATGTCTCGACCCCTCCCTTTTCGTGTTGTAGGCAGTCAGATGCATTTGGGTGTTTTTGTATCAAGTTAATCTCTGTTCAACTTTTTCTGTTTTGGGTTGGTTTGCTCTAGGCAGCCTTGCAAGTTGTATGAGCTCTCCTTCCTCATTGTATTTCTTCCTCTCTTTAATATACTTTCTTTGGCTATTCACAAAAAAAAAAAAAAAAAGCTAGTAACCAACAATTTCAACTAGTTGAAGTTGAAATTACATTTACTCTAAATTTAAGCACTTGAAGGCAACGGAATGTTAGGTAGATTCTCAGCTCGAAATATAACATGTCAATGAAAGGCAACTCTAGTTCGCAATTTGCAAAGATTATGTCATCTCAATATTTCAAACTTAATGTAGGCCAATAGATATAAGTTCTAGCTCAAGAAGAAAGCGGAGAAGGAAGGAAAAAAAAAAACAATATCTTAATTAACAGCTTTTACCTGATTGAAATTGATTATGATGCTTCATATATATGTAAGCTATAGCTTTCTTGAGTTCTAATGAGCATACAGATCCCCATCAAATTCGCCTGACACATCCCTGCAAATCATTTGAGCTGGTAACTTATCACACATGATATTCTAAAAGGAGAGAGAGAACTTAATTAGTTTTTCAATTTTATGGGGTAGAGAACTGATCAGTGTTGTGATACCATAACACAAAACTAACCCAACAAATAAACACGAATTCAAAGCAAAGTACTCTGATAGAACACTAAAACAGGAGGGTAGAATATCATTCATAAAAGGAAATAGAATAATTATGCATTATTTCAAGAATACAAGCATTAGGGAAATTATGCCCCTTTCCTGTACAAGGAAACATTAACTCAACTCAACTTAATAAAACCTTATACCAATTACATGGGTGGTTGGATACATGAATCTCCTATTTCAATTCAGCATATACAAGGAAACATTGAAATAAATAGCGGAAATTCATTTCTCTCCAAAACAAATAAAAATAACTTGAAAATCCAAAATACACAACGGAAAAAGATTACCAAACCTAGATAACTTTTTTAGGAAAATCTCTCTCCCAATTTGAAAGCATGAAGAACACTTCTCAGCAAACAAACAAACAAAAAAAATGAAGAACACCCATAACAAATTAGGTTTTAGGAACCATCAAGCTCACCGAAGAATCAAGTTAATTACAAAGATATCCCAAGTCAGTACTGCTTACATGCACGGACAAACACATCTCCACATTGACACACACAATCATACATCATACCGCTCCAATAAACAATTTACAGCTGCAATTCTTACTTCTGCTAAAGTTGCTGGTTCTCATTCTTTATTAAGCTTCACACCATAATTCTCCCACATGGTTTCCTTTCCATTCATCAGGATGTGAAATCTGCTCTCATGCATTTCATTGCCAATTTTGGAATTATAATTTGAGAGGCCATCATAGTTTTGTTCAGCAACCTCATGGCCCTGATAGGAACTGAAATGTGGAAAAGAATTGCAGGTTTTGGAATTCTGAGAACCTTTCTTCTCATGTTCCATTGTCTTGTTAACATAGAAGCTGATATTATCCCATGTCTCTTTGCACCTGATCACACTCCAATCATAGCCCAAACAAGCCATTTTCGCAACTATCTCCTCCCACAGATATTCTTTTGAATATCCACTTTCTTGAAACCTTGGTTCCAAGCTAGTTCTTAGCTGGATGAAACTCGAAATCTCCGGTTCAAGCCATGCAGTACTTCTGTTAGTATTATTGGGTATTTGAGTTGTATCATCCATATCTTTGTTGGCGTCTTGAATCTTCGGCAAAGACAGTTTTAGTTCTTTCCTTGTAAATTTCTGCAAAGCCTCAAGTAATGCAGTGTCTCGAGCTTCAATCCATGCTCTCTCATTAGCCCAGAATTTGTATGATTGATCCAACCGAGCCGCCTCTTCTTTCCTCCATTCCTCCTCTCTCATCATCCTTTCTTGTTCTTTCTGCTCAATAGTCTTCAACATCTTCTCCATCCAAGCCTCCTGCGTATCCATTATCTTCCTCATGCGCGAGTCTACAAACTCCTCCACCTTTGCTTTCCAGCTCTTCCTGACCCTTCTGAAACTTTGGCTCTCATTAATCCCTATCTTCTTCTTCTCCATCGAACGATTCAACATCAATGCAATTGCTGAAAGATCATCATCATCATTGTTCATTGATGAAGAAGTCTCAAATTCGGATGAGTCTGATCGGCTAAGGCTCTTGCAGAGCTTCTGGTCTTGCAAGACCTCTTGGTTTTCTTGGTCGAAAATAAAATTGTTTGTAGTTGGATAGAGATGGTTGTAGCTGGCAAGATGGGTATCTGAAGCTTCATGGATGGGTACTTCCCCACAGAGGGCATCAAGCTGGCGAAAGAACCTATAGTGCTTGCCGTCTTGTCTTCCAGCTTTACCTTCCTTTGTCTTCTTATAGTACTTGTATAAGTTCTCAAACTTCTCTCTACATTTCCTCCCATTTCTCTGGTAGCCATGCTCCTCCCTCATTATCCTACAGCAAGAGAGTAAAGCAAATAAAAATAACCAGAAATATTTAGATGAAATTTGGCACACATACATAAGGTTAAGCTAAAGATCAAGATAAACGTATATATATACAGAGAAAAAAATGTAACCTTAGTTTTTAAATTTCTCCTCTTAACATTTGGGAAATCCCATGTTAACAAAGATCATCAAGTTTTTATTGTTCAAGTTCCATAAGCAAACCAAAGAAAAAAAGGTACCTAGAACATTCTTCCTAAGTATGACCATACTCTAGTCCAATATTGTTTTAAATTACTAACACAATTTTGTTCTCCTTTGCTGGTATTTTAAATAACTAAACCATTGGCATATATCCAAAACATTCCTCCAGATGTTTTAATGGTAATTGGTGGTCAATACGGTTCAGCCATTTTGATTGAAGAAAAACAATAAAATAAAAGAAAAACCAGAGAATTTCCTGGGTTTTCTCAATAGCATAGAAGAGAAGTCACTTTCAAGTAACACTAGTGTAAACCAATTGATAAAACACTAATTGCATGAATTCAATTGTTCTATCATGAATTTGTAAACACATAAACCAAGTAAGAAAGAGAAAGCTAAATCATCTTCACTACAAAACCAAATAGGGTTAGATATACAGTCACAAGACATAGACTTGAGGTTAGATATACCTAGAGACTTCATCCCATAAGGGTCCTTTCTGATTGGTCTCTTTGAACTTATAATCAAGACGAGATCTGATTTCAAGAAGGTTTAGAGTCTCTTGTCTGGGCCATCTACTACTCCCACCACCATCTCCATTATTGCGACCCTCCATCTCTAAGCCAAACTGAGCACCAGAAACTGAAGTACTAGGAGTGAAAACAGTGTTGTTACGACCAAATTCAGGCAACACCTCTCCAGTGTGACAACCCAATAAGCCGGTGAATGGTTCGGCGGCCTGTGGAGTGTCTGGAAAACCGGTCCTTCCGGCCATGAGCTGCCTCAGATCCATCAGGCCATAGCGGTTTCTCTCCTCCATTAGGTTTTGAAACTGTAATTATCAATAGAGAAGCTCACATAAGCTCATATCTTGAATTTGAGGAAGAGAAAGTTCAAGGAGAGAGAAACTTGAACATTCAAAATGGAGTTGGGGACAACAGCAGTGGCACAAATTCGAGCTTTTTTGTGGAAGACAAGATCCGAGTCTACCGCACCTTTCATTAATACTCTCTTCTTCTCTATATATCTACTGTGTATCTATAGTTGGAAGTGAGAGAGAAGATAGAAGCAAGATGAACATAAGATACGTATGATTTGATTTTTCTCCACGAATAAGTGGCCGGCAAAATGTTGAAAAGTAAGATGGGAATGGAGATCCAATAAAGATTTTTTACTTTATTGAGGGTTGTACATAAATCAAGCTGTTCACGAATCGTTTAAGTTTGGCTCGTTATGATACGCACAAATAGTTTAAGCTTGGCTTGTTATGATACGCCTTAAAATCGGCTTGTTAAAGAAACATGTTCTAGCTTGTGTACGAGTTAATTGGATTAGGTCTAAACTTAAATTTATCAAGAGTAGCTTATCTATTTTAACCTTGAAAAACATCAAGATCAATTGGACTATACCCTCAAAGCCCCCCTCGCGTGAGAGTAATAAAGTCTTTCGCTAGGGACACAAAAAAAAATACACCCAAATTAACTCCATATTACCAAGCAATAGAAAACTAATGAGTTCTAACGAAAAGAAAATGTAAATTTGGTAATTAAGAGAATAGAGTTGAACATCTTGTGACAAGTCTCTACAAATATTTCTTTTCCCCGTAAATTGGAAAGGGCTTTGCCCTACAGTTTAGGAATCCATTGTCAACATTAAAGAGAAGACAGAAAGGTTACTTTTTTGACACAAATTGTGTTCTTTTACCAATGGCAAATTACATTTTTGTTTGTCTTAAGACACATTAAAGAGTCTTTATTTTTGCATTAATCATGCAAAAAGTGCTAGATTCTAACATAAAAATCAAGTGTTAAAAAGTTCTATTTTACAAGTAAAGCTGATAAACAAGTTCCAATTAAGACTATATGAATAAACTAGTCAAGATGAAATTAATATTTAATTTGGGTTAAATTTCAAAAAATATCAATAAATCACGTTTAAACAACTCAATACTTAGCCTAGACTTTGCTCATCTCTCTCTCTCTCTCTCTCTCTAATGGCTTACTTATCTAGTCATTTCCTCTCAATCAGCCTAAAAGTGAGGATTTGCCAAGTGAAGTTTGGTGCACATGGAAGAAATGATGACTAATGCAGTTTATCAATTTTTTCTTAGTAGTGAATAGCCAAGCGTTGAAATTGGCTAACGATGCTCTGACCAAATGACCATATATACGTTGCTTAAGGTTATGTAAATAATTCTCTCTCTCTCTCTCTCTAGGTTTTTCTTTTCGTTGTTATGATGGCCACACCAACTACTTACAATCCATTCCAAAGCTGTTTGCATCTTCCTGCAGGGACCTCAACTCAGCCATTGTTTTTTAGGTGTCAAGCCAAGCAAAGCAAAGCCAAGCCAAAGAAGATAAAGCAAAGAGAACCAAATGGGGAGAAGAAAGAAAGGGTGGGGGCCGGGCTATGCCTATGCTCAAATTAGGAAATGTGGATCCCAATCCTTCCCAGCCTAATCCTTGTCATTATATATACCATATCATATCATGTGACATCTATGAATGTTTTTGATTCCTGGGCTCACTGTGGGACCATTAAAAAAATAAAAGAGAGAATTAGATCAAAGTCATTGGGAGGAGTTTTTGACCACAATATTGTTGATTACAAAAAAAAAAATCCTGAAGTAGTGCTGTTATGAAACAATTTCTCAATCTAGGTTAATTTGGCTACATCATACTCCACGTATGCAAGAGAAGATGTAAATAAAGAATAATAATAATATTTTTTTTCTTATAATTTTTGAGCTAAATACAAGTGCATTCTTGGCCCGAAACAAGAACACAATCTATGCAGAAGTGCCGAAGAACAAAGAGGAGCAAAGACTTTCCATGGCCTCTTATGTTAACCACTCATAGATTAAGAATAAGAAACCAAAAAAAGCAGCCGTAAAACAAAGAGAACAACATTGAGAGGAAGTTCCATAGATTTAATCTAAGTAACTTCAGACATCGATTACTCTATAGATTAAGAATTTGATTGACGTTCAATTGAAATGTTCTCTATTGCACTTGAGCTTCTGGATATGGATTCTTTCAAAAGGCAGTATAGTTGAATAGGACACATGCACATGAAATGGGTCTTTGAATGAATTAGGATTTAGAAAGTCGCTCTAAACAAAGGGGATCGGCTCACCTCCATACCTTAATATTCAAAATACTCCAGACTCTGTATCTCCCCTTTGTCACATGTTAGTCACTCAGATCTAATGGATAATAGTATTTTATCTAAACTCATGATTTTACTTAACATTAAAAAAACTAACAAAATGAGAATATGAGTTTGAATCGGATAACCACATTATCCATTAGATCTAGGTGACTAACACGTGGCGTAGTGAGATAATGAGTGTAAGAATTTTGAATATTAAGATTTGAAAGGGAGCCGAATCCTAAAAAAAAAAGGAAGGGGGGGGGGGGGGGGGGGGGGGGGGGGGGGGGGGGGGGGGGGGGGGGGGGGGGGGGGGGGGGGAGGGGGGGGGGGAATCTATCCTTAAGAACATTATTCAGCTCTTTACATTCAGAATATATCACCAAGGTGTTTGAGAAAATCTGGTGTTCTTTTCAATTGTGGTCCTTTGCAAGCCTTTATGGTCACCTTCATATTAGCAGTAATCAAAATGGTGATATTGGTGATTATTGTGGTGTAGAAGAAAGCAAGTCACCCATACATACGTATATGAGAATTGATCTTTTAAAATGAAAAATTTATACTTCAAGTTGTTTTCGGTGTAAAGTAACATATGTTCACTGTGAGGCCTTTGCATTGAACTAGCTAAAAGAGGACGACATAGATATTCTTAATTGCCTACTTGTCTAACTTAGCCACAACCCATATTGACAGTATAAATTAAGCTTTTTGTTTAGAATACTAGTCTTACAATGTGTCCTAACTGTACATACGGGAGTCACTTCATTGCACACATTTAGCATCGAATCATATCCTTCCAAAGACATTTGATAGAGCCCTTCTCAAAAGCTAGGGTTTTACTAACAAAAGCATAGAGAGAGAAAGAGGAGGGGATAGGCATCAAACCCTAGTTATGGACGATAATATTACTTTTTAGAAAGAAAAAAAAAGGTTTATTTAAGTCTCCATTTGAACTATTTTCTGATAATTTTTTGATTTGCTTATTCTTCTCCCATTCCTTCTCTCTCACACGTGGTGTATGATATGACATAATCAACTTAGACTAGGAAATAATTTCAAAAGAGCTCTAGATTAGGAATTTTTTTTAAAACTAACAATATTGTGGTAAAAAAATCAATTTTTTTTAAATTGATATTTAGTCATTGAAAGTTTTAGAGAAAATTTAATTCAGTTGCCCTCCCAAATATACCACTCAAGTGTTGTGTTTTTTTTTTTTTTTTTTTTTTTTTTGGTCTTAATCAATCAAGTGGTAAAACTAAATAAGTTGGTCTATGCATTATGTGCTAGTTAAATTTTTTTAACGATTACGTACTAAAAGGTACCAACCTCAGTCCTAAATATATTAAACAAAATGTTAAAATTATATCATTTCATTATGTATTATATATGGAGTAGTTAAATTTACAAATGATTTACGTATTAAAATATGATATGTATGTAGAAACTAGTTATGCAATGCATACCATTGACTTAGTAGATCTAGTAGTTTGACTGATACAAAGAGTCACATTTAAATTTTCAGACAACCTTTAATAATGAAACCCAATTTCACAAAACTTTATTCCAGCTGAGATCCTTCTAAAAACTCTTATTTAATTCCCCCAAGAAAAAAAAGGAGAGATGGGATGGGCTGAAATGATATCACTTGCTTTCTGGAGAGTCAAAAAAATAAATAAAGGGGCTCTCTTACCTACCAAAAAAAGAAAAGGAAAATGGAGGGCTCTTTTTCATGTCATCATTAGGCAATCCAAAAGGTTTGATTCTTTTGGAAGATGAGCCAACCCTACCACCTTTCATCGGACGGCTCACATTAATTATCTTATATGCAGCATTACACCTTTTTATTACTTTTTATTTTTTATTCTTTTAAATCGTCATACAACGTTACCTCATGCGTGGTCTTTCATGCACATGAATGGCTACGTGCCTAAAACCCAACAAAAAAAGAGCGGTCCGATCCAATTTTGCCAATTGTCTATGAGTTTTGACCGTCCGATCTAAACTGTTGATTAAAATACGAGATGATTTTTTTTCCCTCAAAAAATAAGAGGTAGATTTGGATTGTCAATTAGCCAACATTACCCTTAACTTTACCCAAAGAGTGCTCAATGATAATTCCAAGTGTAAAATAATAAAATAATAATATCCTGTGAGTTCAGAATTGAATTTTCTCAAGGATCAATTCAATATGACTAATTAACGAATATGTAAACTTCTCGGATTGAAACAAACACAATAAACCACTTTCAAAAAGAACCAAAATTTGTTTGTTTGGAAGGTTGATCTAACCACTTTCAAAAAGAACCAAACTTTGTTTGGAAGGTTGATCTAACGTGACTAAAACACTAGAAATTGATTCAAACTATAATAAGAAAGGTTTTTGATTCAATTAATCTGATCATTTAATTCACTTAAGGTTCCAATGAGGTTTAACAACTTAAATTATCGGTCATGATCCTTTGATTTGAAATATTTAACAATTAAAACATAAATTTAATGATTCATGCCATCAATTTGTATAATCTTTATACCAAACTGAGACGTGTGCAGAGAGATTATCAAATTTAATTAAGAATCTAAAGTTCAATTATCAAGAATAAAGAGATTGAAAATATGAAACAATGATAATTCAATTACCTCCATTGAAATCTCAAGATCTTTGGATGACTTTTACAATTGCTTCCAAGAGTATAATTAGCCACTCATCAACATTAAGAAAACGATAATTGAATTGAAACTAATAGAATTGAATCCGAAATACTTGAATTCCAATCAAAACTATGAAAGTATCTCTAAAAACTGCTATAAGAACTATTAAACAAAACCTAAAATCCGTAGAGAATAAGAGATCCCGAATTATGCACAAATCAGCCTAAAATAAGCAGAAAATAAAACAGAGGCGTCACAAGCTGTTCGAACTGGGCCGTTCCAATGCTAGCTCAAACAGGTTTCTGACGGGCAAAAAAAATCTCTAAATGTTCAAACTTGATTATGACCTGATTTTCAAACCGATTCTTCCTTCTCTGATTCTTCTTTGGCCGTCCAAACGTCTCAACATCTGTTCGAACGGTCATTTTTCTTTTTGTCCATTTTCAACTCAAAACATGTATACAATAAAACAAACTAAATTAACAATAAAACCTACCTAAAAAGATATATACAATCCTAAATTAATACTAACAATATACTAGTTAAGGTGTTGATAATTGCGCTTTTGAAACACAATTAACCCTGCACAACCTAAAGAGAAAAGTCGATCAAAGACCTGAATTCATGTTAAAAAAACAAAATTAACCTAAATTACAAAATTGTCTCTATTTTAGAATAAATCTTTTAGTAATTTCAGAATACCACGTCAGTATGATAATGTGATGTGTCGATTTTTTAAAAATAAACACATCATGTATTTTTTTTAACTCAATTACCTGAGTAATAAATATAAATATGTAAATAAAGTTGTTATTTTTATTATTCTAACAATTAGGCCAATTAATCTAAAAATTAGATCAACCAACTTAAAATATGAACATATGTTTATTTTTAATAAATTGAGCACACCACATTATCGGTATTCCGAACGTACTAAATAATTTATCTTATTTTAGGGGTTGATACAACGATTTAGATACAGCCCAGGTGGGTCTAAAGGGCAAATATTTGGAGGGGATTTGAATTCTGGTCATGTTGACAAACAAGTTGAATGATCAAAGAGTAATTTTTCTAGAGCCCTTAGGATCTACTTGAAACACGGATTTTTTGTGAAAAAAATATATATAAAGGAAAAGTGAACAAAAGTAAGAGTATTTTTATTCATTTTTTTCACTTGTTTTTTTGCCAAAAATTTGGATTTCAAACGAAACATTAAAGAATATTTTGATGAAATTTGATTCTTAGAATAACCATATATTGAAGGTCAAAAATCATTACAACCACTATTACTAATAGTAAAATCACAACTTTTTGTGGTTAAAAATGAAGTGAAGGATTTGAATCATAAAGTCCGCTCGAATGTGTATATATAATTTCCTATTATCTGTGCCCCAAAGCAAAGAAATTGGTTGTTTTTTTTTCCGTTTGTCTGTAAGTAGAAAAAGAATAAGAAGAGAAAATGGTTGTTTCTCTCATATATAGCAACAAAACAATAACATGTACTGCACAAAATTCAAACTAGTATAATATTTTAATCTTCAGAGAACAAAAAGATGAACAGTCCTTCTGACTTACTATGTGCAGATATCATGCAAGCTCAGTTGTATAGATGCTCAAGTTCTAAACAATGGCAGTCCCGCCATACATCTATCATAATTCACCTCTCTCTCTCTCTCTCTCTCTCTCTCCTTTTTGTTTGTCCTTTTCTTCCAACGATTGATGTATTTCCCTAAGTTTATTTTTCTTGTTTGGCATACCACACTCATTCTCAATAATCATTCATTAATCCTAAAGGATAGCCCAATAGAGTCAAAGACAAGCTGTAAACTGAAACATCTTGAGTTCAAAACTTAACAATTCTCTCGTGAATCTTCTAGTCCTAGAGTGAATAACTTGCCTTTAACCAGACTAGAAGGGGGATCAGTCGAGGTGCGCTTAAATTGTCTGGACACCCCTCAACGCCTAACCAGAAAAATAATAATTAGTCAAGGTGCGCTTAAATTGTCTGGACACCCCTCAACGCCTAACCAGAAAAATAATAATTAGTCAAGGTGCGCTTAAGTTGTCCGGACACCCCTCAACGCCAAACCAGAAAAATAATAATTCTTTAACCAGATCACAAAAAAAAGTAGTTGAAGTGCGCATAAAATGACCCGAACACCTCTTGACCGCACCGAAAAAAATAATAATGTTCCATTAAGATGCTGCAGGTTACATTTGAGTCCATGATCTTCAGGGTCCTCATCCAAGTAAATCAAATCCAATTATAGCCGAACGAATATACTTATGATGGCTGTCCTGTGAGGTGGTTGATGCGTCCTTGGATCCCAAACAGAGCAGAAGGAGAAACTTTACAGCTCCAGAAGTTTGCTTCAATACACTGCCTAGTCTGCCTTGATCCAGTAAGTATTGCAGCTATTGCTAATAAAGTTGAATTTCCAATTCCTCCAACTAAACTCTTTCAATAAATTCACCATACCATTCAATGAACATGTTGGACTCGGTTGAAACTCATTTGAGATAACTTCAAAAAATAATCAAATTCAATCTCAGCACTATTTTATAGATACTTAAATTTTCAAGACTAGCTTAAACAAATTATTACTTGGCTCGCGGAAAACTACTTGATTTGTTTAGTCGTCTTAGACTCAGGCTAGTTTCCCGCCAAACAAAAAGGATATGATACGAGGCCTAGCTTTTACTTTCACACGGTGTAGGGGTATTTGTGTCATTTTGACAAACAGGGAGGGACTTCCAATTTTTCTGAACTTTGGCTTTCCCTTTCCCTTTGTTTTTTTCTCGGAACCCATTTTCTGAGAAAATATGCAGGTTCACTGCTGCTGCCTTAGAACTACCACCAACGCACTTTTCACACCCATCGATATCCAGGCCCCTCCCTATTCTTCTGCCTATTACCAACCGCAAATTACCATCTTCAACACTCAAATCCCAAGCTCAGTGATCACTTCATGAACTAGTTTCAAATTTATCAAATTTAAAGAACCACAGAAAGCTTTGGGTTCTCAGCACTTCCACAAAGCATTTAACAATTTTATCATACCAAGCCTTCTGTGCTAGCAAACATGTTACACAAATAGCCAAGAACATACTCATTTTCTTCTTCTTTTTCCGCGTTCTCTCCTTAGGTTGTCGCCAAGATTATCCTGAAGAATCTTAAATGACTGGTTTGGAGACGAATATGACACGGAACAGGATAGTAATCAGTGGTTTTACAAAGCGGAAGAAAATAAAAGTATACTTATGACTGCTTATTGATACGAAACTTTGAAACTTCGTACCACACCTCGACTTGTGCATTTTTACCAGCCCCGTGTTCTGCGCAAACCTGGCAGGGGAAAAGGAAAATGAACTTAAAACTTCTCATGGATATTTGTAAGCAAACCATGATTACGAACTGGAAACAGCGTAAAGAAATAACACAACATACTTTCATCCTCCTATAAAGATCTACTCTTCATGGAACCTAATCTTCTTCGATGCTGGCTGGTTGCTACCCACCTGCAATAATATCAAATTACAAAACAGGATAATCAAATACCTGTTAATCCACTATTTGGATGGCTTACTATTTATCACCTAACTGAATAGTTTTAGTGCTTAAATTCAACAATTCGTGACCAAGAAACCCAAGTCATTCAACCATTCAGTTGATAGTAACCCGTAAACTTAACATCAATAGGATGCCTTACTACAGTCACCTTTTCAGGAGAACTGCCTTAGTACAGTCACCTTACTTGTCAATTTTCTTCAAAAATGTTGGCCCTACTCCAAATTTTAAATAAGACAATAGAAAATTATTCCTTGTATTTAATTTATATACAATGGGACATATACTTTTTGAAATAGGAATGCTTGTAGAATGAAGCTTTGCGAGATTTTGAATACGACCCCAAAAAAGTAATAGGCTTAAGAACGGTGATGATGGTTCAGGTGTCAAAGAAAATGTATTTGGCAGCATTGGAGGAAAACAATGGCAAAATGATTAGATTCTTACTACTGTGGGGCACTCGTAATCAATACCAGTAGCTTCAATCCTCTTTCGTCTTTTCTTGTCCCGTTTCAAGATTCCTTCCACCAATTTCTTGTGCTCATCCAATGTTCTTTCCCGAATAATCATCCCAGGTAAATGGCATTATTTCTTAAAAAAATAACCACAGGGATTCCTGAATAATCATCCCAGATAAATGGCATTATTTCTTTATGAAATAACCACAGGGAGATGAATAACCAAGGACCTCTTTTCTCTTTCCCTTTTTAATTTGCTTCATAAGCATCAAAGGATGATTGCCAAATGTCTGCATATATATGCTTGTTCCCAAACCTTGTTATGTCGCTTCCTTTCAATTTGAACCCAGTCCAGTGGTCTGTACCATCGATTAATGCCTTTCCACCTGAAAATTACAATTAAAACCATCAGCAATTCACTGGTGTCGCAGAACGAAATTACAGACATGCGAAGACCCAGAAGGGTCATGAAAGCCTTTTCTTCTACTACAGACATTTTGGGTTAGCAATTTCAAACTCACCTTTATCATTTTCTTCATCACTTCTTTTTAACTAAAATGAACACAGATTCTCAGCTACATAATAGCGAACAAGTGCATTGACTCAAGAACTAGAAGTGGGGAACCAGGAGTTCTACCAAAGGTATGAAATCATGGAGTAAAGTGGGTCCCCCAAATTAGATGTAAAAATTAAGGCAAAATTTTTTTTCACATAGTCAAGTGGGCCTCCCGAATTTTAAAAAACAAAAACCATTGCATTTAATATAGAATCAAGGCAAAAAAAAAATTACATAATAAAATGACCTTTTTTTGTACAATTTTATATTTTGGACTATTTTTATTTATTAGGGCTTATTTTTTATTTGTTTTGACTGTGGCCCAAGTCCCATGCTTACCCATACCCAATTGTTGAGATTTAGGATAAAATCTGGGGGGAAAAACATAACTCTATTGTTGTCTGGAGTGTAAACCAACGTTGTAAAGAAATTTTTTTCAATCTTTGAGAGAAGGCGGCTTGGGGTTTTCTCACAGCTCTTCACTTCAAATGTTAGTTTTTTTAATTTTGATGCAATTTTTCTCTCTTCTATTTTTTGATATTGTCCTTTTGCCTGTGTTGCACATGGGTTTATTATTTGTCTTGTCCTTGTATACTATTTTTTTGTTTGTTCCATGTTCAGTTTAATTTTTTATTAATGGTTGTTCATGAATTTCAAAACTACTTTTCTCGAGAAGTTGAGTGCAAATCTAGTCATAGATGGATTTCATGACATAAAGTGTCATCGAGTGCCACTTTGATTGATAGCACACTTGATATGTATTAAAAAAATTACTTTTGTGGTACCTTATTGTCATATCTTAGTTAAGGTTGAATGGATGTTAGTTTGTATTTATTTTGGTATATTAAATGTAGCTTGCATTATTAGTTGAAATTTTTTTTATAGAGCTGTTTTTGGCCCGCTCTAAGACGAATTCCTGGCTTCGTTCCTGTATGAAATAAAGGGTAACTTATTAGGTGTTCTAAATACAAATCAAATTCACAACCATAAAGACTGATGACTTTAAGATACTCACTGTAATATCTTGGAAAAGAATTGGTCATGAATTTCCAAAACATTAAAATCCTTGACATTTCTTCAAAAATTCTACGTGGTATTTTATGTGATTATTTATCATATCATCCATTAGGGAGCTTTGTTTGGTAATAATACACATAATAGATCATAATCCACATAAAAAACACTGAAGTATGAGCTGTTACTTGTCAAAAAAAAAAAATGTATGAGCCCTTAAAATAGAAAATGAACATAATAAAATCTGCTTTGAAAGTTCTACTTAGTTTTTATGTGATATGTTTATCATGTCATCCATCAAGAAGCCTTGTTTTATAATACCAAGTGTTGGCATACACAATGTCTGCGCCCATAACTCCCACTAACTCCATACGCTAACAACCAGGGTGTGGGCGTTGTGAAAAACTACAATCGTGACAGGTTTCAAAAAGGCTCCAGTAAACAGGCTTCACCAAATTCTTAGGTGTATGCTTTATAACAGTATAGATTACATGTAATACACATCCAACACACTAAAGTAGGAGTTGTACATTTTCCTTAAAATATAAAATGAACATCAAACAATCTGCTTCTTAAAAATTGCAAATCCTTACAGTTCTGGGATTAGGAAAGAACCCTACAAGTAACGGGGCCATTATATTTGCCTTGTAGTTTATGTTCAACAGGGTCACAATTTCTAACCCAACCCAGTCTGGAACAAGGTAGTCCCACCACCACCCCACACACGTACGTGTCACACATAATTACCACCATCACCTCTTCATCATCAGCAACCTTCATCAGCTTATAAGGCTTTGCTGCTGATAGCCCTCGGCTTACCCTTCCTTTCCATTCCTAAGTTTCGAATTTATCTGATTTCAGGTCCCATTGACGCCACTTTGCCAAATTATTGCATAGTAAAATTACATCTGTCACTTCATAACGATTAACAAATCAACGCTCATGGCCTAAATGGAAGTTATTTCAGTCCTTTAGTCTAAAAATCTATTCTTTTCCTTTTTTTGATAAATAAGTTAACTAGGAACAATTTTTTATTTCTTATTATTCACCCGATTCCTTATATTTTTTCTTGAAAATATAATTATATTTGTTAATTATCAATTAGTTGTTTTCCAGCATATTTTACAAAATATCAAAGGATGGGAATACAATGTAACAAATTGCAACTGCTTCCAAGGAAACACCCAGGTGACCCAACTACGAAAGGAACGTGATAAGATTAAAGTTTTCCATACAGGAGCTGATAATTTGGAATGCATATGAGACAGGTTTCAAACAATTAAATGATAATAAGCAAAAAAGAATAATAGCTTACAATCGTAGATGAACATGCTCAGAAGGAATAAGGTGAACTTGCAACATGTGCTCAAACATAAGATAATTATGCATACATTCAGCTACAATCTTTGCAACCTGCACTAATTAAAACCAACATCAAGATACATTACTAAATAACAAATATCCACAAAAGAAATTCTTCTTGAGATGAGTACAACCTCAGGGGACTCAAATTCAATGAAGCCAAAATGCTTGGATTTTGCTGTCTGTAAAACATTGAATCATAGAAACAATAAAAAACAGTTAAGGAACTAAAACCATAAGAGATATGTACCTAATATGAAAGGTAGTAATAATAGAGATATTATTCATACTAATAAAGGCAAGCAATCTATTTAGCAAAAATGGGAGACAATACTTTTTAATATTTTTTCCTTTTTTAGGGGGAGTACGGTTAACTACCCGACAGAAGAATTTTATATTTATATCTAATAACCTACCCTACCTCACCTGTCATTATAAACTTTGAAGAATACCACTAATTTCTATTCTTTTTCATACAATTCCAGAGACATTGGATTGCAAGAAGTTGATATATACAATACCCAACCACTAAGTAGATTTCCTTAAATAAGGAGTCACACACATTATATCAAAATGTCTTACAGTCATAGACCCAACCTTTTATAAATAAAACTTCTCCAGAAATTTTGTTAATCTTAAGTCTTCATATGTACAATTATACAGTTTACTTTTTATTCAACATTAATGTTCTATGGAGATCAACCTCAGAATTCTAAGAAGAATTAGGTAGAACAAGCATAAACGCATAAAATGAAGATGGGAAAAGTAGAATGGGTCCTTATATGGCATAGAATAGACATATAACTAACATCTTACAGAAGTGCACTGCATTAAATCAGCCAAAGAAGCAAGAGGGCAGTCTGATTATCCTCTATTGCACTAAAATAATTATCTGATACCACAGGTTCCAAGTGAATGTGTGGGTGCCCAAGTGGGTGGGTGCATTTGCATGTATTTTAACTTGACTTAAGAAATAATTTATACGAACATATCCAATTGCACAAATGTAAAATATGCTACCACAGTATAACAAACTTTTCTGGCTTGCTTTTCCAACTAATAATTGTGTAAGTTTATTCAAAAAGTAATGAGAATGGTTCTTGGAACTGCATCAACAAAATAATCTGAAGAAAGCTTCTTCTCCATATTGTCATTTCAACAATAATGATTAAGCAAACAAAGCATTACAATTACACAATCTTCAAATTTAGGTTTGTATCCATAAATGTTGAGTTAAACAAACAAAAAAAAGTAACAATAATAAGATCAAGACCACAAACTTCTTATTCCTCACGAGTCTGAGTCTCTTGATAGTGCCAAACTGTGTAAAGAAACCTGCAAAAATATGAACAATATGGCATTTTTTGATTCGCAATTCATATATACATAGGCACATAGATGTATAGATACACGCATATTCAAGATAAAAAATAAAAATAAAAACAATTCCACCTTCCATTTCATTCTCATAAAACCCATGCGGAATTCGAATAATATAAAGGACTGTGGCAGTATTTTCCAGTGTCTCACTTTTGGGAAGCTTACGACCAGGACCGCCCTCTAATGGCTATCAATCACATGGACTTATATAAATCAGCATGTGAAATTTCACAGCTACATACAATATCAAGACTTGTCAAACCAAGGAGCGTACCAAGAAATCAGTAGATTCATCTTTGCCACTCGCAGCTGATAATTGGGATGAACCCTTTTTCATTTTTTTTATCATAGCTTTCATTGCCTTGATCACCATCTCACTAACAAAACAAACATAAACAAAGAAATGTACATTTGACCTCTTTTACAAAAATATAGTTAGAAATCAAAAAAAGTCCTACAAAAAATAAAATAAAATTCAGAAAATTAAGTGAAACACAAGGAGAATGATGAAATCCAAATGCCCCAGTTAGGGTTTTCAACAGCCCGAATTATATTTGATTTAGGTTATATTAATATAAAATTAACATATTACATAAAATTTATATTTGGTCAAAGTTTATCTAAGTATTGCTTACTAGCATCATAATTTACAAAACATGCATTAACAGTTTCAACTTTTACATATCTAATTATGAACTGATTAATAAATAATAATAATTTAATTATTTTTTCACTACAATTTTGAGTTATAACTTTAACCAATATACCTAATTATTATTATTGCTTCTACGAGTTTAGTAGTTTTTCTTAATATTCTCTCTATAACTCTCTAAATATCTATATTTGTGCACATGTACGTACACGTGTGTCTCTTAAAGTTAATAGATAAAATATTTATTATATTTTCTCTTCATTTTATGAAAAAGACCTTTTAAAGTAAATATATAATAGTCTCTTACGGTAATTCCCCACTCTCTCTCCTATATCTAAAGCACCATACTCAAGACGAGTTAAATAGCGCAGTTTGACCACTAAATCACAGGAAATGTTATAATCGTTTCGCATATGTTGCAGTAAAAACTGAACCAATAAAATATAAAGGCAATACAATTGTGTCAAAGGAGTTATAGAGTGCCGAGGTTGTGAGAACTCAATCAAAATCTCCTCAGAAAATAAGACATTCAAGTTGATTTGCCTACATTTTGTGAATCAAAAAATAAGCAGTAGAAAGTAGAGGCCCACATACTTATGACCCCTAATCAAAAGCACATAGTCAGAATCAATCTAGCCTCCAAGCTAAAAGCAATCCATCCAAAAAAAAAAACAACCTAAGAAGAATTATTTACACCTAAAGAAGACACGCGTTTAATTCAAAACACCAGCCAAAACTTGTCCAACATTAGCCCATAACCAAAAAACATGAACAATAAAAACTAGCAAAAACTGTCTCAAAAAAAACCCAAGTTTGATTCATTCAGAAGTGTCATCAAAGTTTGAGACCACCTGCACCACCCAGGAGGACCAGGACTGTACAATAACTAGGGCCACAAAAACCATTACCTCAATCTGAAAAAGAAGATGAAACTTAGATACTTTGGATGGCAATGACATACAGCACAAAATACATATTACTAAAACATCACCCCAAAATTCAGTGACATGAGAGCATCAATAATATAACCAGATGAAGCAAATTAGACACAAGGAAGCAAATTTAACCTAAATGAAGGCAATAGGTGAGTCAATCTTTCGTGAGAGTTTAATTAGGGTTTTTGCTTCCGATGATGCCAAAAAATTCTCCTACCCTACAAGCTAAATCAGGAACAGCAGTAGTGATCGCGTGTGCGTTTTCTGAACAAAACAATTAGATAAATGTATATACGTGTATGCAAACCTTACATATACATGAACATGTGCCGGTGTATGTCGTTGAGAAGATATGAAAAGTACAGCACAAAGCCGAGTTCTGGCTCTTTACCTGAATGGGTGTTTAGCCGGAAATCTGCGTCCGAACACGGGAAGAACAGAGCAGAACAGAGAAAAAAGAGGTGTGCGCGTATATACAGTGCCCCCGCTACGCGGGTGGTTAATTTGAACCAGTTAATTTGAGCAAGTAGAGAGAATAAATAGATGTTGTGTAGTGGGTGGTTACAAAATTTAAATTAATATTTTATTTTTTTACTCTTTGAGTTAAATAAAGTTATACATAATATTAATAATTTATGTGATTTTTAAAAATATTTTGATCTGTATATAAAAGTGATACTTTTTTAAATTTGAAACTTCACCACTTTCATCAAACCTAAAGATTTGTTTTATAATAGTATAGATACGCCTTTATAGACGCGGCTAGGGGGGGTTCAAGATGAGCCGGCACAGCTTCTCCGCCAGCCCTGACGTCGGTCGTTCTTCCTCATTCTTTTTACGTTATTACTGTGACCTATTTTTTTTCAAACCTACCCTATTATACAACTAGAAAATTTATGTAATTTACGTATATAGTGAATTGAATAAAGCCCTTGTAATCTAAAATAAAATACAATTATGATGATGGCTCTTAATTATAAAATTATTGTCACCACATCATTTTAACGAAATTTTTTTGTACAACTTATCTGGTTTTAAATATGTAACACTTTTCTTGGGTAATATTATGCAACAAGAAAATTCATACAAAATTCTCTTCAGCAAGTCATCACTAGCAAGCAATCAGTTTTTAACTAGATTTAGACCCGTAAATGTAATTATTTTAAATATAAACCACATAAATGTAATCATTCTAAATATAAATCACATAAATGTATTCGCATAAAGAGAGTTGATTCGTAATTATTGTATATATGATATTTTTAGTAGAGTAAAAAAATAATCAACTACTCATATATTTGCAATCAAAACTTAAATAATTGAAACAATTTATTTTAAGTATCATGAAAGCGTTTATTTAAAGGTAAAATTAAAAAGATAGTCCAATTAATTTTTTAAATTCATATTGAAATTAGAGTTCAATTTGTATACAAATTACATGTATTTGATTGTACAAAGTATTGAAAGTTGTGAAAAATATAAGTCCTCATTTTATACAATCAAATGATGCATGCTTAAAATGTGTCTTAATATTTATCGAAGTAATAAAAATAATGTATTTGAGGTTATATGTTAGGAAATTAAAAAAGTACTCAATTGACTCTTAGAATTTTTATTAACTATAGATACAATATTAATTTTTTATAATTCATGTATTTAAAGTAATACTTGAAAAATTAAAAAAATAGTTAATTGGCTTTTACAACTTTTCATAAATAAAAAAAAATTTTAAAAGATTAAAAAAAGTAATATTTTTTTATAATTACTTATTGATTTGCACAAAGAAGTGAACTTAGATAAATTAAAAAAAAACAACGAATAAAAAAAGAGCTACCCACAAGATTTTTTTTTTAATTTTAATTTCTTATTTTGTTATAGTTATTTCACCTTTTATTTTTGTTTTTGTAAGTGTCATTTGCATAGGGAATCTATCCTAGATAAATTAAAACACAAAGATTAAAAAAAATATTCAAAGTAAGCCCTTGTTGCAATCTCAACAACATCGACCAATGCACAACATGTTTTTTTAATTTTTTGATCTTATATTTTATTGTAGTGATTTTACATATAAAATAAATATAATAATATTTATTTAACATTTTATGTAGTTTTCTTTATATAATTTAATTGTGTATTCATCTAACTATTTGTGCTCAATTGTGTATTTCATCTAAATAAATAAATATATTAATAAAAACTCTTTTATAATCTATGCATGTACACGTAGTAATCTATACACTAATATGAATGTAGTGTATACTCATGAACATAACATACATAAATCAAAATAAATATAATGAATTTTATATTCATTTATTAATCAATATATGTATAATGAACCTAAAATACATGTACTAACATAAATATAAACATAAATGCATTAATCAATTTACTAAAATCTATAAATAAATAAACAATAAAAAATACAATCAGCCATAAACACCATTAATACATTGAGTAAATATATTAAATAATAAGTACATTGAATCAGTCCAAAAAATAAGTACATGTACTAACTATAGAGACAACGAAATAATTAAATACATGTATAGTGAATTAAAGAGACAATCGAACAATTATTATTTATTTTTTTATTTTTTAAACAACACTTTAAAGCCACTTGTCACAAACTCGATGATAGCGGCCTCCTTTTTTATATTATATATAGATATAGATAGATAAATATATTATAACGATACTATCACCACAATATTCTAGTAAGGATTTTTGTTAGAAGTTCTTTGGAAAAATAGCATTTTCCTTCTCTACAACCTTTATTTACGCCTCTCTCAACTCAAAAGACCCGATGCTTGTAAACATAGAGATCCATTTATAGCATTGACCATAAGTGTTAGCCCTACGATAGTAGTGCCTCTACTGATAATTGAGGTCATGGGTCCAACTCTCTATTCTCTTCTTTAGGGCTTTGTTCCTCTAATATACTATAGAGAGAGAGAGAGAGAGAGAGAGAGAGATCAATGCAGACTTTAGAGCTAGCCTAAAGTAATTTCTTATTTTCTTCCCTCTTTTATTTGTATGAAATCTCCAAATTCAAAAGAACGCCTATTTTTGTCTATTTTTACACCACTAATGAGGTCCGTAGTAAAATAGCTTATGCTACTCTTCAATGTTGCAGTTCTTCTATATATTCCCAACTACATGAAGGGAAAGTGAATACTCCAATTAGTCTTGAAATTGCTAAATTTACTCTTACATCGCAACAAATTGTCAAAGTTTGTGTTAAAGAGTCATATTAATTCAATCATAAAATGATAAAAATTATTTACAACCTCTACCAATTTTTTTTTAACTGTCAAAATATGTCATACCAGTACCCTAAAATAAACTTACTTCAACATGCCAACGCCTCAAGTTGGCTTGACAAGGATTTAGAATAATAGAACTATGAAAACAGTCATCGGCACCACAAAACTTAAAATTTGTCAAATACCTGCCAACAGTAAAAACAGAGTGCACTTTACATATTTATGCCTCAAAAGGTATAAATATAAGACAAACCTAATTTTTTAAAAATCCTAAAAAACTAGAGTGGCACATGGCAAACCTAATTCTTTTTCTTCCTCTCCACAGTCAGCTCCTCACATTAATTTTCCTCTACTAAATAATAAAAAGAAAAAAAAAATCTATAAGAATAAAAGGAAATATTAATGATGATATGATTTCTAAAATCTCTCCCTAAAAACCCTATTTCTCATAAAACACTACTAGCAATGAACCCGTGCTATGTACGGAGTGAAAATAATATACATTAATTATAAAAATAAATTATCAATTTATACACTAATAATATGATTGAACTAAATTATAATATTTAATATAGTATTAAAATAAAAAAATTAAAAATTTATTGTAATAAAAACCTTAACTTGCAATAAGAAACTAAGATTTATTATGAACCTTCTAAAGCTTTTTTTTTATCTTATAATTTTGCTAAAGAACTAAATTGATCAAGTGTATACATTACACATGTTAGATTATTTTATTTAATTAATACATTTAATAATACACATATAACTACTTAAAACTAATTATAATTACCTAAAAAGAGAATTTAAAATTTTAAGTTAAGGATATTTCGTTTACCTACATTACTTCAATTTTATTAAATATTTACTAATTATAAATAGAAAGTAAAATTTTTTATATTTTATGGTTAGATCAATACTATTAGGAGATATATAATATTATTTTTTTTAAATTTTAAAAAAGTTCACTCAACAACTAATTACTATAATATATATTAGCAGTATACCAGTGCTATGCACGGGACATAGAGAATAAAATTTAAAAATAAAACGTTACAAAAGTAAAGAATAAAGTTTATATTCTTAAACTTACCATTATTACATAAAGCTAAAAATTTACTGAGAAATAATGTGAACTTTAAGTGAGAGAGATGTGACTTATCATTAATCTTTAGATTACTTGTAAATTTGACTCAACTAAATAATGCTAAATATCTAACTTAACTTTAATTCAATTTTATGTAAAAAAGCATACATAAGGCATCTTTTAATTAAATAACGGTAAAAAAAAATATTAAATAAACTTCATAGAGGCTCATTAGGGTTGTTAGCGATAAATTTTAGCCAAACTTTATACATACATATCATAAAATTTTCTTCTCAAAATGACTGTACTATTCACTGCCAAGCTTACTAGAAAAATAAAATTATATTAGAGTCACATAATTAAAATACTTGAAACACTTTTTATTTTCTTATTATATATAACATATTTCAAAATTTTGTTTTATTTCCCTTAAATGTTTAGAAAAATATAATATTTTGAAGGCACTAAAAATATGAAAAAGAAAAAAGTAAAAAATCGTTTCATATTAACCTACACAGAATTAAAAAATTTGTCTATGGGTCATTTCAATTGCTAATGCTAGATAACTTTGTCACTTTTAAATACTTAAAAGTTTATGAATAGTATTAATTAAAAAAATAAATATTATAACTTAAATTTCATTGGGGCTTGCCAAATTTTTTATTTCTTTTAGTTATTGTTTTTAAACATATTTGAAAGGATGTGATTGATGAGTATTTCAAATTGAAAGCAAATTGACCAATAATAAGAGATTTGTTAAATAACAAATGATACATGATTAATAAATTTGTGACGTGTTTTTCATATCATAGGAACTTAAATTACTTTTATTTATTAAACATTTCGTGAAAGAGCATATCTGAAGGAATTTTGATAAACTTGTCATATTAATCAAAAGTCAATATAGAAATTTTTTTAAAGACAATCCAATAAGTTCAAAAGTTAAATCAGGACTTTTAGCTTCAAAGACATCATAATCAATTGTTATAGGATATCTATGATCAATAGTTATAGATAGATAGCTATAATATAAATATTGATAATATATATAAAATTGGGGAGAGAAATTTTAGAGTTATCTTGATTGTTGTTTTCTATTTATAGTTTCTTTAGGATTTTTTGATCTATCAAAATTGGAAGTCATATAGTTGAGGGCATGAAATTCAAAAAGGTAAGATACTAAGATTGAAAAATAAAATTTTAGGGATAGTTTTTTTTTTAATTTTTAAATAGTTCATTTATCTAGTCATAATTTGGAGCCACATTAGACATTTTGGAATAGAAACATTGATTGTAGTGCCTAATAAATTATTTTCTAAATTTTGATATGATAATATAAAAAGTAAAAAGTAAAAATAAAGAGTTGAATGTTTTAATCAATAGCCTCATAATGATTGCAAAATTTTATACTATAGATTTATTGATATTTGTATTTCTAAAAAGAAAAATTAAAAGGATCTAAATACAAAATTGGATAGTTTTGATCTAAAATTATAAGAGAAAATTTTAAGGAAATAACAATACTAATGTCCTTTTTAATTTAAAGAAGAACTTTCTAAAATTGTAATATAATTGAAATGTAAAGATAACAATTCTAATATTTTTGAATTTTAGGTAAAACTTTCCAAAGTAACATAAAAGATTTACTAATCCTTAATAAAAAGTAAAAGTTTCTATATTTTATGATTAAACCAGTGCAATTATGATACATGTAATATTAGTAATTTCAAAATTCAAAAAACCAAGAAAATTGGATTGAGTCTTTCAACATCAAAGACCTAACAACCAATTGTTATAATATATAGTATAGATTATTGATAGATTTGTCCTTCTAAACAAAATTAAAGGGATTTAAATAGAAAATTTTACAGTTTTAAATTAAATGAAGGACTTTCTAAAATTATAAGGGAAGAACCTAAGAAAATTTAAAAACAAAACACTAATATTTTGAATTTTATGTGAAACTTTCCAAAATAATATAGATTTTAGTAAAGTCTTATTAATCATGTAAAAAGTAAAAGCTTCTATATTCTATGGTTAAACCTACACTATTATAACATATTTAATATAATATAAGTAATTTAAATTTTTAAAAAACTAAAAAAATTATATTAGATCTTGCAACATTAAAGAATATTAAAGACCCAACAACATAGTCTAAATAACATAATAATGTGTCAAAATTTATTTTAAAAAATAATAAGTGTTATGTCAATATTACCAAATATCTAATAGTTTGAATTTGAAAAGAAATATAAGATTTAAAGAAAGTATGGTAAAATTATATTTTTTAACCAATCAAATTGTAACAATGTTATTCTAATATTACCAAAAATTTTATTTTTAGAAATTTTAATGGGAGTGACTTTAGAAAATATATAATTAGGATTAAAGGTCCATCTATATACTATATATAATTCTATTAGTAAGAGTTTTTAGGCTAACCAGTCAAATTGCAACATGTGGTATTTTAATATTATAAAAATAAAAATTCTGTAAAAATTAAATTGAGAGTTTAAGACTCAAAGATTTCCTAACTTATTGCTATAATATATATATAGATATACCCCCCTCCTGAATCCCTTGTCGATTATCCTCTTCCTATCCTCCCTTTGTTCATGTCTCTCTCTCATTCTCACAAACAGTTCCTGTAAGGCATTTTTTGTTTTGTTTTGATTTTCTTTATTGGAGAATGCTATAAACAATAAGATTTTATGATTTGTTACTATTTAGCTCTGTTTTCGCATCTCATCATTATAGTTTTTATAGTTCAGCACTGTTTTATTTCTCATGTCATTTCAAATGTTGCAGATATGTATGTTTCACTTTTATCTCTCTCCATGGTAAGGTGAGATCCATCCTTTTATAGTTTTTTTTTTTGTCATTTTTTTGAATCATATGCTTCTTTCTGTATTTTTCTTTAATTGATTTGTTAATAACGTGTTGTTGGTTTTTATTTCCTAGTAGTATTATGACTCATCTCGACCTATCGCCAATTTCCGAATCATCACAAAGATCATAAGCGAGAAAGTAGATAAGCTATTCAACTAGGGTCTCTTCGACTCCAAATATGGAAGCCCACAGAAATTTTTAATACATCTATCAGTGCCCTCAAACTTTCTATGCCATTGTAAAAATGTGAACTTGTGTAATATTTTTTGTAGATTATGATTTGTATTGTTTTTGTAGATTATGATTTGACTTAGAGTTTATTTCGATTGATTTCTATGAAAACTTTAGAATCTGTCATAGAATTTGAGGTGCTTGATATCCCTTCATTTCAATATATTGCTAAGAATGAGTATGGATTTTTTGTTTAGTTTTTCTTTTGGAGGCATTCAAGAATCGAAGATCAATCACATGCCCGAAATTACACTATCACATAGTCCAAATAAATTCAACTAATGACGAGTAATTCTTAAAAATAATTCCATTCTCAAACTTTATCGCCAGCTCCTAAAATCTCTACCTAAAGTACATACTTATGCAGTCACATAATTCAAATCAATTCAACTAATGAACCGTAATTCTTAAAGATAATTCAAGTCCCAAACTTTATCCCTAACTCTTAAAAGTTCACGTTATCTATTATGTGATTCCTAAAATCTCTCCCTAAAGTCTCTACTGTCATATGCCTAATTTTACATTGAATAAATATATTGAATGCATAATAAAACAAATAAATAACAAATAGACAATTACTCCCATTCTATTGGTTGAAAAATAAAACACAGACTTCCAAAATGAGAGGTATGTAATCTATATCAAAAATAAAACCAAATCTTCCCAACATTAAAACTCCGTAATCTATATAAAAATAATTACAAATTGACTTTTTCTATAATGAGAACTCCATAATTGGTTTACTTCTTAAAGGCACTTCCATTGGCCAAAAAATCTTTAGAATATTTTTAAACATCTTTAACATATTTAACTTCCCAGAATCACTCCTCATAATTTAAAACATCCAAATTTTTTCTCTCTCCAAACAATAACTGGGCAAAAAATATTTTTTCTAGCATAACACGGGTTATTGCTAGCAATTGGTTGACCTCAAGGTCTTGAGAAAAGAAATAAATAACATTACTGATATAACATTTACTATGCTATTGAAGAGAAGTCGTACGGATGATTAAAATTTTGTTATATTTTAGTTATAAAAATAGAATACAATTTCGAGTGTACAAATCATGTTCATTAGTTCATAGCAAGAGTTTTTGAATAAAGTATCAACTATGCTATTTAAGAAAAGAAGAAGAAATCCTATGCCTAATTAAACTGGCAGTATAGATATAAAAGTACAAATTTAATTAAATACAAATTTTTTAATATACAAATCCGTTGTTAACATGGGTTACTAAATCAAATACTCACTCTGCTATTTTTAGAAAACCCCAAAAATTATTAGGCTTCCATTATACTTTATTTTTAAAAAAGAAAACGTACAATTTCAATTAACCACGAGCTTTAGTATAAAGAAATCTGATCTATTGCACGGGTTGGTAAATGAAATATTAACTATGCTCTTTAAAAAGGTCCCGTGCATTATTAGGCTTTTAGAATATGATTAGGAGAAAAAAAAAACAGAAAGTGCACAATTTCAACTCATTACCCACTTTAGAATATACAAATCCCAAGCTATTTATTAGGCTTTCAAACTAGGATAAAAAAAAAAAAAAATGATCGAGTGTCTCATTTTATCAGACTCTCCACTTCAGTGTATTACAGAGAAGAAGATTGAGCAATTGGTACTACTTGACCACTAAATTTTTTTTTGCTCACTTTAGAATATACAAACCCCGTACATTACACAGGTCAACGCTAGTATATATACATAAACAAGATGATTGTATTTGAGAAGTCATCTGGAATCGACAACTAAAGGCTTGAATAGCATGGTGCTCCTATCCTATCTTGCTAGATCCTTTAAGCAGTTCTGTTCTGATACAGCAGTAGCTACAAAAAAAAATATCAAATAAATAAAAATTATTATATTAGATGCATGTTAATCCTGATAAACTATTAACATGACATTAAGACAAAAAACCTGGGAGTCTTAAGAGCTTCAATTACCAATAAGCAAACAAGATGTAATAAGGTAAATGCATACTCACAAAGCATCAAAAGATCAGATCCCAGCAGGAAAATTATTCCTTCGGTGCTCCCCATCTTTAGGTAGTTTGTGGAATATGTTCATGAACCGTTTGATGTGTGAAATACGAGATCAATTGCTGCAAAGACTCCATAATGACGGTGAATGAAGGGCGCACTGAGGGCTCACTGCAGCACAATAAAGTTTACATGAGAGAGAGAGAGAGAGAGAGAGAGAGAGGAAAAGCAGAAAAAATTCGTACGATCTGTTAACATTGGCCAATGACATTAAATTAAATCAAACATATCTTTAATATACTCACTCAGCCCAACAGGATTCAATTAAGGCAGCTACCAGAGCATTGACTTTGCTGGGAATTTGAAGCCTTTGGCCCCTAAATCCAACGGCTGCCACAACCTGCAAACGTATCTATAAGTGGAGCTACATCCCAGCAATAACACGGGACTGCGTACATTTATGCATAAATTCGTTTGTGGAGAATTGATTCATTGAGTGTGTATTTGTAATTTAGTTGACTAACCCATGTGCTTATTCTTTGGCGTGCATGAACATACATGAGCATAAAGAATTATTTAGATAGACAGATACAAACAGTGCAAACAAGTCAAATTTTACTAAAAGCATGCAAAGAATAAAACACCACTTTCGTGGCTACCACACCAAGGAAGCCAAGACTGAAATTCTAGCTGTTTCTTCACGAACTCGACCTTTTCAGTCTAAATTCCTCTGCAGATGCTTATTCAGTTGGGTCTTATTTCATGTCTGTTTGGACAAATATGAGGCTAGAATACTTTTTATTTATGCTCTCTCGTATCATTTTTGAGTCAATGGTATCATCAAAATTTCATATTTAACAAGCCAGACTGTAGTATAGGATCATAGTGTCTCATTTAGGTTGGAACTGGATTCACAAATTAAAGATCATTGCAGATCCATTATAAATTTGTCTAGTTGGGTCCATGATAAAATTCCCAGACATCTTTAAGAGATGTACAATGCATAACACATCCAAAATACTTTTCACAGGCACACCATTTATTCTAGTTACACACTCGACACTTCGGATGGGAAGAAACTATTTCTTCCTCCTATACTTATTTTAGTACCAAACTCTCCATTATAATTTCCTTCAAAAGTCTCTTTTTATCTAGTAGCAAGTTTACAAAAACTTGACACAAGTCAGTTTCCTTTGTTTTGTTTCATAACTTTCATACTAAGAATGCAGGACTTGCAGTGAGTACAGTATAAAAACCTGTTCTGCACTTAAGTTACTCCATGGCTGTTGAAGGGTCACAATTTCCCACAAAATTACACCGAAACTGTAAACATCTGATTTCTCATTTGAGGGCTCATTACGGATCACTTCTGGTGCCATCCACTGAGGCTAATAAAAAGAAATAAGAGCCATAAGTCAGTAACTAGAACTTACCATGTTTTTTTTTATTCATGAATGCCAAATAGAAAATTCTTAGCTCCAAAACAACTTACAGTTCCAGCAGCCGTTCTGGATGACAGAAATGTGTTGGCTATTGAACGGGATAGGCCAAAATCACAGACCTGGGTAATCATAAATGTCAGCATCCAACAGGGTAATGTTCCAACCACGACCCCCCCCCCTCCTCTTAAAAATAAAATAAAAAGACTCAGAGAGCAATGGTATATCATAACTATAAATCTGAAATATGTATTTATTTACATCAGTAGATGATGGTTGAAGGAACCAGTATAACTGCTAAATAATTTTCACTCTGTGGGCCCAACCAGCTGATCCATAACGTGAAAGAGTTGTCAAAAATTAGCAAGTCCAAAAACCGTTAGAAAAGTTTCCAATACTTTCAGAGCGCTTCATATTTTATCCCAGGTTAATTAGAATGAATACCATCAACAAAGCATATAATGGAAATAGACTTATTATACGTTACACAAAACCCAACTGACAGCTCCAGTTTAAACCATTTAGGCTGGTCCCATGTAAAACCCTAACAAGCCTCATAAAGTCCTGCACATCCTTCATATCTTTGTGCTTATTATCATCAGGCTTAAAACCGAAATAGATATTTTTTTTTTCAGGATTCCAACTTCTGGTTATCAAATATTGCATGTCAAACCCTTAACACTCCCTAGACAAATTTATGACTGCTAACCAGCACATGTATTGGTCTCTCCAAGGGACCATACTTTCAGGGTGCATTCAAGCAAACAAAAGATCAAAGAACCCCTTTCCCATAAAAAGGGAGACTTGCATCTACCCAAAATCAATTTACAAAGCAATCGTGAGGTATATTTTAAACCCCAGACTGCAAGTCAAAATGTAATCTAAGCCCTCATACCAAAAAATTCTGAGTTAGATGTTGACACGACCTGTAGGTTTCTGCACCAGAAAGACAAAATGCATTGCTTCCTCACCAAAAAATTCTGAGTTAGATGTTGACACAACAGCTTTAAAATGCATTGCTCCTTCACCCTCATCCATCCTTGATTTTCACATCACTACAATAGGCTTCTTGTATTAAGATTAAATCCTGCCTTTTGGGCACCCAAATAATTCCGAGTCCGAATTTTTCACAATGCATGCGAACAGACAAAAGAGTAGTAATAAATTGGATATGCCGGCTGCTTTGTTCTAAAATTCTTTTCCTGTTATAAGATCCTTTAGAAAATGAAATGTATGTAAAAAATTACTCAGGTAGATAACCCAATATACGCTACGTACTTCAATTACATAAGAAACAAAGGGAAACTAATGTCATCTAGGGGATGCAGATAACCATGGTTACATGTCAAGTAGACTATGTGAGAAATGACTGGAAATTTATCTCTCTTTCTTTTACTATAGTTTTTTGGGGTGGAGGGGAGCAAAGAATATTTGCTCAGAGGCTTCACAAATCCCTACTTTATACCTATATATTACATTTATATTGTAAATATAGAATATATTTCTGCTATAAACTAACCCCTAGACCAATGTTCAAACATTTATGAAGATTATCGTTTACCTACATTGGAGGTAGGATACTTATCATATAAATAGGCAAAACCCATATTGTTTCAGGAAATTAATTTAAGTCAAGATGTGTCAGCACTGAGAAACAAAACCTAAATTAGTTTTCATAAGCCTGAATCTCTTTTTTTAAGAACAAAATGAAATAAAACAACCCAATAAAAAACCAAATATTTGACATCAAACATGAATGTAAAAGACCATAAACAAATTCAAGAAAGGCAATGCAAAATTTTGGCAGGACCCATAAGTGGACAGAACTTAATTGGCAGACACAATATGTCAGCAATAACAACTCATGCAGCATTGGGTAAGTTGGTGCTGTTCAATTCACATTTTATTATTTTAGAATTAGAACCCGATAAATGGAAACCAAAAACATTCAATTGAATTATAGTTTTCTCAAAAATAGGAAGCCAGACTAGTAATAAACAACCACTCAAACATAGACCAATCAACTATGTTATTTCCATAGCAACAAGTCATGTAATGATGACCTCAATAATCTATAAAATATGAAAGTTCATCATCCCTTTTTGTTTTTTTTTTGTGGAAGAAGGGGGAAGGAGGGGGTGAATATTAGGTCTTTTGGAAATGCTGAAAACAAAGAATGAATTTGGAAAAATAGAAAATTTCGAAACCTTGCAACAGCCACCAGTGACAACTATCAGCCTTCTATCTTAGACTATCTTTAATTAGAAAAAAAGAAACCAAACTTAATTTATCCAAAAGGTATTTCTTAATAAAATTATATAGTATCAAATAGCTCATAGAAACTAACAAACCAACAGTCTTGTAGCCTTGGCCAATGGAAAAGCTAGTGGAATGCAAGAAAGAAATAGATGAATGAACCAACTAATAGTAATAATTTCCAGTACATCAGTACACTACATAGCTGAATTTTACCTTTACTGTATATTTGCTGTCGACCAAAAGATTGGAAGACTTTAAATCCCGATGGACAATGGGAGGTTTAAGCTGATGAAGGTAATTCATTCCCTTTGCCTGTAAAGCAACAACCAGCTTCTAAATCCAAGAAAAATGTATCCCTATATATACAGTAAGATGAAGATAAGACGACCAATTTTCTTATTCTTCTTTTTCAGATAAATAAGTAGAAATAAAACATAAGAATACAAAGCAGCACATTTAGCTTTAAGGATTAACGTCCCACCCATTTTCTTTAGGTATCATGTCCCACCACACCTCTAATGTGATAGGTTCGGGAGGCAAGTAATCAGTGTAGAGGCACAGATTTGGAAGAAAGAAAGCGAATATGACTCAGGTTTGGGGTGGAATCTGTATACATGAGTCCCACCTTCCGTCCCCAGCCCTGATGATATTTATGAAATATTCCATATGGCATTTAAAATGCCATTACTACAACTATCAGGCACACTGTCAAACATAGCTTTGCAAAGAAGCGTGGTGTTGGATGTTTATGAAGTCCAAAGGTCTTTGTTCACTGCCGATGTGGGACAAAATTGATGGTAAGATTGATAGTATAGTTACAGCAAAAACTAAATTTAAATTGTCTTGCAATAGAAAATAGAACTTCTATGTCGATAATTAGTCCCACATAGAGACAGTAGCAAAAAGACAAGGTGCATTGTTCATGAAAGTAAGGCCCCTCTCTATAAATTGGTTACATGGAAGACATTCCCTCTTCAAATGCCATGTGCCAAATGAGTGTTAAAAAAATAAATAAGCTTAGAAAATGACCTGATTTTGAAACGTAAGTGGTGTATAAGCTATTTTGGGACCAGACAGTTTACCACCCTGCCCTCCCTGCCCTGATATATTAACCATTCCTCCCCGCCATGGGGTAAGAATGCGTTTGCAAAGCAATTCCTTTACTGTAGAGCAGGGTCAGGGCACAGACATCTTGTCCTAAACCTGACCCATTGTCATGCCACTTAGCTTAGGTCCTCCACACAGAGATGGTAGATATACGAACTTTAACAAAATTGATTGAGCAACATGAAACAATGTAAGGCTGTAAGACTTGAGAAAAATAAGCTGCTAATGCATACCACATCATAAGCCATATTAAAGCGACACCTATCATCCAGTATAACTCCTGCATCCTGCATTTGCAGAAGTTTATGCAAGCTGCCTCTGCAATTCAAATTGGACTACCAATTATACATGTAAAAGCGAATCCAAATTGACATTTTTGTTTGCAAAGGAAAAAATTAAGTACAAATGTTAAAGATATTTGCTGCAGCAAACCTGGACAAATATTCTGTAACTATGGACAGATTTGGAGCCTGAGTCACAGCACCCATAAAGAGAACAATATTTGGGTGCCGCAAGCGTTTCATGATTGCAACCTAAAAAAAACACAATAAAAAACCTCAGTCAACATTCCTCCAATCCTAAGGGGAGATATAATGGAGGCACAAGAATTTTACGTCTTTTTTCATTGTAAATTTCAAATTGGTTGGTAAACAGCACAAAATAGCTAAAGCATACCTCTCTCCGGAATTCGTTGAAACGCTCTGCATGGAAATGTTGTTCCTTGAGAATCTTGACAGCAACGTCCTAAAAGTGAAGACTTGGTATTAGAACTGCAACTTCAAAACTCTAAAATCCAGTGGGGAAGTTAGAAAAATATGAAAGTCATAGTGTCAGTATTGCAACCAAATGGCCTCGATTAATGGACCAGAAACAGATTCATGCAATTTTAGAAATGAAATGTAAAATAAAAAGAAAAGTCGGAAGACAAAAGGATCAACATTAATTTATAACTCTGAAATGAACTATCCTAGTAAAGACTGCTTTAGATGCAAGGAAAAGATTTTCACTGCTGCACCAAACTAAAGAGAAATGTAATATTAATCATGTACTTCTTGGCACTAGCAAATGTGGCCACAAACAAAACATAAAATTAGTGAGATAACAGAGAAAGAATCACACTTTTAAGGATGAAGCATAGGAAAACTCTGTACAAGAGTTCCAGTGCAGATTCTACAGGATACAGAACTCAAAAAAAACCTGCAAGCCTTGCTAAGCTCTGATCCACCTTAGTACCAATAATCCGGTAACCCAAGAGTTCAAAGCCCACACCTAAAAGCACACTGACAAGAAAGCCAACTTTTAAATCAAAATGAAATCCACATAACGATTGGTAAGAAGCATGAAAGTCTTGAGCTGGGCTCAAATACCCAAATCTGATACATTTCAAGGTACCAAAGTCTAGTGGGAAGGACCAACTTGCACACTTTGAGTTTGTTCGAGTTTGGCTCCATAACCAAACTTTGACCTGAATATACTCATCCATAAAATATTTAATGGCGCTGCCTAGATGCAGTTCTCAATCAGAATCAGCCAGTGTTGGAATAAGATTGGAGTCCAAAAACCATCTAGGGTGGGACAACAACTAATATGTGTTGTTATAACTTGGGAGGTATTCAGTTGTGTTTTCATGGTTGTTTAGTTATTTTCAGTTCATGAGGCTGTCTTTGGAATACCATGCACTAGTTTGAGGGGTTTTTGGGAACCCTAGTCAGTTTTAATAAGGATTTGTAAGGGTGACAAGATTAAGCTTTCACATTTCACTTGACAAGCGGTTTTCATAAACTTGATGAAACAAGAAGTAGTGGCACAAGAATCTCTTATCCCATTGCTACTGCTGTATTCTAGCTTTCTCTAAATTCTATGCCCCTCTTTTGGCTGGTTTTTCTCTCTCTTTCCCTTTGCTGCATCATTTTTTACTTTGTTGTTGTATATGGTGTTTGCATATAGACATGTCATCACTTGATTCTCATTTGGACATCTATTGAGTCATTGACCTGCTTCAACACGATCCATAGTCACTCTCTTGTTAGCAGTTTATTTTATGACCTAGCTTGCAGCTGGTTCATCAGTAGTAAAGTTTGTTCTTGCAATGTTATCACCTCATTTGCTCTTTGACCTCAAGTGCAAGCTTTTTTGGTCTAACCGATATAAGTTTGTTAGCCTTTAATTGTTCTTTACTGTCCTTTTCCATCACTTTATTTGCCCATGTTGGACAGTATTCACTAAATGCCTCTTCTTAAGGGAAAAAAAATGTATATCTAACAGAGAAGAAAACAAAAAACCATCGACTGTCACATTCTTACGAATTATAAAGCAAGGTGATTAACAACCACAACAACTGTTGTGTACTTCGTTATTTAGGGAAAAAAATAAACGAGTTTACAAGTCAAACCAATCAATACATTTAACAAAGAATCATATTCCCCTCTTGATCGTGCAATACAAGTATTCTGCAATATATTTTTTTCAATTTCTCTTCAACAGATCAAAGCTATATCACCTCTAAATGCCCTAATATTTTTTTGAGGCTTTGAGCATCACTGAGACTGAAGCCAACAAAGTAAATCAAAATATTTGGACAAAAAGGCAATGGATTTGTAGGAAACTTATCCTTCCTCCTCTGTAATCATTTTAGGAAAATAACTGCAAATTTCAAAAGAACTTAAACAGATCAAATGAAAATAGAAGCAAAATTGACAGAGATATGTTTTCAGAATATTTGCTTTAAATAAGCATTTACCTTGTCTTACAGCTAAGTGTCCTTAATGAAGATATGTTCTTCAAAGGTCATTTAGTTTCAAGTTTGAAAATGACTGATAGCCATTTTTTTTAATCCATATGCATACTTCCCTAATGAGTGGGGAAAAAAAGATGGCACTTTAAGAAAACAAAAATAGCTGAATGTAATGATATATTTCAAAGAAGAAGTATAAGAACAACAGGAGAAGGATGCTTACTGAACCACGCCACACAGCAAGATGAACAATTCCAAAAGAACCTGAAATGCATTTTATCATTACTTTTCACATTTGCTATCTCAAAATTATTTTTAAACCGAACTACATTGAATTAAGGTGTCTCTACAAAAACTTGCAGTTCGAGATATTTTTGAAGTAGTAATAGATACCTGAGCCGATTTGCTTCTTCAAAATGAGATCACTCCATGGGATGTCCAAGTCCTCCTGGTCAAGAGAAAATTCATGATTTGATTTACCGGTTGCTAAGTTATTCAATTCCACAAAGCTCAGATCATTAGCTGTATCTGGCCTTAGATCAGAAAAGGCTAAAATTGGTTGAGCCTCTCTACGTCCATTTGGTAGGATATGACTTGGAAGAACAGGGCCTTTGACCAAGTGTGTAGAGCTTATGACATTCAAAAAAGGATTAAATGAGTTTTGCCTTTGGAAATCGCTACCGTGGCTGATTCTACAAGCAGCTCGTCCTGGCAAAGGTGATACAGATAATTCACGGTTCTTACTTAAATTGGAACCAGGGCTGTTCCTATCAAAGTTTTTCATTTCATGAGGCTTAGTGAACTGTGGATCTGTGTTGTCTTGATTAGTAGCAGTACCTGTCATGACGAAAAGCAAAAACCCCTACGAATGTCACAATAAATAACTGAGGGAGCAGGATGTTACCCCGCAGTTATTAAATACAGCATCTCTGGAATACTCAAATCATGTATGCATTTTTGTCATGTCAGACACAATATCATATATGCATCTGGTAAATCATTTGGTGCCACCAAGACCTGTGTCACAGCACATTTTCTTTTGAACCAGCCATGGGGACATTTAACACTTGTGTTAGTATGCTTACTGCAAATATTACTCACAGGAACTATGCAAGACAAGAACAACACAATTATAGATTTGCAGAGCCGTTATAATATTTGTAGTATTAGTAAACATATCCGTTTGCTCATTGCATAATCACCTTGGATTATACAAAGGAATGTAGCTCGGAAAAAAAAAATTACACAATGATCATAGTAGAAGGGAATTCATTATGGAAAAGCCTGCAAGGTGGAATGAAGCACCCACAATGAGGGCATATAATATGGAACTTACATCTATAAATAAGAATGTCAAATGTAGAAAGATCGTGTAAGAGCTGGGCAGCTGGCTGGGTCCTGACTTAATAACACAAAATAAATATGAGCTTCACTCAATTGTCAATCATCAGATTTAATGATTGCATTACCACCAGGAATTTGGTGGGTTTACTTGGCAATTTCCTATTTAGTTCATGGTGTCCAATCAAAGGTGCTACAGATGCAATTAGAAATCTGACTGTCTTCCAAACATAACTGAAGAAGAAAACCTGTCGATTAGAATTTTGTGAAGTACCAAATTTGGCAAGCACCAGCAATAGCATTAAGGATTAATGTGCATGTATATACACCATTTTCATACATATATATATATATATATCTACACATAGGGGTATTATCTTACTTATATCCCCTACATATATGAAAGTGGCAGTGAAATTTTTTTTCCTCTAACTCCTTTCGTTTTAAGTTCAAATTTCTCAATAATGCGATTGCATTTTTCACACTACACTTTTTGTCCTTTAACATGATCCACAAATAATTACCGTAGCCTTATTCTCTTATATTACAATTATGATATAAAGCTGCAATTGCAAAAGATTTTCTCCTAACTCACTGTTACAATAGATTCCAATTTTGCCCTTCTTAATAACCAACTGCTACAATAATGCCATAGTGAGTTGAAAATAAAAGATAATGCCATAGTTTGTTCTAGCACTTTCCATTTTTTGGCCTTCAACAAAATACATGATTACTAAAAGGCATATGCCATACTTTCTTATACTATTAACTGCACTTATATAAAAGCAGCACTGGAAAATTTTTTATCATTTCTAATTCCTTACATTTAAATTCCACTTTTTCCCTTCTCAATAGTCAAGAACAACAGTAACACCATACCACCAATATGATGGATTCTTAGAAAATAAGCAAAATGCCAAAAGAGATACTTAAATCATAAAAGCATAAAATTTTGCCCCAAAAAAAAAAAAAAAATCAAACATGAGAAGGAATAGCCAATTGAAATATATCCAAGAGTTAACCAAATTCCAGATAATTTTTCCATTTCCAATGCTCAATAAAATAGTCAATGATCAGTTATTTCTTAGTCCCTTTTCAATATGAAAACATCATATAATCACAAGCTCAGTATGTCTGCCAAGTAGCACCTTAAAGATCACTACTTATGTTTTTATTTTTTGCAATATTGCCTGACTTCTTCAGTCGAGAAATGCATTAGATATTTAACTAAAGTGATGGATCCCTAAGAAAATGATCATCTTTATCTACTTTGTTTATCCAAATTTTTTTCTCCCTTCCTGTCTTCCCTTTCCAACTATGTTACCTGGACTCGGGTACGGGTATCGGTTGCAAGTACGCGTCTAAGTGTCAAGTTTGGCCTTTGAAACGTATCAGTATCCAACATAAGCTTTTCAATGGTTAGCACACAGTTCACTTGTATTTAGTAAAGATTAAGGTCTGATGTGTGCCCACACCCCCTACCCCCAAGAAAAGAAAAAAAGAAAATTCCTGGATCCACCCAGCTTTTTCCCCATGGATCTCCAAGTAGGTTTGGGTCTTCCCCACAAGTTCCATCAATTGAGTTGAATTCACTTCTAACATAATGCCATATTAGCCTCTAAATGTATAGAAAAGCAAAAACACCTGCAGGGTCTATGATCCTAAAACTACATTCCATGAGCTTTATCCAACTATGAATTTAAGGAAAGACAAAATGAAGCTTTTGACAATCTTCCATCCCATACCTATCCTCGTTGTTGCATGTAAATTTGTCACATGAACATCAAAGGATAAGATGAAGATCAAAAACCCTGATGAATCATATGATTTCAAATTCTTGAAACATTCTAACTCAAAGTGTAGAGAAGATTAACCTCAACCAAATAATGATCTCACCATTCATACCAATCTACCTCCATCGCTGGATGCAAAAGCTATGAAAATCTCTCTCTCTCTCTCTCTTGAAAAACCATCTTAATTTGATTCTATTTTCAGAATGCTACCACATGAATATTGACAAGTTGATTTCACTTCAATTACAGCTACCTAACAGTGGCTTTTTATTTTTCTCATAGCTTATACTTGTCAATCAAGTAGAATTGTTATGTTGTTGTCCCCATAAATTTACAGATTCGTAGTAGTTATGTATTTTTTTTAATCAACCAGCATCTCATGGAGTTAGTTTGACCATTCTTCCCATTTTCAATTACTTTTGGATAAAGCTTTGTGATTATAAGTTGCATAAATATGTTCAATGGTAAGCTTAATGATACAATAAAGAAAATATTTGGGTTTAACACCATCAAAAGTATATTGTTTTTGTTGGCTCCAAAGGAAAGATTTCATCCCAATCCATCAGGGAAACATGTAAAGTACTAAACTCTTAATTCTTAAATACAAAAGGTTTTCTCTTCAGTTTGATTTATATTCGAGACTATCCTTGCATAATTATTTGTTTTACCCTCTCTCTAACAATTTCAGTCTAATCTATTCAGAATGAAGCAAAAAGGTCAACGAACTGTCATCAATTTCCCACCATAAGGGCAAAGAGGGAATACTAAAATTTTATCAATGTCTTTGACACAGTTTCTAAAATATTGTCCTCTTTAAAAGAAGCCAACATTTCTTTGATAAAACGGAGCACACTATTTCTTCTCTACCATAAAATTGCATTTGACGAAGTGCACACCAGAGGTTTACCTTTGGTTGGCACTTAATGGGAATGGTTCTGTAAATGTTAACATATCCATAAGACAAGTAGTAGAAACCCAGGGGTAATGATCTTGTATATTTCAGACAATTATGTCATATTATTATTAAAACAGATCCTCGTACAATATATGAAAGAAGAAACTAAAATTTACCTGAGGGAGTATCATCAAATGCAATATTAAGTGATTGACAGTCAGAGAAATACAGTCTGGCCAATGTCCTGAAGTTCTCAGAACCTTCAACAGTTTTAAACCTTGGATGACATAATGGTGAAGAAACCACAATTGAAGATGTACCATTAAGCAAGGAATCAGGCGGGCTTAAAGATCCAGGCCTTCCAATCAGATCAACAATATATTCCCTGAAAATCACAAGTTCATATTATTGACAAGCCTTAATACTTAACTTCATGGTCTTTACAAATATGAAGTAATAGGCACGATGTTGAGTCTATCTAGATGTCAAGGACCCATCAACATAAAGAAGACATCCACCCCAGCAAACAAAGATAGTTTGAGGTTGAACACTTAAGAAATGAGCTTAAAAGAGAAATGTCAGTACTTGTAAAACTTTGCTTTAGCATTCAAACAGAATACGTTATATGGACTAGTGTACGGGTTTAGGGTGTAGGTATGTGTCTAAATGTCAAATTCATCTAATTCTCATGTTCAAGGACACCAGGACATGGCTAAATTTTAAATTTTTTAAATACTTATGCTACTTTTTAGGGTAAAGTGGTGTTTACAAAGCATTTATGCATAAAATTTATGTCTTATGTATAGTTATATAGTATTGTTGACTAATACTTACTTGTTGGTTACATATCCAACCAGATATACCGGACACATATTCCATCCCATATCCTTACCTAAGTGTCAAATGTCTGACATGATACTTCATAATTTTAAAAAGTCCATGTAACATAAAGACAAAATAGGACACATTTGCAAACCCCCAACTCCTTCCTGAAATTTAATAATAGTAGTAATACTAGTAGTACCCAATTCCTTCCCAAAATTTCAAAAAATAATGATAATATTAGTAGTACTAGTAATAATAGTAGTAGGAGTAGTATTAAACAGAGCAAGAAATGGACACCAGGTCTTTGGTATAACTACCAAGAGACTTTACCAGCTAAGCCATTTGCACCTTCATTCAAACATAATTAAATAATGACAACCATATGAAAAAGGAAAACAACAATAGTTATGATTTGTTAGAGAGTTTATTTCTTATTTTTAAGGATAGTTTTGTAACCTTGTTCTATTTTGACTAGCACGTATAAATGCTAAGGTACAGGGATTACATTAAATATAACCCTAAACCTATTCCTTCTATTTTCTCTTCTCTTTTCATCTAACCCTAATCTATATTTTAATTCTTAACCAGAACGCATCAAAACCATGGTACAGTATTTTCTCATGATTTCCCTACGTTGGTGTCATTATTTATACGATGACATCAACATGATGTCATCGTCCTTACAAAAGCTGACCTTTGGTGAATACCATTCATGACTCGTCTCAACCTCCTGGTATTTTGGGTTATTTTTGTGGAATTTCTTTAGCCCATCTAATGTGAGTTTCTTATTTTCAAATCTTTTTTGGTTCTTTGGTCTAGTTCTTTTTTATATACACTTTTCTACATTACCCGAAGGTTTTGATGCCTAGACTTCTCCCTATAGGAGCCGAAAAGCTGCTATGAAGACTCAGTTGATGGTTTTCTAGTGACTTGGCAGATTTTTTTGACTTATTTGTATTTTCGGTTGGTCAGCAGCCCTGTTCAGACCTTGTTTGTGCTTGGCTGGCCTATACAGCCCTGTTCTGATTTTTTTTGTATTTTTTGTTTAGACCATCCATTTTTTTTTTTTTTTTTTGATAAGCAAAGATGAATATACTATAAAAGGGCACAAAGGGAGTGCCACCCGAACAATAAAAACAAGAAACTCAAAACAGACCGACCTATACCAGCTATACAAAAGATTACTTACAGAGCTCCACAAAATCTAAAAATAGGTATAAGGAAAGATTTACACAACCCTTTAACCAACTATAAAATATAGTCATGAATCTACTTTTCAAATGAATAATAGAGTTTTCGACTCCTTCAAAAGTCCTGTTACGTTCCCCCCAAATAATCCACATCAGGACCAGGGGTACCATACGCCAAGCTTTCTTCCTCCTCCTTCCTACTTTTGCACCCCTTCACGAAAGAAGCAAGTTGGACACATGTTTCGGAAAAAGCCATATAATACCAAACCATCCCAACACCAAAGCCCATATAACTAAAAAGCCACGTAGCAATGAACAACAAGGTGATCTATTGAGTCGCCATGCAACAACACTTGACGTGTATATGCGTCCTTCTGATGAGGTTATCAATGGTCAAAATTTTTCTGTAGGCTGCCAACCAAGCAAAAAAGCCCACTTTGGATGGAAACTTTGAAACGCGGATTCCTTTCCAAAGGAAAGAACTATCTTGCTGACCTTATAAAACTCGAAAAAAATATTTCACTGTAAAAGCCTCCCCTCCCGAACCCAGCCACCTCAGAGAATCATCACCTTCTCCATCAAAATGGAGACCATAAAGAATGCCCAAAAGATCCATCAACTCCTCCATTTCCCAGTCATTAAGCTCCCTCCTAAAAGCAATATTCCAAAAAAACTTATTACCTTCCGCAACCAGGTAATCTTCCACCGCCGTGCCTCTATTGCTACCAATTCTAGCAAGATTCGGGAAAACCACCTCCAAACATTCCTCCCTACACCACCTATGGCTCCAAAAACGGATTCCATTGCCATTAACCACCACAAACCTTGTTTGATGCCAAAAAATATGCAAACTCTCCATATTCCTTATACCATTCCATAAAGCTTTCCCACAACCCCCTATCACCCGCAAATCTCCACAATCACTTTCCCCAGAGAGCTTAATTAAAAATACCTAGTTTGTGGATGCTCAAACCACCTACTCTAAGAGAAGAGCACATAGTATCCCAATCAACAAAATGATATTTGAACTCTTCCCCAATGTCTCCCCAGAGAAAATTTATTTGAAACTTCTCAAGCCTCTTAACAATTGATACCAAAATAGTAAAGAGAAATATAAAGTATGTAGGCATGCACGCAAGGGTACTTTTGATCAAAGTAAGGCTTCCTCCTTTAGAAAGATACTGCCATTTCCAACTTGCCAACCTACTTTGGACCATCCATCCTTGCCCAAACTTAAGTTATTTATCCCTAATTGGAGTCGTATGTCTCGTTGAGAGTGTGAAGCTTCCAATGTAGTTTTTTTTCGAGTCATGGTTTCCATCGTCAGTCATAGTCCTTTGATGTGGTCCATACGGACATATGGAGTCTTTTCTGAGCTCCTAGTGTTAGTGGATTTCTTTATTTTTGTGATATTTGTTGAGGATTATTCTCGTATGACTTGGTTATTGTTTATGAAACCAAGATCCGAGTTTCCTTATATTGTTTCTATATATTATAATAAGATCTTTACTCCATTTAGCAAACTCATAAAGGTTTGGCGGTCTGATAATGCCTCAAAATTTACTTAGTCTGTTCTTTATTCTTGTGGCATTATTCACTAAACGAGTTATGTTCATACTTCTTAACAAAATGGTGTCACTAAATGCAAACATCACCATTTATTGGATATTGCTCGTACCAAGTTTTATAACCTGCTGCTGCCAAAACGCTTTATGGAAGATGTTCTCACTGCTTGTCCCCTTTGAATGTCTTCGACAGTTCTATCTCAACAGTCTCCTTTCTCACTCTTATATCCTAGTTCCCCTCCTTTCTCACTCACTCCTTGTATATATGGTTGTGTTGCCTTTTGTTCATATTCATGATCCCCACCTAGATAAATTGTCTATTAGGGCTCACAAGTCTGTTTTTATTAGGTATTCTCGTACTCAAAAGGGTTATCAGTGTGTTACAATTCTTCATTAAGTCAATACTTTATGTTACATTTTTTGAGTCCACACCAGATCAGCAGCTACCCTTCTTCTCCACACCAGGTCAGCAGCTGTCATTGGATAACATTTATTATCACGAGGGGGAGCCTTCTTTTCCTTCTCCTACTCTTCCTTCACCTTTGTCTTCTTCATCTCCTTCTTTTCCTTCTCCTACTCTTCCTTCACCTTTGTCTTCTTCATCTCCATCTTCCCCGTCTCCTCCGGTGGCTAACTCTCCTTTACAGGTTTATCAATGATCCAAGATTCATCTGGTTGTTCCTTATGACTCAATTTTTGCATCTTCTTTATGTGAGGTTCATCTTGTTCCTTCCTATACTCCAGATTCTGATGATTTACCATTGCTTTGCAGCGAGGTAAACGTACTTGCACTTAGCATCCAATTACTCAGTTTATATCCTATGATCGTACTTCATCTTGTCTCCATTCATTTGCTTGTGACTTGTCTTCTGTTTCTATTCCATCTTCTTATAAACAGGCTTTATCTTTGCCTAGTTGGCAAAATAGATGAGGAAATTAGTGTTCTTCATACTAATTAGACTTGAGAACTCACTTTTCTTCCTCTTAGAAAACACACAATGGATTGTCATTAGGTTTATACTATGAAGTATCTTCCCGATGGCACTATAGAGCGGCTTATGGCCTGCTTGGTTGCTAAAGATTACACTCAAACAAATGGTGTTGATTATCTTGAGAATTTTTCTCTTGTTGCTCGTCTTAATTCAATTCGGATTCTTCTAGTTGTTGATGTTACTCGTTGGCCTTTATATCAACTTGATATAAAAAATGTCTTTCTTCATCGTGATCTTCAATAGGAAGTTTCCATGGATCAACCACCCGAATATATTGTTTCTGGTAGTGAGCATCTTGTTTGTAAACTCCGTAAGGCTTTGTACGGTCTGAAGCAATCTCCACGTGCCTAGTTTGATCGCTTCAGTGTCGTGCCTGATAATGGTTTCCAGCACTCTACCTCTGATCATTATGTCTTTATTTATCATTCTTTTACTAGTACTACTATCTTGATTGTTTATATCGATGGAATTATCATCTCTAGGTCTGGGAGTGACTCTACCGGTATTGATGATTTGAAACGTCATTTTGAGTCGACAATTTCACACTAAAGACTTGGGTGTTCTTTGTTATTTCCTTGGGATTAAGGTTGCCAGTTCTTCTTAGGGCATTTCTCTCTCTCAACGGAAGTATGTGCTTGATCTTCTATAAGAGACTGGACTCTTGGGTTCTACACCAGTAGATACTTATATGGATCTGACTGTTATGCTTGATGCTGAGCATGGAGATCTCTTTTCTGATGTCGGCCGTTATCAATGATTAGATGGAAAATTGATTTATCTTACCGTTATTCATTCTAACATTACTTATATTGTTAGAGTTGCTAGTCAGTATATGCATGCTCTTCATGATCCCCATTTTGCAGCTATTTATCACATTCTGCACTATTTGAAGGGTTTACCTAGCCATGAATTGTTATCGGCCTTTTACTTTCTTGTCTGTTATAAGGTTTAGTGACGTTGACTGGGCTAGTAGTTGTTCTGATAGACGCTCCACCATTAGGTATTATACCTTTGTTGGTGACAATCTTGTTGCTTAGCGGAGCAAAACGCAGAATGTGGTGGCTCGCTCTAGTGCTGAAGCTGAGTATTGTGCTATAACTCATTCTGCTTCCAAGTTTAAATGGATTTGCTCTTTACTTCAGGATTTTAGTAATGTTGTTCCTACTCCCATATCGATGTTTTTGTGATAATTATGCATCCATCTTTATAGATAAAAATCCCCATTGAGGTCGATTGTGACTTTATTCAGGATCTTTTAGTTCACAAACAAATTGCTACTCCTTATGTCCCTTCCGAGTCTCAGTTGGGTGATGTTCTCACAAAGATGTTAGCTAGTTCATCTTTTCAGACTTTATGTTTCAAGCTGGGCATGTTGATTTGTATGTTCCAACTTGAGGGAGAGAGTGAGAGAGTTTATTTCTTATTAAGGGTTCTTATTTAAGGGTAGTTTTGTAATTTTGTCTTACCTCGACAGGTATATATAAATGTTAAGGCATAGGAATTACATAATGTTACCCTAAATCTATTCTCTCTCTTTTCTCTTCTCTTTCCATCTAACCCTAATTATACTTTAACTTGATTTATCCACACTACTCATCACTTAGGCAATTATAGCATTAAGTGTCATCATGCTGGAAATGAAGTTGAAGTCATTCAAACTCTAGCAATTGAGGGTGACACAACATGCAAAAAAATAAAAGTGGTAAATTAAAAATGTCCTAGTAAGTCCTTTTGGAAACTTGTCTATCCATGGTTTAGGTTCATATGCTGTGAGTTCAATTTTATTTCTACACTCTAATGTCTTAGGAGTTGAGGGTATTTTGGTAATCCTAGGGCTCATAGGACAACAACTGCAGTAGTGGTCCACAAGTATTATTTTCGATCTGCTTATATAATTGTCTCTTGAAATGTGGTCATTAATAGGTCTGGAATGGTCATTGTAGTTGAAGTGTCAAAGTTCTCTATTTTAGAGTGAAGTTCTTGTGGAAATAGTAAAACTGCAGCAGTCATAAATACCTGTGCAAGCAATCAATTTTCAAAGAGGGTTGAATTTTATAAAACTAAAGATTGTCTGTATGATTCAATTTAAGTTTAAAACTGAAGCCTCAATAAAGGCGAAATTCATAAAAGATTCTCTCATTCTCTTTAATTGTTTGTGATTTGAGTCTGCATTTTTATATCAATTACAAGCAACTGCTAATTTCTTTACTTCAGCACTTTCAACTACCGTTTGGTCTATAATTAAACACACCAAACTCCATAGTAGGCACTTTCCAGAATTTCCAGAAACTGATTTCATGAAATTCCATCAAACTATCCTTTTTTCTTTTTTCTTTTTTCTTTTTTATAGGTAAATTTTTATCAACCAAGTCAATTCCAACCATCTCCATCTAGAATCCCTAGAACCTTTCTTCTACCCTTCTAAACCTCAAAGCCCACCATAGGCAACATGATATGGAGTTTTCAGTATTATCCTACATCGGAGGCATGTCGGAGGATTTTGATTATGTCAACTGGGCATCCCAACTCCAGTCTTATCAAGTGGCATATGATTATCCGGATGAAAGAGAGGAAAGAAGAACATAAGTCATCTGGCAATTTCTTCACCATTCAAGAATGTGGAAAGACAAATTGAGGAGGATTATGAGTGCATGAGAGCTAAATAATAGATCTACTACTTAAGATGGCGACTCCAGTTTGAAGCTAAATAATCAATCTCAGATCTAATATGGTACAATTTGAAACTCACTCACTCTTTCCACTATACATTACACTCTCCACTTAGATGCATTAAAATCACACTCAAATTAGGATGATTATAAGTATTCTCAGCTGATACAAGGAAGTTATGCTTCTGATTATTTCAAGGGATGCGATCTTGATGCTTTCAGAGGTTTGAATATTCACCAACTTCCATTAGATTCGATACATGAAATTGAATTACTTCATCCTCTTTCAACCTGATTAGCCTTCTAATTCAGGTTCCGAGCCCACACTTCATGGCTCCCTAGGATGGGTGCTACAGAAGCACATAACACGAAGCTCGTTTCATGGAAGTATGTGTCGAATGGTGGAAGATGTCTATTAGAGAGCTGAAAATTCAATCAACTCAAATTTGCAAAAGCTCTACCTTCAGATGCCCCAACTGTTAGAACATTGGCCACTTGTTATAACCTTCTTATAACTAGTCCTCCAAAACTAAACTACTCTATAAAGATCTCACTATCTAAAGGACAGAAGTAGCAAATCTACCTTAGTCCCATCCTTACTCAAATAAACCTATGTAATCTCAGCTCTAATGCCCTTAACAGATACAAGTTTTTACAATTCCTTTCCCCCAACCTAACTAGTTTGTTATCATCTCTCTTACATCTTTTAAACCTATTGTCCCATATGGTCATCACTTCTTTTTTATAAGTTAGCATTGCATATACTCATCACAACTGCAAACTTTGTTGCCCTACTTTATTAGCTTCCTTCAAGTTCCATTCATAATTTTCCAAATGTTCTTATCATCACATTTTCACCATGCTTTTGTAAGAGGCTCCAGTCTAGTTTATTAACTGAATCAGCTTGCATCATTTTTCTTTTGTGTGCATATATCATAACTTCATTACAGTAAATTTCATTTTTCAACGACAGGAAACCACACTAGGGGTCAAGCCTGCAACTAAAAGTTGATGGTGGCCCATAGACCACCTCAGATGTCCCCTAGGGGACTGCTCACTGATTGTAAATAAGTCTAACGCAATATACCTGTCATTACCAAATCGCACAAGACAAGAGGAAGCAAAATCCCTCCCACAGTATTTACACCCCTTAGCTATTCGGCATGGTAAGTTGACCATGTCTGCTAACACCTGCAAGAATGAGATTATAAAGTCATCCATAAGCATCCGAAGAGCAGTACAAGAATTGAACATGTACATCAGTGATTAACAAACAATAAATTTAATAGGTGCATATGAGCAAACATCATATGCTAAGCAAAGAACAAGCGGAGAAGTTATGTAGAAGGAAAACAGTGAATCACTCCATTAAAGATAGATACAAAAATTAGACCAACTTAGAAAATATCAAAGCATTAGACAGTTCATCAGATTAAAATGCGTTGTGACATTTACTTTAAACAGAAGTGCCCGATGAACACAAAAGCCAACAGACAAGCTTCCAATTGGAAGTACGACAGAGCCTTTCCAGCCCTTCAAAAGCCCAGTGCACTCTTTCCAGCGGTTACTAAAACAATCTTCTCCAGAAGAAGCTACACCCCTTATGACAACAATGAAAGGTTGGAATATGAAATCAAAGCAAAAAATATATTTGAGCTGAGTATTCAAAAGCAAAGGGAAGTGAGAAAACTTACCCCATTTGATTGCAGACAAGCTCAGCAAGGTGATCAACCACCTCTTTTCTAGTAATCCAGCTACTAGGTAAGCTGAGTACCCTATTCTGCAGTCCATTCAAACCAGGGTCCCTAGACTTATCAATCAAAACCACCTCAATCGGCAAACAGGGATCAACACCCATCAATGAATCAAATGATGGGACCCGACCAGTCTCTTGTAGATCAGTGCTTATAGTCCATACATACGGATCCATCCCATGAATCAAGTAAAACCCATCTGGAACTTTGTCATAGTAAGACATGCATCCGTTCACCTGGTATAAACAGATATTATTATAACACCATGTGCATATTACTCATTGATTTGCAATCTTGAAACAGTATAAAACTGATTAAAGCGTTGACATTCTGGAATATACTCTGCTAGATAAGTAAATGACATGCCATTAACATTTTCATCCATCAAGAAGGGGAAAACAAAGTCTTGATCTGTCAGGGCACAGAATACATTCCAAAATGAACTAGGAATTATAAGAGCTTGGAAGCAATTACAAGAAAGTTCATAAAACCTCTACTATACTAAATATGTGGTAAACTCTTTTTGTGGTCATATTGAAGACTTCAAATTGAATTTGGGTGGATGAGTATCCCCCTCCTTTATATACTCATTGGATCCACCAAAAAGAAGACAAAAAAGGATATACCCCAGCTTGTAATGCATTGCATTCCTACAATTATTTATTCCACCTAAGCCACTGTACTCTTAATCTCCATCTAGATCATCTAATGTGTTGACAGAGCAAGAATAAGAATGACAATAGAATCAACTAATTCTTTGAAGCTTCACTATTGTTTTAGTTGCATTTACAGCCCTTTTCTTTCTTTTCCCAACTGAATCCATATTTGTCCACAATTTTGATGACATTGAGCAATTATTGATGTTCCATATTTTGTAAATAATTCACCTAAATTTCAACTGAGTTTTCTATTTCCAAATAATCAGCCAAATTAATAGAAGGACATAATCAAACTTTTTCTTCTCAGATCAGAAACCTGAATGTTCACATTTTTAACATGAGCAACAGATTTAATCATCAAATGATTTTCTAGTCCAAATCCATGTTAGTCCAAACAACTGTATGAAATGTGGACACAAAAATACAGCCTTTTCTCAACAATTCAGCTAATTTTAACTACACTCAAAATATTCACCAACGACACTAGCTAACCAACTGAGAGAGCTGCCCTAGATGAATTAGTTGCGGCAAGAGCGGCTAGCTCACTAGCTGATAGAGATGCCACAGCTGCTTCTTCAGGAAGAGCTGCAAAGGCGACCCGGAATTCACCATGTTCATAGAAATATGAAGACAACCATTCTTTCCCACATGCAAACTCAACTTACTTGCACATTTATGACCCAAGCTTCAATCCAACAGTCTAATCAAATTTTTCTCAAAAAATTTTGCAGTAGTTTAAGAATTAAAACAACTACTTACCACATTGGAATAAAATTATCAGAACCCAAAATTGGCAATCAATAGAATACAAACCCAAGCATTTTGTTAAGATGAAACCCAATTGAAATACTGAAAAAACTCCATACCCAAAATCGATGGGAGAGGACCTCTGCCGAGGCAGAACCTGAAAACGTCGGCCGCTCATCAGTCCCAGGGTCCAAGAAATTTGGATCTTCGGCGCACGTAGCCTCCGACGAGAGCCGGAGCGCCAGAGCCAGCTGCAACTGGTAGCTCTCCTCGGTCTGCTGAGCCCAGCTCTTGTACGACGCTATCTCCTTCCCCTTCAACCTCACGTTCAATTCCCCTACCCTATCACACCCATCCCGACCGAACACCTGCGATTCACTCGCCGGAAACGAATTCTCGGTGTGGGGGAACCGGTAATCCGATTCCGATGTTGTCCCCGAATTCTCCGTGTCAGGAAATTCCGCTAACGTCGAAGCTGAGAGGCCTGTTTGTTTATCGGGAAAATAATTCGATCGTCTCCCTGATAGTTCCATGGAAAATCTTCACAGGATCATGTAGTTACTTCACTGAACGTCATGCTATATACACGTACATACATTTTTATATATTTTCTAACTGAAACTTCGGAAAGTCTCTCTCTCTCTCTCTCTTCTTCTTTTTTTGGTTGTGTGGGATGAATGAAAGCGCAGTGGGAATCAGTTTTGTGTCCAGAGTCATACCCACTAAGACATCTTGGACGAAGACAAAGATTAAGTGCGGACCGGTCCACATTCATTGAACTATACATGTGGGAGGTCCGAAACGAGTCATTTTCAAAGAATAGTAGAATACCATGTTTAGGTGAGCAATGCTAGTATGCGGGCACTCCCACTGAGCTCGTTTGTGTCAGCTTCTTTAACTATTTTTTTAATCATTTTTTATGAATTTTTTCAATCAAAATTTATTTTTTATTTTTTTATTTTTTTGCAAATTTTTGGTTTAAACTTTAGGATTTTTAACAAAAACCCATAACTAAAAAATTCCTGTAAAATAATTGATCCTACCCATTACAAAATCCTCACTTTGATGCATCAATGAGTTGGACCGTTGGAGATTATTTGGCCTTCCAATTGTGAGCATCCCGGCAATGTTTGTCAGCTTCATTTTTTATGGAGATATTACGTTTAAGTTTCAAAAACTCTAAAATACCATGAAAAACTGAGATAAATAAGAGAAAATAATAGGGTTGACATTAGAAAATATACCCAAGTGTAACCTTACCACCCACCCCTCCACCCCCTCATTTGAAAATTTGTTGTTTGAAATATTTGTGAATTCATATATTGTGACAGTCACATCAAATAGTTTTTCTAAATTCAGACAAATAGCCCCAATTGATAATTTTAAAAAAATAGAACTAACCTATAGACCACACATTTCCATTAGTTTCTCCCATGAATTTTGAAACCCCAATTAGTGATCTTCTTGATTCTATGCACATCTTTTTACTAAACTAACAATTTGATTTTTAGGGTGATTACACTTGTGATTTAAGCAAAAATTACATGATTCTCATGTAGTTTAAAAGCGAATATGTAACTCCCCTATGGCTTGGACTTAACTATAAAATTGATAGAAAATGTTAGAATTAATAGAGGTTCTGTTATAAGAGTATTTTTGTCATTTTATCTCTTAAAAATAAAATATCAAAAAAACAATTTTGCCCTTTTACATTAAAATAAAATATTGCTATTCATAGAGACATTTTTGTTATTTCACTAAATTTATTATGGTTTCATCCATTTTGTAAATAAAGTCAAAATCGTAAAAGAGTTATGTGCTCATTTTAAAATCATAAGGGATTATTAATTTTCGTTCAAACTCCACTGGAATAAAGTGCAATTACCTTTTGTTTTTTTCTATTTGTTTTAGAAAAAAAAAATCAATACAAACTAATTTATAAAGATGTAAATGATGTTGCGAATATTCTTCCAACAAATTCACGACTAATCAAAAATAAGGTGGAGGATTCTCCTTTATGCCTGAGATGTGGAGATGAATAGCTTATCATGGTTCATTTGAAATAGCAGTCACATTTTGCTAGTGGTTATTGAAAGCATGGAATGATTGGCAGAGTGATTATGGAATCAGATGCTAAAGGAATTATTTCTGATATTAAAAAGAAAACCTTCATGCCCTTTGGATATAGCTTCTAAAAAATAATAATAATAATAAAGTTGCGAATGAACAAGATTGTCCACTTTTATATTACTAATTTATAATCAGTCACGAAGCAAGTAATTTTGTTGAGGATGTTAAGATAAAAAAAATTTAAACTTTGGGAGGTCAATACACTCTTTCTTATTATAAATATCTAAAAATTATAGGATCTAAATAAAATTTTGTGAAAGCAAGGGAGTCATGACCTAGTGCTCTTTTGTGAAGAGCCAAAAGCTCTTGACGTATAGAGCTTCAGTCTACTATGGCCTTGTTTAGGAACAATTTATTTTTGGAGCTTATTCAACTTTTTATTTAAAAAAAACTACTTTTTTTTTTTAGCCTAATAAGCTCAAGCAAACAGCTAAAAATTTGAGAGTTTTTGTGTTAAATTATGTAGTGAATATTAATGAAATTTTTAAAATTTTTAAAATATCCTCTAGTAACACCGACCGCCAACCCCCAGTAACTGCCACCACTACCCACGACCCCCACCAACTGCCACCACCACCAACACTCACCACCACCATTGTCGCCATCTACTATCCGCATTAACCACCACCATTACTGTTGTTGCCCCAAAAGGCAACTCAAGAGAGGGGGTGAATTGCATTTTTTAAAACTAATTACAGTTAAGACTAATTAAAATTAATCTAAACAATGTAACAGTAACTCAAGATTTTATGCAATGCAAAATAATCAAGCAAGAAATAAAAGCAAAGTATAAAAAGAAACACCAAGAATTATCGAGTTTCAACCACAACTTGTGGTCTATGTCTTCACCCCAAAAATTTTTTGAAGTCTTTTTCTACTATGCAATATCCAATTATAAGATGGAGGCTAATTGAAGTGCCTAACTCACTCTCCTTAAAACTTATATCCAAGTTTCAATGTCTCAAGAATTTTGTCCAAGATTTCTCAAACGTACACAAGTGTTTTTCTTGAACTAGAGAACACTCAAACTCTAGCTCATAAGCAAATAGAGATATACAATTAAAGTACACACTCTCTATGAAGAGTATATAAGAATTGAATAACTCACTAAATGTCAAATCTTGAGGACCAAAAGAATTTTCATAAGTTGGAAGAATTTTCAGCTCAATAATCAGAGGAATGTTATATCTCTTATCCATAAATATGTTTGGAGTCTTCTATATAAACCCTATAATCAATTTCAGACGTTAGAGGTAGTTGATTCTTCATTTAATACGAGATCATACCATTATAACGTTTAAAAATATAACGTTAGTCCTCAGGTGTCGACACCTGTATTCTATATGTTGACACATCATGCTGGCATTGGTCACTGGCCTTCATGTGTCGTCACCTCAAAATCATATGTCGACACATCATGCTGTAGTTAGTTATTGGCTTCATGTGTCGACACCTGCAGGTGCATTTTTTAAATCTTGCTCTCTGTTTTCATGTGTTGACTCATTGAACCCAGGCATGGCCTTCTTGCTTTATTTGACCAATTTTGCTTCAAACACTTCGAGCTTCTCAAGGGATCTTCTCTTTTGGGGTATCAAGAGCCTTTTTCAATGATCTTTAAGTAAGTGATATTAATTGAAAAGACTCCAATTCAATTTTAGATTGAATTCTTCTTTTTGAATGATCATGATGCCTTCACGCTATTCTCTTTGAAATTTCAAAGTATCCTCCAAAAGCTTGATGATATTTTCTTCGAACACTTTCAATCTCTTCGAAATTAATTCAATGGATTGATATTTAAATAGTTATCATTCCTCTTCATTGCTCATTCATGATTGAATTCTTCTTCTTATTGGTCAAACTTGATAAACTTTGGATGCCTTCAAAACCTCATTTTTGAGTCTTCAATGCATTTTCCCAAGACTTGATGATTTCTCCCTTGAGCAGCTTCAATCTCTTCAAATTTAAATTATTGGATTGATTTTTGAATGGGTGCTATTCTTCTATCTTGGTCCATTACTCATTCTTAACTTGTTATGCATTCCACTTTAATATTTACTTAGCTTTTAGTCTAAGACTTATGTTTTATTGTTCTGTACACTAATTAAAATTATTCACAAGATTTAGTTACTATCAAAGTCAAGGCATGGAGTCAACAATCTCTCCCTTTTTTATGATGACAAAACCTTTACAAAGTAAGTATGAGATTAGCAAAGAGTGAAATTTCATACCAGAAGAAAAAATTGCTCCCCCTTTCTTTTGTAGTTATGCAATTGAAATTCTAAAAATAAAAAGCCCTTTCTTTTGTTCTTCAACGATTTGATCAAAACAGTTATTGTTCTTCATCAATTGATCGAAACAATTCTCAATTTTATAACAACTTTGTTAAAACAATCATAATTAAATATTATAAAGAATGTATGTTACCATTCTTCTCCCCCTAAAGAATGTATATTACCATAAACCATCCTACTTTTCCAATCTACTCATGTTAAAGAATATATATTACCATAAATCATTCTACTTTTCCAATCTACTCATGTTCATTGTTCTTCTTCATTTATCATTTTGCGTATAAAGAATGTATATTACCATTCTTCTCTAACATGCTTTACCATTCTTCTCCCTCTTTTTGTCAAATCATTAAAAAGAGAAATAAATATTTATAACAGAGATAGGTATAACAGTAAAAAAATCTTAAAACAAGATAATGACTATAAATAAGGCAGCAATCCACGCATTGATCCATCAAAGCATTAACAACACAGTTAAATTTCATTCACAAAAAGGCTATTATACAATTGCAGACATCCAACAAAAAAAATATTACATAGATATTGTCTTTTTTTTTTTTTTTTGAGGATGACACACCATCCTTTAAAAGTAGAAAAGGAACATGCAAAAATGGGAATGCAAGAGAGAGAGAGAGAGAGAGAATGTAAAAGTAAGTGGGCTTAGTTGGGAAAGGGAGAGGGAGAGGGAAAGGGAGATGGAGATGGGGTTAGTACAAGAAGGGTTTCTTTCGTATTTGAGAATTTCTTTCAAGGTCTATCCCTGAGCCCATATTTGCAACCAGAAGAAGAGGAAATAGGGGCATCAGATTCAATTGCAGAAGAATCCTCCACTTGGCCTTGCTCCTCTACCTTAATTCCCTTCTCAGCATTCTCTTCCTCTTTACCATCTCTTCCTTCTTCTTCATTTTTCCTGCCATCATCTTTTCTGTTTTTCTTTTCCATTCCTTCTTTAGCCTTATTTACACCTTCTTCTTCACCTTCTTTTTCACCTTCTTCTCTATTTTCATCATTTTCTTCTTCTAAGTTTTCTTCCTCTCCTTCCTCATCTTCTTCCTCTTCGTCTTTTATCATTTTCCCTTTTTCTTTTCTCAACATTTTCACCTCTTTCTTTAGTTCTATTACCTTTCTCTCAACAAACATCATTTTTGTAGCAGCAATGTTCGCTTCTTGTTCAATTTCTCTGAAGATTCCATCACTTGTGCTATAAACTCAGCCATACCTCCTTTACTTTCTTCAAAGTCTTGAATGAGATTTCTCTTGGCACTCCTTGCCCTAGAGGTACTCCCAGTTGTAATATTTTCCTTTGAAGCATCACCCTCTAAGGGTTTCTTTGTGGGTTTAGGAGTCCATTTATTGTTTTTCAGAATATATTCCATCCTTTTAAGAGTGTTTTCATTATACTCGTCACTGATGGACTTTGGGGTTCTCTTCTTTTCATTCTTCAAATCTACCTTGAAATGTTTAAAGACTTTGGTCAAAAAGATTCCCTATCGCAGGCTGATTTTGGCAAGTGTCGCTTTAAACATGTGATCCAAAATGAACAAAGGTAAGTCTATTTTAGTATCAGTCATATATGCCCACAAGAAGAACAAGAAAATATGTACTCATATTTTCCAACCTTAGGAATAAATATAGTGCAAGCAAAGTGATGCACTAATATCAGTTCAAGAGGCAAGTCATTGGCCAGGGGCTGTATACATTCATCCATTTCTTTCCCATAAAAAACTTTTAATTGATTTTTTCTTGGAACATCATCTCTATATACTTCTCCTCCAAGGCCAATACCGAGAATTTCTCTAATGACAATTCTACTCAAAGTGAAAGTCACACCTTTTACTAAATTATAATGGACACATTTTTATACTCTCTTTCAGCATTAGCATAGAAATGGGCAACTAGGTCAGGTTATACATCATCCTTTAGGGTTGTCATGGGTTTCCAACCCAAATTCCCAAGTTTCGTGTTCAAATCAAATCTGTACTTATCAAAGAATGTGTAATCCACCATCTACCATCAAAAACCTTCCTAAGAGAGAAAGTTGTATTGTACCTCTTTTAGGCTTTGTCCTCACTAAAATACAATTCGTTCCTTTCTAGGGCTGTGGAGGACCGTGACTCACCCTTCTTGGTTTTCTTCTTCTTTTTCTCCTTATCCTTGCTTGATTGCCCCTTGTATTTCCTCTCCTGACCCTTTTGAAGTTGAGGGGTCGACACGCTTAGGGCTTTCTTGCCCTTGCGTGATTTATCATATTTGGATGCCACGAAAGGGTTAATTAAGGTTGAGAGAGGTTGGAAATGGATCGGTTATGGATTTTATGGAGATTGAATGAGAGATTTGAGGGTTGGTTGGTAGTGGTTGGTTTGGTTTGAAAAGAGAGGGAAAGAGATATATATATATATATAGAGAGAGAGAGAAAGAGAGGAAAATGATGTTAAAACATGGGTGTTTTAGATATAAAGACCCGATGCATGTATCGACACATAAACTTTAGGAGTTGACACATAGGTATCAAAAATTCATCTTGAACTCTCTGTTTTAATGTGTCGACATCTTAAGATAGATAGTGCCAGGTTAAATATCTATGAACTCAGGGATCGACTCCTTGTTTAGAGAAGATAATGTGTTCTAATATGAGCATGCAATGAATTGTAATAACACAAAATGCAATTCATACAAACAATCAACACACTTGATTATATTTAAAAACATAAATAATGTAAATGTCATTCAAATTTAATAAGGATCAAGATATAGGATCACTCATTCCCAATTCTCTTCTTATCATGCAAAATCTATCCTCACTTAATGACTTTACAAAAATGTCAGCTAATTTCATGTTTATGCTCACAAAATCAAGTTTAATATCACATTTTTGCACATGATCTCGTATTAAATGATATCTAATCTCAATGTGTTTTGTGCAAGAGTGTGGAATATGATTTTTAGTCAAGTTTATAACACTTGTATTGTCACACTTAATGAGTACATGTTCAAATGTAATGCCCTAGTCTTCTAATTGATGTTTAATCCACAACATTTGAGCACAACGACTTCCGACTGCTATATATTCAACCTCAGCTATGGAGAGAGCAATCAAGTTTTGTTTCTTGCTAAACTAAGACACAAGCATGTTGCCTAGTAGTTGGCAACAGCCACTTGTACTCTTTCTATCAACTCTACTTCTCGTATAGTCAGCATCAGTGTAACTAATTAAATTGAAAGATGTGCCCTTTGAATACCATAATCTAAGGTTAGGTGTGTGCTTGAGATATCGAAAAATTCTTTTTACAGCAATCACATGAGACTCTTTAGGATTAGATTAAAATCTTGCACATAGATAAACACTAAATATGATATCAGGTCTACTAGTAGTTAAGTATAATAATAAACCTATCATACTTCTACAAAGTTTAGTATCTACCGATTTACTTTTCTCATCATTGTCCAATTTTGTTGAAGTACTCATTGGAGTACTTACAAGCTTTGCATCTTCCATACCAAACTTTTTTATTAAATCCTTGATATATTTGGCTTGGTTGATAAAAATACATTTCTTTGATTGCTTGATTTATAGACCGAGAAAGTAATTTAGCTCTCCCATCATACTCATCTCAAATTCTTCCTTCATACACTTAGCAAACTCCTTGCAAAGCAACTCATTAGTAGCACCAAATATAATGTCATCTACATATATTTGCACTAAAAACATTTCATTATTTCTAATCTTAATAAAAAAAAAGTAGTGTCAACCTTTCCTCTCTAGAAACCATTTTCAATCAAGAATTTGCTTAATCTTTCATATCAAGCCCTTGAGACTTGCTTCAAACCATGTAAAGCTTTTGATAATTTAAAAACATAATTAGGAAACTTTAGATCTTCAAATCTAGGATGTTGCTCAATATATACTTCTTCAGTGATAAAACCATTTAGAAATGCACTTTTGACATTCATTTGATAAAGTTTGAAGTTTTTCAGACATGAAAATGTAAGCAACATTCTAATGGCTTTCAATCTAGCTACTGGGACATAGGTTTCATCAAAATCAATACCTTTTTCTTAGCTATATCCTTGAGCAACAAATCTTGCCTTGTTCCTTACAACAATTTCAAATTCGTCCATTTTATTTTTGAAGACCCATTTAGTTCCAATGATAGGATGATCATTTGGCCTAGGAACAACGTGCCACACCTCATTTCTTTCAAATTAATTCAATTCCTCTTGCATAACATTTATCCAAAACTCATCATTTTCAGCATCTTAAAAACACTTTGGTTTTATTTGAGATAAAAATGCAAGATAATTACATATATTTCTAAGAGAGGATCTAGTTCTTATCCCTTGTGAAAGATCACCTAAGATTTGCTTAGCTGGATGGTTATGCACAAATGTCCACTTTTTAGGTAGACCTTCATGTTGAGTTAAGGTTGATCCTTGTTGACTCAAGGTTAATTCTCATGTTGATTTTGATGATAACTAAACCTTGTGTTATGTTACTAATGAATCTACTTAGTGTGCAGATTAACAAAGTTCATAGCTTAGACTTAAAGTTGAATCTTAATTCTAATACATGTCAAGAAGAATACACAACAAGTTCAAGAAGCAAGCAATGAATTCAAAGAGCTATGCAATGAGCCAAACTGAGAAATGATGCCTATCTCTACTTCAAGAAAATGTCTTACATTCGAAGAGATTGAAGGTGTTCAATTAAAGCTTCTTTCAAGAGTGTATAGTTTCAATGAAGATTCATTTGCAAGATAGACAAAAGACTTCATCAGTTGAGGAGGTGCAATGTTCAGTTAAAGATGAAGAATGGAGATGTTGTAAATGCCTAAAGAAGATCTCATCAGAATTTGCAAAGATCAGTTGAAGAGGTGCAATGCTCAGTTGAAGATATATTGTTTGTTAAAGAATTTGAAAAATGCTCAAGAGATGATTTCATGTGGTATGCTAAAGACCAATTCAAGACAATGCGATTGAAGTTGCTGAGAAGATGGCTCACAATGAATATTTGATCTCTACATGAAATCCAAGTGAAGAATTCTTCTACAATATAAATGATCAATGAAGATTAGATGTGTGAATAGATTTCATCAAGTCTGCAATTGTCTCAGTGAAGTAATCTTTAATGAAGAATGAAGAATTGCTATCAAAGAAAGCAAATCAGATTTGAAGCATTGTGAAGCTTCACACAATTGAGAAAGATTGGCATTGAAGAAGATATTCTACAATGAAAGAAGAAAGCTTTGAAAGTGAAGAAGAAAAGATTAACATTGATCTAATGAAGCTTTGACTGTTTGAGATTCAAGAAGAAGATCAATGTCCAATGATTGATTCAATTCAAATTGAATAGAAGTTAACTCTGATGAGTTAGGAAGATTTGATTGATCATCATACCCCAAAGACACACTCCTTGAAGATCTTACACCTATGCTAAGATGATCTGAATCATTGGAAGATGGAAGACAGATTTCTGGGCAATGAGGGGACTCATGAAAGTAAAGTGTCGCCTCTTGAACACAGAAGCAAAAAGGCCTGAAGATAAATTGGACAATGAGGGGACTCATGGAAATGATGTGTCGTCTCTTGAACACAGAAGCAAAAAAAAAAAAAAAAAAAAAAGCTTGGAGACCAAGTAGGCAATGAGTGGACACATTGTAATGAAGAATCGCCTCATGGTGTCAGACGCAAAGGCTTGAAAACGACATGATCAATGAGCGGACACATGAAGGCAAAATGTCGCCACCTGCCAGCAGAAGTAAAAAGGCTTGAAGTTTAAATGATCAATGAGCAGACACTTGAAGTTGAAGTGTCGCCTCATGACAGCAGAAGACAAGTGAACAAGGAGTCACCTCATCAACTTGAAGAGGGGACCCATGAACTCAGTGAACATCGTCTGGTAAATGCAGAAGTAAGAAGTGTCGATTCCACAGACCTGGAGCCGACTCCCTCTGTTATAACGGCTATTTTTCTTAACATTATAACAGACTGGACGTGCATTTATGATACCCAATCACCTCCAACGGATGGAATCAATGCAAGGGTATATATACTAGCCTCCAACTGCATTTATATATACGAATTAAGAGGAAGAAACAACAAGAGACAAGAATCACTGATCAACCTGATATTCCTGAACATTCTTCCTGTTTCATTCTTGAATGAGCTTTAATTGTAAATCTATTCTTGCTAGAGAGTTTGTTTGTTACTTGTATATTCATATACACTTGTAATTGAGAGTTTAGAGAGTTCTCTTGTGTGAAGCAAAACTTTTGTAAGTTTGAGTGGAACTTAGACAAAATCACTTGGGGATTGAAAAGCTCGGTAAGGAGTTCTTTGTAAAGTGAGCTGAGCACTTTGTCAATCAGTGGCCCATCTTGTAATAGATGATTACATAGTGGAAAAAGACTTCAAGGAGGTCTTTGGGTGAGGACGTAGATCACGGTTTATGGTTGAATCTCGGTAAATCTGTGTCTCTCTTCTATTGCTCTGTTTTCTTTGCTTCTATTGATTACATTACTTTGCACATAGATTAATCACTTAGATTAATTTTAATTAATCTTAACTTGTATTAATCTTCGAAAGAAACCCAATTCACCCTCCCTCTTGGGTTGCCTATTGGACCAAAACTTCATTGACATCTTGTTGGCTTGAAGAGGCTTCTTGCACTTGTTTCTCTTTTTGTGAGTCTTTATTTGAGCTTGGATTGATATTCAACTTGTCTACGTCTTGCTCCACTTCATCTTTGTCATTACTCACAAGATTTCTAGAAGGAGAGTTATATTCATCAGAAGTGACATAGACTGATTCTTCAACCACTAGAGTCCTTTTATTATAAACTCTATATGCCTTACTATGTGTTGAATATTTAAGAAATACACCCTCATCAGATTTTGCATTGAATTTATCGAGATTGTCTTTGTTGTTATTCAACACATAGAATTTACATCCAAAAGCTCTAAAGTATGAAATATTTGGTTTCTTTTCTTTCCAAAGCTTATATGGAGTTTTGTTTAAAAACTTTCTAAACAAAACTCTATTTAAAACATAGCAGGCTGTATTGAAAGCTTTAACCCAAAAATACTTTGGCAATCCATTTTCACAAAGCATGGTTCTTCCCATTTCTTCCAAAGTTCTATTTTTCCTCTCAATAATCCGATTTTGTTGAGGTCTTCTAGGAGTTGAAAAGTTGTGATCAAAACCATTTTTGTCACAAAATATTTCAAAAGATTTGCAATCAAATTCTCCACCATGGTTAGTCTTTATAGAAGTTATTATAAAACCTTTCTCATTTTGAATATTTTTACAAAACTTTGTGAATAAAACAATTGTTTCATCCTTGTGAACCAAGAAGAATGTCCATATAAATCTAGAGTAGTCATCAACAATAACAAGTGCATATTGTTTCCAACCAAGACGTAAAGTCCTAATTGGTCCAAATAAGTCCATATGCAATAGTTGTAATGACCTAGAAGTGGTCAACATATTTATAGATTTAAAAAAGATACGAGTTTGTTTTACTATTTGACAAGCATCACAAACTCTATCCTTGTCAAATTTGATTTTAGGAAGACCTTTGACCAAATCATTTTTAGAAATTTTCAAAAGTATGCTTATGCTAATGTGACCAAGTCTTCTATACCACAACTAACTTTCATCATCATTCATAGTAGCAAGGCACTCAAATTTGCAAAGAGGTAAGTCATTTAGATCAAAGATGTATATATTGACTTGCCTATGCCTAGTGAGAATTGTTACTATTGACATCAACTATATCACATTTTGAGGATTCAAATACAACATTGCATCCCTTGTGACATAACTGACTTATACTCAAAAGATTGTGTTTGAGTCTTTTAACAAGTAAAACATTCCTAATGGAAGTAGAAGAATTCTTACCAATACTACCTATACTAATGATCTTCCCTATGCTATTGTCTTCAAAGGTGACAAATCCTCCATCCTTTGGTGAGAGAGAAATGAATTGAGCTTCATCTTTCGTCATATGTCTTGAGCATTCATTATCCAAGTGCCAATAGCCCTTCTTGGATTTAGCTTGAAGGCACACCTGTAAAATAGTTCATTTGGCCTTAGGTACTCAAACCATCTTGGATCCTTGAGGGTTAGTTCTCAATGACCTTCTTGGAGCCCAAGCATTATTAAGAGCATATGATCTTTGCATGACATAGCATCTAGTAGCAGCGTGTCCTACCTTTTGGCAATAAAAACATGAAATATGTGATTTTCCTGTAAAGGAGATAAATTTGGTTTTTGAAATCTTTCTCCTTTTAAAGGGATTAAAACCAAGTCCACTTTATCAAGACAGTATTTTTGTTTTCTAAGAATAACATCCAATTTTTCTTTTCCATTTACACAACGAACAAGAGATGTTTCTAAGTGTGTAACTTTTTCTTTCAAAACATGATTTTCTTCAACTTTTTCTTTTGAAATAGTGGAATCCTTTGAAATATAATTTTTCTCAACTTCTTCTTTCAAAAAGCAAATTTCCCTTTTTAATTCCTTATTTTCCTTTTGTAAAACCTTATTTCCTTCAATTAGTGTAGGGACCATCTTTTTGAGAAAATTATTTTTTATTTCTATTTTCTTAAATTCAATAATCAAATCATCAAATGCATCTTGTAGTTCATTGAATGTAAAGTGAGAAGGATTAGAAGATGATACCTACTTCACTTTCTTCTTCATGAGCTATGAGATATAAATTAGCCACTTTTTGAGGTTTAGTTTCCTCTTTGGAGGCAGATTCCTCATCATCACTCCAAGTGATGGCAGTTATTGTCTTTCTTCCTCTATCGCTCCTTCCTTTCTTTTTGAGCAAGGGGCAATCAGCTCTCATATGGCTTGACTTCTTACATTCAAAGCATATTATGGTTGATTCTTTGCTAAAATCTCCCTTAGCTTCTTATTTCTTTCCACCTTTTCATTTCCTCTTCATGAACCTTTTGAATTTTCTTGTGATAAAGGCAATGTCTTCACCATCCTCATCACTTGTCGGTTCATCTTCTTGAGTGGTGGATTTGAATGCCACTGATTTCTTTTTCTTGTCTTCATCTTCTTAAGCATGTTGTTTTTGAGTGAGCTCATATGTCATGAGAGCGCCCAAGAGTTCTTCGAGAGACAAGGTGTTAAGATCCTTAGCTTCTTAAATTGCAGTGACCTGGGCTTCCCAAATCTTTGGCAATGATCTTAGAATCTTCATAACCTGTTCACAGTGAACTTTTTCAAGAGACTTTAAGCCATTAATAATGTCAGTAAACCTTGTAAGCACATCGGTAATGGATTCATCAGATTTCATCCTAAACAATTTATAGTTATGTACCAAAATATTGATTTTGGACTCTTTGACTTGATTGGTATCCTCATGAGTTACCTCAAGTCTATCACATATTTTTTTAGCTGATTCACACGTAGAAATGTGATTGAATTCACTAGGATCAAGAACACAATACAAAATATTCAAAATCAAGACACGGAGTCAATAACCGTCTCCCAGCACTACCACCATCTTGAAGGTAATATTATTTGTAAGTGGGATTCTTCAGGAAGGCTGGGCCGATCTCTCAAGCCCAACGTGGATGAGTCCAAACTTCTTCCTGCAAGACGAATGGGTTAGAATGGGTCGACCCTGGGTGGGTCGATCTCACTCCGAAGGTTAAATCAGCAAACTTTTATCGAGAAGTATGAATGGGAGTGGTGTAAGTCAGGGGTTCATTTTTCATACCTGGCTCTCGATTCCTCGGGCTTTTTATAGTCCTTCGGGGAGTTTTTTCTTTGGCCTATCAGCTGGCTCTCATGGTCTGCTGGTTAGGCATCATCATTGACGCCGCCTGGCCACCTGCAGCGTCTGGCGCATCGTCGTGGGGGGATTCCGGCTGACCGGACGCGCACGTCGACGTTTGTGTGGGCGGCCACTCGTGCATTAAATGCAAGTCAACTCCGCATTTAATGCTCTAAGACCGCCAGCGGTTTACGCAAACCGTTGGCTGTCCGGGCCACGCTGGAAGGAGGTCGGTAATTTGGGCCGACCTTTCCTCATAACTGGTTTGGGCCCCAACTTTTAATTCGAACAGATTGGGCCTCGCCCATTGGGTTGGGCCGGGGGTTATTTCTCCACAATTGCCCCCCAGCCATTGCGTCGATTCAGCTTTTGAAACGGCCAAGGGTTGTAACGGTCACCCGACCGCACAAACGGCGGGGATTTTAAAAAAAAATCTATTGATGAGGCGTTATCGAATCGACGGCCGACGTGACGCTTCGGCAGAGCGTCATGATTAACGTCGTTTTCCCGCGTATGAACCGACGGCTCTGGCGTGTATAAAAGAATGATGCCCTAACTGGTTGCGGGAAAACACTTGCTCTTTTTCTACTTCCCTGCCTCTTGAATCACGAGTGCGTCGGCTGTTTCGGCACCCAACACTGTAAGTGTCCCTCGAGCCCGCAACTCTTTCGCTCTTCATTGTACTTTTTGTGTGTCGACGATTGCCCCCCGATGGCATCCCGTCTTCGTAAAATGTTAGATGGTCCGTCAGCCCTTGCTTCGTTCAGGGCCAGGTTCGAAATCCCAGACGAGATCGGCTTAGAGTTGGTCGACCCTGATGACTTCCGTATGGGCGAGACCGAAAAAGGAGTGCCATTCCCGGTCATCGCCATCGTCGAAGGGGGGCTCAGGTTTCCCCTCCACCCTCTTCTTCAGAAGTTCATAGTAAAAAGTAATGTGTCACCTTCCCAGTTAGCGTCGAATGTGTATAGGATCTTCTTTGGTATGCTTGAAATAAATCGGCGACTGGGGGTAAACCTGGGCCTCGCCGAACTGGACTACTGTTACACCCTTTGCAAAGTCGGAGGTAGTTACAAGGTTTACCTCCGGGTAGTAAAGAAGTCCTTAGAGTTAGTGAAGTGTCTGCCTTCCTCAGGGAAGGGCGTTGACGATGTAAGGGTTTGGGTAACTGGTCCATGGGAGTTCGGCAGTGTTCCCGAGAAGGATAGACCGGCGATTCGGTGCCCTAGGAAGCCCGTTGAACTAGGTTTGATGCCGATCTTCTCAGACTGCGTATCAGTTTAAGTTTCAGCCCGCATCCATACTAACTCTCGAACTTCTTTGCAGACACAAGGAAGCGGTCGAAAGCTCGCGACTGGTTGGTTAACTCTGACGACCTCAACAAGGTCTTGAACTACATTGGTGAAGGTCGGCTACGGCACATAGCTCGTGCAGCACATATCTTGCTCTCCTATCCGCTGCGATACTCGACTTTTATTGCCGAGACTGGAGTCCCCCCGAGCGTACTAGCAAGATTGGCGGACGAAGGCGCTGAAGGGGACTTTGAAGAAATCCCTACTGGCATAGCGATCGAAAGGGCGCGCATCCCTACAGGCGTGACAGTCGTGGTTGCTCCCCCGTCTGCATCGCCTGGCGAAGAACGGCAAGAAGAGCGATCCAAATCACACAGTTCGGCGTCCACTTCGTCACCATACACCGTACCCGACCGCCGAGTTGTGATCCCCATCCGAACGAGTGATTCGAGCCCATCACCCAACGAGATGGACGGCATGAGTCTGAAGGAAAGAATGTTTGCTCTGGCGGGACAGCCGCTGAGGTCGGCTACTCCCACCCCTGCGGAATCTCCAACAGCCGAGCCGGTGGCAGCACCCGTGGAGGTGGCCACAACCGTGCAACAGAGGCCAGAGACGCGGCAACAAAGAAAAAGAAGGCCCGATGTCACTCCAACTCATGCCCCTAAGAAGATGAAAGGCAAAGCCACGGTGGACGAGGTCGGCGAGACAGTGACCATTACTCCGGACATTTTGGGCCGTCCGATGACGACAGCAGATTCCGTGATCGATCAGCCCGAGGTCGCTTTTGGTGTTTTGAAAAGCGTCCTTCAAAAAAAGGACGTGGCGAAGCTGGGCGAAGCAAGCGACTCGGCCGTCTTTATGGGCGCCTTCCATGATTCCGTACTGGTAAGACGGCTATGACTCTCGGTGACTACAGTCCTCTTAGGTACTCGACCTAACAACAACCTTCTCCAATTTGTGTAGGGCTGCCTAAATTCCTTGGAGGCGATGACACGCTTCCAAAAGCTTGCCGAGGTTCACCAGCAACATATTGAAGAGCACGGGCGTCTGAAGCTTGAATGGATTGAAGCAAATAAGGAGCGGATTACCTTCAAGAAGCAAGCCGAGCAGGCTTCCGCCGAGCTTTTGCTGACGAAGGCCGACTTCGAGAAGAGGGACAAGGATCTGGCCGACCTTGAGAGAAAGTTTGACGTGCAGTCCGTGGATCTGCACAAGGCCAACGAGGAGGTGGAGACACTTAAGGCAGAAGTGGCCAAGCTGAAGGCGGAGGAGGAGGCTATATTGAAGCGTGGTGAAGAGAGGGGAGCCAAGAATTTGGCTCAAGAGATGATGGACCTCAGTCGCACCATTTTCCGACAGGGCTGGAATGGTGCCCTTATCGTGGCAGAGTTGGATAAGGCCTCCGATGTGTGGGGTCTTTGCCCGGACTATTTCGACACTACCGAGGAGGGTGTCGTTTGTCCGAAGAAAGTCCTAGCCAATGCCCAATATGCACGGGAGCTTAGGTTAAAGGACGCGGCCGAAGTTGCTGCTGCTGCTGAGAAGGAGAGAGTTGAAGGCTTGAAGATCACAGCTGTGCCTCCGGAGGACGTGGTAGAAGTCTTGCCGGTGGTGTCTGCAGAGTCGGGGGAGGAGTTGGCGTAGTTTTTCTTTCTCCTTCTCTATTTTTTGTAACCGTCAGAACATTTTTAATGGGAAGAGCTGGTTTGTTTGTTTACTACTGGATCTCCTTCATTTGATTTTGTCGTTTAGACTTAATTTTTCTTTCTTTAGCTTTTCTTGGTCGGTCTGTGCAATTTGGGCAGAATCGACACTTGAATTTAGTTTTTCTCTGGCCGTCCTGCCCAACATGGGCAGGACCACGTCTTTACCCATGGTTTTTGTTTTGGCCTTCTTTGGCCGACCTGTTCATCTTGGGCATGACCAGGTTTTTACACTTGGTTTTTGCTTTGGCCATCTTAGGCCGACCTGCCCAACTTGGACAGGACCAAGTTTTTACACTTGGTTTTTGCTTTGGCCTTCTTTGGCCGACCTGCCCAACTTGGACAGGACCAAGTTTTTACACTTGGTTTTTTGCTTTGGCCTTCTTTGGCCGACCTGCCCAACTTGGACAGGACCAAGTTTTTACACTTGGTTTTTGTTTTGGCCTTCTTTGGCCGACCTGCCCAACTTGGACAGGACCAAGTTTTTACACTTGGTTTTTGCTTTGGCCTTCTTTGGCCGACCTGCCCAACTTGGACAGGACCAAGTTTTTACACTTGGTTTTTGCTTTGGCCTTCTTTGGCCGACCTGCCCAACTTGGACAGGACCAAGTTTTTACACTTGGTTTTTGCTTTGGCCTTCTTTGGCCGACCTGCCCAACTTGGACAGGACCAAGTTTTTACACTTGGTTTTTGCTTTGATCCGAGTGGGGTCGTTTGAACAATCTTCATTTTCATTGATTCTTCAGCTGAGCTTTATACATCTTGGGGGCTGTTACAGTGTTTGGGGTTTCATATTACTGGTAGAACTTCCTCAGGTTGGTCACGTTCCAAGGTCGTGGCAACGGTCGCCCTTCTTCAACGGTCTCAAGTCTGTACGCGCCGATGCCGACCTGGGATGTGACTCTGTAGGGGCCTTCCCAATTGGGGCCGAGCTTCCCATCTGCCGCCTTCTTGGTTGCCCCTAATACTTTGCGTAAAACCAGATCTCCTGAAGCAAAGTTTCTTGGGCGGACCCGCTTGTTGTAAGAGCGTTTGAGCTGTCGCTGATACTCTGTGAGTTTGATCAAAGCGGCTTCCCTTCTCTCTTCGACAAGATCCAGATCTCTCGCAACCGTTTGGTCATTGACACCGGTGTCGAAAGCTACCGACCTGATAGTTGGTAGTCCGATCTCCAGGGGGATGACTGCCTCCACCCCGTATGCCATGGAGAACGGTGTTTCTCCCGTGGACCTTCTTGGGGTTGTTCGGTAGGACCACAAGACATTGGGTAGCTCTTCCGTCCACTTCCCCTTGGCTTTTTCAAGACGTTTCTTGACTCTGTTCAGCATGGTTTTATTTGAAATTTCGGCTTGCCCGTTGCATTGGGGGTAGGCTGGCGTTGAGTAATAGTTCCTGATCCCCAATCCTTCGCAAAATGATCTGAAGACATTACCGTCGAACTGGGTGCCGTTATCTGATACGATGGCACGGGGCAACCTGAATCTGGTGACAATGCTTTTCCACACGAACCTTTTGGCGTCAGTTTCCCTGATGTTTGATAAAGGTTCGGCTTCCACCCATTTGGTAAAGTAATCCGTGGCCATGATGAGGAACCTTTTGTTGCCCGGAGCCCGAGGCAAAGGCCCGATAATGTCCAGTCCCCACTGAGCGAAAGGCCACGGACTAGTGATGGAAGCAAGATCTTCTGCTGGCTGGTGGATAATGGGGGAAAACCTCTGACATTTGTCGCACTTCAGGACGTACTGGGCTGCATCCTTCTGCATGTAGGGCCACCAGTATCCCTGTGAGATGGCTCGGTGTGCGACCGATCTACCGTCGACGTGACTTCCACATATCCCTTCATGGATTTCGAACAAGACGCTCTGTACTTGGTCCGGATGAACGCAGTGCAAATAAGGGCCTGTAAAAGAACGTCTGTAAAGTTCCTTACCTGGTGACAGCCAATACCTGAGAGATGCATGCTTGATTCGCCGAGCTTCAGCCTTATCGTCTGGTAGCTTGTCTGTGTCGAGGTAAGAAATGATTGGGTCCATCCACGATGGTCCCAGCCTCTCCGCTGTCAAGGCTTCGTCCTCCTTGCGGAAAATGCTGGGATTGGTAAGGGTTTCCACGGTGACCGTCCTTCTCGAACCTGATTTTAGAGCCGTGGCCAGGGTCGCCAAGGCATCCGCATGTGAGTTGTTATCTCGGCTAATCTGTCGAAGCTTGTAGTTTTTAAATTGGCTCAGAAGTTCCTTGGCCTTTGCTACGTACAACATCATTCTGTCGTTCTTTGCAACGTATTCCTCTGTGATTTGATTTACGACAAGTAAGGAGTCCAAGTAAATGACGATTTCGGGAATTCGAAGTTCGATGGCTCGACGTATTCCGGCGAGCAAGGCCTCGTATTCTGACTCATTGTTGGAAGCAGTAAATTCCAGCTTGATGGCTTGCTCGATGGTTAGACCATCTGGTATAACGAGTACGATGCCCGATCCTGCCCCCCGGTCATTGGAAGCTCCGTCCACGTAGAGTTTCCAATGATCAGATTGTTCCCAAAGATCCAGGGGGATTTCGTGTTGCGGTTGGCCCGTGGCCGGGGTCCCTTCTACTTCTGGTGAAATTTCGACAGAGAACTCCGCAATAAAATCAGCGAGAACCTGCCCCTTCACTGCCGATCTAGGCTGGAACTTGATGTCAAACTCTCCTAATTCTACGGCCCATTTCGCAATTCTTCCTGAGAAGTCGGCTTTCCTTAGGAGGGGTTTGAGCTGGTGGTTGGTGAGGACGTTGATGGTGTGAGACCTGAAGTAATGCACCAACTTTCAGGAGGCGACTACCAGTGCAAGCGTCAGTTTCTCCAGGGGTAGATACCTGGTCTCGCCTCCAAGTAGTGTTTTGCTGACGTAATAGACTGGGAATTGTTGCCGATTTTCTTGCCTGAGTAGGACCGCGCTGACTGCATGGTCTGATACTGCAAGGTAGAGGAAGAGCTCTTCATGCTGGACAGGCGTGGAGAGCAGGGGTGGTTTGGTGAGGTAATCTTTTAGATCGGCGAGGGCAGAGTCACACTCAGGGGTCCACTCGAACCGTTCCTGTTTCTTTAGGAGCTGGAAGAAAGGTCGGCACCGGTCCGAGGAACGACTAATGAATCTGTTGAGTGCGGCGGCCATTCCTGTCAATCTCTGAACCTCTTTGGCATTCTTTGGAGCGTGAACGCTCTGGATTGCATTAATCTGCCGGGGGTCCATCTCGATACCCCGATGCGTGACCAGGAACCCCAGAAACTTGCTTGAGCCGACCCCGAAGACACATTTGGAAGCGTTCAGCCGCATCTTGTAGTCTCTCAGGATACAGAGTACCTCCTTTAGGTCCGCTGAATGGGCGTCGCTCAGTTTGCTTTTTACCACCATGTCATCGATGTAGACCTCGACAGTTCTGCCGAGCTGCGTCTTGAACATCTTTGTGACCAGTCGCTGATATGTGGCTCCGGCGTTCTTCAGGCCAAAAGGCATAACTCTATAGCAGTAAATACCCCTAGGAGTGATGAAGGCCGTTTTCTCTTGGTCGTCGGGGTGAAGTGGGATCTGGTGATATCCACGGTAGGCATCCAGGAAACTCATCCTTCCGAAGCCGGCGGTTGCATCCATAAGCTGGTCAATTTTGGGCAGGGGGAATGGATCTTTGGGGCACGCCCTGTTGAGGTCAGTGAAGTCTACACAGACCCTCCATTTGCCGTCCTTCTTTTTTACTACCACGGTGTTTGACAACCAGCTTGGGTAGTTGATCTCCCGAATCGCTCCAGCTTCCAAAAGCTTCTCTGTTTCCTCCAAGACTGCGTCCACATGCTGGGTAGCTGCCCTTCTCCCCTTTTGAACAATAGGTCGGCAATTTGGGTTTACATTAAGGCGATGACAGGCAACGTCGGCGGCAATCCCAGGCATGTCATAGGGTGTCCAGGCGAATACTTCCAGGAAGTCTGTCAGTAACTCTATGAGGGATTTTTCCTCTTGTTTGGTCAAGGAAGTGCCGATGACGAAGTATTTTTCCCCTTGCCGATCTATGTATATCTTCTTCAGGTCCTCCACAGCTTTATTTTCGGGCGCCTGTCCCACATCGTCTATGGTGGGGGTGTCTTCATGCAGCTCCATCATTTGTACTTTCTCTGATCTTGTCTTGGTCGCACATGCTGTTAGGAAACATCGTTTGGCGGTCACCTGGTCTCCCCTTATCTCGCCAACCCCCGCTGGGGTCGGGAACCGAAGCAGCTGGTGGTAGGTGGAGGGAATGGCCTTCATGAGGTGCAACCAGGTTCGTCCCATGATGGCGTTGTAGGGGGATGGTACGTTAACAACCAGGAATTCTGTTTGTAATGTGATCCCTCCAACCGTCACAGGAACCGTCACTTTACCCATAGGCCAGACTGGGTCTGAGTTGAAGCCGACCAATGGGCTGAGCGATGGCTGGAGGTCGGACTCCCCGAGCCCCAATTGTTTGAACAGGCTGTAGTACATAACTTCAGATGAACTCCCCTGGTCAATGAGTAATCTTTTGACGTCACAGTCCGCCATTCTTAACGTAACAACCAAGGCATCATTGTGGGGGATCTGCACTCCAGCGAGATCCTCGTCGGTGAAGGAGATGGATGCATGGGTATTGCCGACCTTGGCTTTCTTGCTGGGTGGTTGTAGCTGCATCACTTCCCTTAGGTGCGCAGCCTTCTGCATCTCGGCTCGGTACCTATGTGGGTCTATGGTTCCTGATTCGACCGAACCGTGTAGCACGTTGATTACCCGAACCGGCCTTACTTCTGGTTCCTTCTGGGCTGCTTCCTGCACTCGTGGCTGCTCGGCTTCGACCTTAGTCTTCTCCTGATCAATGAATTGGTCGAGGTGGCCAGCTTTGGCTAAGTCTTCCAAATGGGTTTTCAGATGCCGACATTGCTCCGTCTTGTGCCCCTTCTCGCGGTGGTAGGAACAGAACCTCTTCTGGTCCCTAGTTGCAGGGTCTCCCCCCAGCTTTGGGGGCCACTTGAAGAAGGGCTTATCACGGATCTGGGGCAATATTTTATAGATGGGGTCTTTAAAGACTCTGTAGACCCCATCGGGCACTCTTTTTCCTCGGCTGATGTCCTCTGATCGGGGCTTCTTGGCATCCTTCTTGCTCGTCTTGTCAGCTGCCGCGCCGACCTTAGCTGTCTCCTCTTGGGGTACGTCCTCGTCCAGCCGCGCATAGCGCTCGATCCTCAGCATTAGTTCTTGTATGGTGAGGGCTGGTTTCTTCATTAAGGACTGTCGCAAGCGATGCTCCCTGGGAAGGCCGATCTTGAACTGAGTTACAGCCAACTGTTCGCTGCACTCATCAATTTCGTTATAAGCCTCCCAGTAGCGTCGGGCGTATGCTCGCAATCCTTCTCCTTCCCCCTTTCGCAACGTCAGCAAAAAGTCAACCTCCTTTGGCTGTAGGCTGTTTGCAATGAAACGAGCTATAAAGAGCTCGACCATTTGCCTCCAGCTTGTAACGGACTTTTGTGGCAATTTGTCGAACCACCGTAAAGCCACGTTCCCCAGGCTGGAGGGGAAGATCCGACACATCAGCATCTGGTCGCTGCACCACACTACCATGAGCTGTTTGTAATGCCGAATATGGTTAATTGGGTCAGACTTCCCGTCATAGAGGGTGAACTTTGGTGGGGTGAATTTTCGAGGGATTGGATGGGATTCAATCTCCTCAGTGAATGGTGTGGATGCGATCTGGTCTAGGGCCTTTCTCATCAGGTCATGGGCTATGCGCTCCTTAGTTTGCTGCCTTCTATCCTCCTGCTTTTCATTGTACCACTTTTCCCAGTCTTCCTTCCGCCGATCTTCCACCGCTGGGCTGCTGTTTGGCGGGGTTTCACTCATGTCCTTTCGCCGACCCGTGCGCCTATTAACGCAACGCGCGGTACTAGGGGTGTAACTCCCTCTTACCGGTGGCGCTGGTTCGTCCCTGGCGCCAACAACCTGCTCCCGATCTGGGGACCCATCTCTCCTATGCCCATTCCTGACAGAGAATGCCTCCCTCATTACCCGCACCTGTGAGGTGAGGTAGGCTATCTCTTCTCCGCGCCGCCGAATTTCCCTCTCTGCCGCACGGAGTGTATCCTCGCTTGGGACCCGCCCACTGGGGGGTGACGGGGCCAGATTCCGAGGATGGTTCCTGCGGAAGTTTCTGTCCCTGACATAACCCGCATCCCTCCGCATTTCTTCTTGTGTCTCCGGGTGGCTTTCGGCGGACGTTCGTATCTCTGACCTCAGTATTTATCTTTGCCGACCTACTGGTGTAGATTGGCAGTGTGCCGAACTGGTCTGGTTTTTACTGGAGGAAGCTCCGAAACCCCTCCCGTTGTAGTTTTCTTTCCTCTGTCTCCGGTTGTTTAGACTCATGGTTTTTTTTTTTTTTGCCTTCCCACAGACGGCGCCAATTGTAAGTGGGATTCTTCGGGAAGGCTGGGCCGATCTCTCAAGCCCAACGTGGATGAGTCCAAACTTCTTCCTGCAAGACGAATGGGTTAGAATGGGTCGACCCTGGGTGGGTCGATCTCACTCCGAAGGTTAAATCAGCAAACTTTTATCGAGAAGTATGAATGGGAGTGGTGTAAGTCAGGGGTTCGTTTTTCATACCTGGCTCTCGATTCCTCGGGCTTTTTATAGTCCTTCGGGGAGTTTTTTCTTTGGCCTATCAGCTGGCTCTCATGGTCTGCTGGTTAGGCATCATCATTGACGCCGCCTGGCCACCTGCAGCGTCTGGCGCATCGTCGTGGGGGGATTCCGGCTGACCGGACGCGCACGTCAACGTTTGTGTGGGCGGCCACTCGTGCATTAAATGCAAGTCAACTCCGCATTTAATGCTCTAAGACCGCCAGCGGTTTACGCAAACCGTTGGCTGTCCGGGCCACGCTGGAAGGAGGTCGGTAATTTGGGCCGGTCTTTCCTCATAACTGGTTTGGGCCCCAACTTTTAATTCGAACAGATTGGGCCTCGCCCATTGGGTTGGGCCGGGGGTTATTTCCCCACATTATTATTTTTACATAAAAAAGTCAAAAAAATAAAAAAAAACATGTGTCAAACAGCCTAATTAAAAACTAATATAAAAATAATTTTTTTCAACAGGTTACCAAACACGTCAACGAAGTTTATTTTTAAGTTAGCTTATTCTTTATATTTTTTTTAAATAACTTATTCAGTTAGAAAAACTCTTTCCAGACCGGCTTGTATTTATCTTATTTTGCTCATATTTGAGTACTAGAGAAGCGGTGACAAACTCTTCTTAAGATAACGTCTAGGCAATAAGACCTTCAGTGTACCTAAGGCAAATACTGGGAATGAAAGTCTCTGGATAGTTCAATGGAGCAACTATTTAGAATCCAAAAGAAAAGGGCATTACTTTATACCTTTGGTGGTTATCTTTTCATCCCCACTTCTTTAGAAAGACTCTTTTTTGCTTGTTAACATAACATAGTTGATAAGAAATTCTTGAGAAAGCTGGAGAGATAATTCTCCAATAGGTCCTTCAGAATATGAGATAACTTAGTTAGGTAAATGAATTTCCAAGGCAAAATTTTTTACGGTTCATTTGGAATTTGAATTTTTAGTTAAAAAAGTAAAGAAAAGGAAAACGTGAATGAAAAAAGAACAAAAATACTATTTATTTTTATTTACTTTTCCATCATATTTTTATTTTTCCATTAAAAATTAAAATTTCAAACGAAGCGTTAGTCCTTTTTGACAAAGAGGCCTTCAATTTATAATTGATCTTCATTGTACAGCCGTCTTGAGTCAAGGCGTTTTTGTTGATAAATAAATTTTAATTAAAGAAGTGGGTAAACAATATGGAGAATATCATAGCTGATCCCAATGGGGATAAAAAAAAATTTTAATAGATGCATCAACAATGTATAATAAAAGCTAGAATCACCATTTTCCTCTTGCACCTTCTTTTAAAAATTGCCGTTATTTAATATGCCTTTTGCTACATATATATCCTAAATTCATATCTCCATTGTAGCTAACTAATTAGATTCATGTGTTATTGTAAGCGAGATGACCGCCTTGCAAGTTGTGCTATTGACAAATTAAATTTAAGTTTCACAGCGTGATCTCTTCACATAGAAACAACGAATACAAACCACCTTCAAACCTAATTGTCGTGTGAACAATTAAATTGTGGTGACCAACTCATTCATGGCTTTCGTCCAACACAAATCAAAACAAATCAAATGGCCTTGTTATTTACTCACGAATGCGGCTATTGTCATTTCATGGCATCCTTCTTTCATCTGTATTTGTATGTTTATGTGTATTTCAGTGCTGAAGACAAAAGGCACATTTAGAGGTATATAATTTTATAATAAAACCTCTTTTTATGCTTACGCCACGTGATATAGGTTTTATGGCTTTGTTGCTAAATTCTTTTTAAATTTGTTAATTATTGCATTCTTGAATTTTATTTGACCTTTGTTAATTTGTCTATATTTTGTTGTTAGTCACTTTATAAGTTGTTGAAAGTTCTTACAATATAGGAGATCAGGCTGGGTTAGTCCATGATAGTGGCGTCTCCACTCATGACAGAGATTATAGATTTGACTCACCTTCTCTCAATAATTTTGACTTTTCGATGTACAACCAAAAAAAAAAAAAGAAAAAGAAAAAGAAATGGGAAGTTCTTACAGCTGTAATTATTTGAAATATGTTATATCATTGAAATCTTTTTTAGTGTTGGTGTTTGTAGAATTTTCATGCACATTGCTTCCAATGTATAAAGGGGTAATTATACTTTACCCTTTTGTGATTTGAATTAAAATCAGATAGTTTAAAAGTACACACATAATCCCTGTGGTTTGAACTTATCTGAAAAATATATGAAAACCATTAGATTCAACAGAAATTATGTCATAGAAGTATTTTCATAATTTTATATCCATAAATTATAACATCAAAAAGACGATTTGGTAATATAACATCAAAAGACAACATTTTATTTTGGTATAAAAGGGTTAAATCATCCTTTTGATGTTCTAATTTGGAGAAATAAAATTACAAAAATACCCTTATGGCAAAATTTTCATTAAATCTAACGGTTTCATATATTTTACAAATAAATCTAACTCACATAGAGATCATCTGATTTTAGTTCAAACTAAAAGGGAATAAAGTGTAATTACCTCGTATATAAATTATAAAGTAGCAAATCATAGAAATAGACCATAACATATCATATAGTCATTAATACCTCAACTTCTATTTAGTACAGAAAATTAGAAGTTTAGAGCCACATAATCTTAAAACAACTCTATTTTACAAGAGTATTGACTTTTCTTTTCTTTTTTTACTACAATTTTATGTATTGGTTTTAAGGGAACAGTTTTAAAAATTATTTTTTATTATTTTGTCTTGATCCATACCTACTTCATCGTCACAGTTGTCTAATGGAGTATTTGGTCTGCCTTACACTTGAATCGTTACAGTCATGACCCTGGAGAATAGGTCCTTTAGCTCATGTGAACTCGATCCAAATTTATTATGAACCTTGTTTAAATATGTCGGTTCTTCAAATTAAGAATTAAATCATGAGATTTATCGGTTTGAACTGAAGTTAAAACCTAATTAGATTCAAAACTATTGATTTCATAGCATATAATAGGTTTACACATGTCATATAAGATCCCACAAATTTGAATTTGAACTCAAATTTTGCTTTAGCTGGGTTCGGTATGGCTTTTTTCTATGAAAAAGCTGTTTCAAAAAGCACATAGAAAAAGCTGGCTAAAAAAAAACTTTTGTCGGGCGTTTGGTAAGTTGTTAAAAAAATTGGCTTATTCCAGAAAAGCTGATTAAAGGATGTTTGGTATTGAAAGCTTTTTTGGCTTTTTCTGTGTAAATTACCATTATAATCTAAAGTGTTGTGTAAGTTATCCTTGTGGCCCGTTTGGTAACCATTAACATAAAATTATAGCAAAAAGCCAGCAATGTGAAAAATGATTATGTTATTATTACAAATAAATAATAACACAAAAAATGACTTAAATATTTATTTATAATAATTACATAAAATTTATTATAATTTGAAGGCTATTACATTTTTTTATTATTATTAATTATATTTTACAAATTATACTCTTGTATTGTAAATAAATAAAAATGGTTAATAATACTATAATTACAAATAAAATTTTCATAAAAATTACAAGAAATTATTAAATTGCAATACAAAATTTAGATAAGTAACATTTGAGGTGTCCAAGCCAAAACCCAATTATTGGTGAGGCCTATTTGCATGTAGACAAATACGGTCTCGAATTCTATTTCTATATGCACTCATTTATTTCTCATCATCAATCGTGAAGTTGGAGAACTGGCCTGCATTTATATTTTCATCATTGACTTCGTCATCCAATACAAAATTCGCATCGTTTGCAATCTTATGAAACACCTCACCGCATTCAATATTTTGTCTAATGAAATTATGAATGGCTATTGACGCACCTACAATTCCAGTTTGCGTCTCTATGTCATAGGTCAACATATCCCTCAATATGGCAAATCTTGCCTTCCATACTCCAAATGTTCGTTCAATGACACTTCGTAATGAAGAGTGTACTAAATTGAAACTCTAATTATTAGTAGTGGGTGGCTCTCCTCGATTAAACTATTGGAAGTGATATCGTTCGCCCTTGTATGAGGCAAGATATCCTTTTTTATTGGAATAACCCGCATCAACAAGGTAGCATTTATTTACAAAGTATGTGAAAGTTAGTCTTGCTTTAATAAAATAATTGAACTGAAAAATTAATTTAACATCCTACCCCCTTTTGAATGCGAAAAATGCTTGTTAGGGTTTATTCCAATGTTGTAGAAGACACGCATGTCATACATGTTACCTTCCCATCCAGCAGACACAAAAGTGAAACACATGTCAAAATCGCAGACTACGAGAATATTTTGTGTATGATAACCTTTTCTACTAAAATACGGGATGGCATCCTCCGATCGTACCCTTGCTTGCACATGTGTGCCATCTAATGCCCCAATGCAGTCCTACATCAAAATAATAAAAATCATAAACACATATTAGCTAGTCGTGCACAACAGTGAAGCACATTTGTAGGAACATGACGTACCTTAAATAGATGGTATTTTTGATTACTTGCAATATAGGGGTGGACATAGTTTTGATCGTAAGTTGGTCGACACACAATGGCCGCCATTTTTTTTTTTACTGCTTTCAAAATAGCGTTAAAGTGGCGACTTATAGTGTCGCCAGAATGTTGGAATCATTCATGCATATCTCGATTATGAATCCCCTTACCTATGGTGTACAATAAAGTTATTACACTTTCCTTCACTGTTAACCCTTTTGTAAGCACCTTTAAGTTATATTTATTGACCAGTTCTCTGCACAATTTTAAAAATAAATCGCTCTCCATGCAAAGATTTTCTTGACAATGACCGTCATGGCCAAGTAGTAATTCCATCATCAAATCATACCCTGTTAGAGCTAATGTGCGACATGGCACCTTGTCAACATACGACATATGACATTATTGCAAACAATGGAAATTGAATTGCAGCAACATATTGGTCGTTGTGCAACTTTGCCGACCATAAATTAATGCAGCTTCCTCATCCGTGACACCATTGGAGTTGCTAGAACCATCCTCATTACTGTAGGAGTTCATCCTCATTGATGTGAACGAAAGGTTTGCTTGAGGCTGTGCTCTTATAACAATTTTCTCACCACAAATGGGAATCTGCTTTTGTCCTTCCTACCACAAAAGCATATTTGTATTTTCTATAATGCCAAGCTTTGGACAGGCCTTCAAACATATTGTGTGGATAGTTTGAAGTTTGAAGTCATACAAAGACAATAATGGCAGTCATTGGCCAGGCCTTTTAGACAATCATCCTTGACTTCCCCACAGTGGCTAAAAGCATGGCAGCCATCCTAGCTTTGTCAGGTATCATAGCCCTCAAAATTTGTAGCATTATACACTACTGGTTATCACATACATGGATTATACACTACTGGCCAAGCTGTGCTCTTTTTCAAAACCCGATTGGGGATGCATCTTCATAAATTTATGGGTTGTTCTTATATATTCTCTCTGAAAATGCACGTGTCAACCAGCAAATTTGTAGTAATTTGTCCAGCACATGTTATCGTAGAATAGAAAAAATTACATAAAAAACCACATCATAAAAACTAAGTCCTGCAACAGTGCATACTAGAACAAGAAAAAACAAAACAAAGAAAAAAAAACCACACAAAACTTTACATAGCCACCAAACAACTACTACGACAATCGAAAAAAATAAAGAAAAAAAACCACGTCATAAAACCCAAGTCCACCTAACAGTGCATACCATAACTGAATATTAAAAAAGCAAGACATAAAAAAACACAAGTCAACAATGCATACCACAATTGATGAATATTAAACAAAAAAGACATAAAAAAAAACCCAAGTCCACCTAACAGTGCATACCATAACAGAATATTAAAAAAGCAACAAATAAAAAAACCTAAGTCAACGGTGCATATCACAACTAATGAATATTAACAAAAAAGACATAAAAAAACCCAAGTCCAAACAAAGGCAAAAATGCCCCAAGGAGTCATCATCATTAGGGAGGAGGAGTGGATTGGCCACCATTCATCGCATCACGTTCTTTATGTAGCCAACAAAGGCGGACTTCCTCATCTAGGAGGGCCATCAACACTTTTGTGTGATATTGAAGTAATCTTCCATGAGTCCTGAATACCCTTTAGTAGTCAAGTATTGGTGAGGCCTATTACCATTTTTCATTTGGTAGATCACGTATTGTAGGAATATCTTTGTACTGTTCGAATCCCAACTTGCCTTAGATGGTTGTACATTTGGTAGTTGAAAGTACTTTGGCCATTTTGTAGTTGGAGTGGGGCGAACCTTTTTTGAGCTTGATTCAACCATACTAATTACACCATTTAAGTACAAACTATTACGAAGTAGTCACACAACAGAAATGACATTACTATAACAAATATCTGAGTTATGAAATATTGTCTCATACACACAATATTAATTACTAAGGATTATTACAAACATAGTAGCAAAATTAAGATAAATGCAAACATCGCAAGTAAAAGTACTTTAAGGACACGTAAGGTATGTTGCAGTTGGATTACATCAACTTTTAACTTCAACATCATACCATAACTTAGGTGTACCATTTTGTGATTATTTGCTTCTAATGCATAATGTGTCCCACGAGTGAGTGTGTGACTGGCTGTTTGGTCATATCAACCAATCCAATTAGCATATGTCTAATGTAGGAGGTGCAAGTGTTAGTGTTATGACCAACAATATTCATTTAAAAATTGGAACGACGATTTAATTAATTGCACTCACCACTGGACAAACACACCAGTAGTAAGCTCGTCTTGGATTATCTTTTGATATTGAAATCTTGACAATCCAACCATAACCACATTTGCATAAGCTTGGTGGCCATGCATATGTGGCTGTAGATGAATGAGATGCTATGTTTCCATAGGGCCACACATTAAGGTTATGAATATACAATTAAAACAGTTTACATAAACAAAAGGATAAATTATAATCGAATATATTTTATTGGGTTGGGCATAATCACAATGTTTTATAATCAAGTATTTTTTATTAACACTGTGTCCACCACAAATGTTGTGATTAACATTTTCACCACCTCAAGTAGTGGTTTTTGTTTTTACCCCTCTAATTCACCTGAAATAACATTTATTTTGTTTGCCCACTCCCTCCCACCCATGTACTTTCATATTAGAATTGTGAGTAGTTTGTATGACAACAAGATTGAGCTTATTATCTATGTATCTACAAATTTATTTAGACACATTATTACCCAAAAGGAATTTAAATAACAGATAACAAATGTAAGAAAAACAAGTATTGTCAAATAATTAGAGTATAACGACACTTTCTAAGTGACTAAATGCAAGAAAAGTATATGTAATTATATAGTAGGTTAATTGAAGTTATAGTGAATTTTTTCCTAGCTTAAATTTGAATGGCTAATAGATGCTGTATTATTTTCAAAATGTCATGAATATTGGGAATACTGCTTATACTTCCAATTCATGAACTGTTTTAGAATCCATGATGAGAAAAAAATTGATGTACAGATGATGCTTGCTGTCAAAAGGAGTAACCCCCATGACATCTTGCTAATGAAGTTAGAGTCCAACACTAAAATCAATACTTACTAAACTAAATAATCACGTGGCTTAGTTCAATAGGTTATAAGCACTACTTATATGCAAGGAATTGTACTTATAATTTTTGTACCCAATATGATATTGGATAATATTGCATTTCAGGTTTGTTACTAGAGTTGAAGGCTCGTGGTCAAACTATGGAGAGAGAACAACACAATTTATAGAAGTCTCAATAAAGCCTTCCACCCTTCAGATTGGAGTCTCTCAAAAATTTTTTTTTGTGGGCTATAGGACGTACAGATGTTCGGCAACTACTTCTTTGAACTCATTCACAGACACCGTCCACACGAACAATATAAACTTTATGCTTTGCATGAATAATGACTGGCCACAGGAAGTATGACCGAGAATTGAACTTGAGACATCATACTTAGTATTTGCTCTATCTCTAACCCTTTTTAGAGAACTATTTTTGAAGTGGTACCCGACAGGGTCCATATTATTATGTACGATTATCCATCCTCCCTAATCAAGTTTTTTTTCTTTTCCCTTTTTTATTTTCCCATTTAATTTGATAATACTACTTTGCTTAAAAACAGATTCATGCTAACAGTTTCACAATCATTCTCATAACCGTTGTTGGCCTTAGAAGGACAGTTGGGACTTGTTTACTAATATTCTTCAATACTAGATTGTTTGTTTATATCTTTTCAACAAATTGCCTAGTTCTATAACTAGTTTCATTGTGGCTCACCGATCCTACAAGGAAGAGTGATGTATACGAAAAATAAAATTTCTTTCCTTGAATGATTGTCAATAAATCAGCAAATATGTTTAGGATCCACTGTAAATAAGAAATGAGTTAATGTTCAGAAGAAGAAAGGCTTTGCTTTTTGATTTTCATTATTTGGGAAGTGTCAATATATATATGTATATTTGATTGAAACTGGCCAATCATTATATAAATAAACTTGGTTTTTGTTATACAGAAATCAAGACATAAAGCATCTTCATCAAGGGACCAGATTAAAGAGTGTATGTATCAAAAGACCACAGAGAGAGAGAGAGAGCACACACTACAGTATATGTTTGCACAGATTAAAGAGTACAAATGATGGTGAGAGAAGAGGGAACCGACTAGATGTGAGGAGATCTTGAAGGGATCGGTGACCAAAGCTTTAAGACAATAACAACGACAAACTTGACACCGCTGAAGACTAGGGATGGCAGTGGACCGAGAAAAAGTGGAGATCTGACCAAACTCGCCCCATTTGGGGAGGGCATGGAGGATTCAAAACGGGGATAGAGGCCGGGATGGAGGTTTTAAACTAAACCCGTACGGGTATGGAGGCAGGGATGGACCTAAGTTCACCCCTGCCCCGCCCCGCCCCACCCTGCTGGGCAGTAGTGTAATTAATAACTACTTAGGGGCCTAAACTGTAGATAATAAACTCTTAAAATCTTTATAAAAAAAAAAAAAAACTCTTATTGGCATATATTTTTCTGAGATTAGGTTTAGGGCTTCCTATCTCAGAGTCGCTCCTTAGACTCTTGGAGCCTTGGCCCTTGGATGATCATGAGAAAGATCGACGACAATAGTGGAAGATGAAGAAAAAGAAGAAGAAGCAAGAGGAGATTGACGATAGTGCTTCTCTCCTACTTTGATCTTCGGCTACTCCCTCATCTATCATCTGCAAGGGTTTCTTATTCCAGGTAGGCGGTAGGCCTATATTCTCCTCTAAACCCTCGCTGCACCTCCCTTCTCTATATATATATATATATATATATTATGTATGGTTTTCTGCATCTTTTTTTGTATCATGGTTTTTGGGTTAATTTTTATCAAAAGGTGTCATTTTTGTTTCTATTTAGAAATGTGATTTAGTATGAGTGATGGGAGTGCCTGTCCAATTTAAAATAGCGTTCTAGGTTGTTGTGGCAATAATGTGATCTAAAAAATTTAAATTTTCCTTTGATTTTATCTCCAATAATCAGTAGACTTTATCTGCTACTAGATTGAGGGTGAATTTTGGCTTTTCAAGTGGTGCACAGAGTTTGAATTCACACCATAATCTTAGTTGTATTCTATTTATGTTATTTTTTTTTATACCAATTAGGGAGCTGTGCCATATGGTTCGGTGTAGAGGATTACTCAGAAAAGGTTACTGCCTTCCCTCTGTGTTTATTATGTTGTTGTGTTGTTGTTGAGTAATAATTGAATATTTGACAAGGGAAAAGATAGAATGAAGGGATTTATGACCAGAAACAAGGGAAGCGTTTGTATGCTAATTCCACAAATGAAACACTTGTATGTTTTGTTCACAACCATGAATGGTTTATAAGCTTCATGATATGCACAAGCTACATTTGTTCAAAGATGACGTGAGAGTTCACACGTTGTCCCAATTCCATCCCCACACCAAACTTTATTTATTGAGATTTTAAGGGAATGCCTTGCCAAATATTGTGATTTCCTCTTTGGTCTAAAAGTCATTCTCTACTGAAAATTCAAAAAATACTGTAATATTTCCTCTTTTGCAGTGCTACTTTTCAATTGTTTGGCTAATGTTTCTTTGTTGTTCATTCTACTTTGATCTATTGAAAATGTTATTGAAGGTGTGTCATATCTTGTTGTTCTCGCATTTGTTCTTGACATACAGCTATCTTATTTCCTTGTTATATATTCCAACATTCATTGATTTAAATTTATTACATATTATATTTAAAATGCAGATAATGGAACAACAAATGAGAGAAAATGCCGTTTCTCAAGCTAGCATCTCTCAATCTTCAAAAACACTAATGGATAGTTGCAGCGAAGTGCCAATTTCTGTTGATGAATCAACCAATGACGTTTCATTGACTCTTGGACCGACTAATAGGTATAGATCATCAGTGTGGATTGATTTCACAAGGAAAGAAGTGGATGGGAAGATTAAGTGTGAGTGTAAACATTGTAAAAAATTACTTATTGGTGGTGCTAAGGAGGGAACTAGCCGCTTGCGTGAGCATGCTAAAAAATGCCATATAAAAAAGTCCAGAGATCTTCAACAATCTTTATTGAACGCAACCCGATCTAAGGTGGGTGAGGTGAAAGCACTAGAGAATTGAGAATTTGTTCAAGAGGCGAGGAGGAAAGATCTTGCCACTATGGTCATTTTACACGAGTATCCGCTTAGCATTGTTGATCATTATGGGTTTAAAAAATATTCAAACACCCTTCAACCCATGTTCAAGATGATTAGTCGGAACACTCTGAAAAAATATATTTTAAAGATTTATGATGTTGAAAAAGAGAAGAAAATGAAATTGTTGGAAAGAATAAAGAGTAGAGTTTCCATCACTACAGACTTGTGGTCGTCTGATAATCAAAGGAAGGGATACATGACTATCACTGCACACTTTATATATAATTCTTGGAACTTGCAAAGCCGGATCATAAGGTACTAATGTTACTTAATGTACTAATTTACTAGCAAGTTTTTTTAAAAGATAAATGTGAATTAAGTTCTTTTATTTTTTTGTATATTACTTTTAGGTTTCTATATGTGCCTTATCCACACACGAAGGAAGTTCTTGCGGGCTACTTAATAGAGTGCTTCTTCAATTGGAACCTTGATAGAAAACTAATGACTCTGACGGTAGATAATTGCACCACTAATGATGCACTTGTGCCTCTTTTGTTGGACAAACTTTCATTTGGTTCACTAATATTACATGGACAGTTCTTTCATATGCGTTGTTGTGAGCATATCCTCAACTTGATTGTCCAAGATGGATTGGCTGTGATTGGAGATGGAATTGAAAGAATTCGTGACAATGTTGCCTATTAGAAAGGATAAGACAAAAGACTCCAAAGGTTTGAGGAATCTGCTCGTCAGTTACATATTGCAAGTACTAAGAGACTTGTTATTGATTGTAAGACTTGATAGAACTCCACTTTTGAGATGCTTCAAACTGCTTTGATTTATAAGGAGGTTTCTGGTCGGATGTCTTTTTGGGAGCCACAATATAAGTCTCTTTCAATGGATGAAGATTAGGAGATACGAAGAGACATTTGTGCTAGATTAGAATTATTCAGCAATGCCACAAAGCTATTTTCAAGAACAAAGTATCCTACGGCGAAATCCTACTTTCCAATTATATGTAAACTTAGAGCCAAGACATCCAAATGGCTCCAAAGTCCAGATCCTGTGATAAAGAAGATGGCATTTAATATGTTGGAGAAGTTTAACAAGTATTGGAGTATCATAAATGGTATTATGGGAGTGGCAACTCTCTTAGATCCAAGATACAAGATGGGCATGTTAGAGTATTATTATAAGAAGATTCACGGAGAGGAGGAAACTATAAATGAATTGACAAGGATTAAAAATCTTTGTTTTGAATTGATTAGGGAATATGAAGGCAAACAAGGAAGTAACAATGAAGATCAACATTTCTCTCATCAACCAAGTTTAGGTGGTACCTACTAGTGCCTACTTATTGATGATCTTTCTGACTTTGATAAATTTATTCAGACAAAAGACACTATAAAAGCATGTGGGAGATTAGAATTGGATTGTTACTTAGAATATGGTATGATGCCAAGAACTCCAGAATTTGATATACTGACTTTTTGGAAGTCAAGTGGACTCAAATATCCACTTCTACAGAGAATTGCGAGGGATATTTTTGCTATTCCCGTGTCTTCCGTTGCTTCAGAGTCTACTTTTAGCATAAGCGGGAGGGTGATTAGTCCACATCGTAGCAGACTTCTTCCAACCACTGTATAAGCTTTTATGTGCAGTCAAAGTTAGTTGTGGAATGAAATCTGAGGTAATGAGTTAATATATGAAATGTGTCTTCAATATTGTTTTATTTTTTTTTATAAGTAGTGACTTTTTTTTAATAATGTTATATATAGGAAAGGATCAAACATTGGCGGACCCACAATGTTTTATGGTCTTGAATGACATGGATGTAGATGAGGAGGTAAGTGTTTGAAGAGGTATTGAGCTAATCTATGTTTTAATTTATTTTTTTATCTCAAATTTGAATAATTACCTTTCAATGTTTATTAGAAGATGGAAGTGGAAGTAATTGTTTAGAAGAATGGGAAGTTGTTGTCTACAAAAGAAAGACTTGCAGTAAGTTACCAATTTTTTCCTCAATGTCCCTTTTTTTCAATTTGCTTGGATGCTAATTGAAACTTGGCTAATGGCAAAATCAACACTACATTTGTTTTGAATTGAAAGTTGGTTTAATTAAGATGTTCTCTGTTTGTTCTTGATTTGCTTCGACTTTTGTTTTTCAAAACCTTGATTATGGAAGGTATATGCATCTAATGGGAAACTCGTTGTGATTTTCAGGCTCTATTGCATAGTTGTTTTAATTCTCTTTGTACTCTCTTTGTTCATAAAATTAAAATAAAAACCTTAATAGTTCAAAATCTATTTGTTTCTTTTCTTGTGTTTTCACTGCAATGGGGACAAGGATCCTGAATTGAACTAGGCAATTCTTGGCTGAAATTCTTGGTTTGATATCACAAGTGGAACGTCATTTAGCAGTCCTGAACAGAAACGATCTTGGGATGAAGCATCACATTTGGACTAGACTGCATCTGATCCTGAGTTAGACTGCACAATTTACAAGGGTAACCTGACGGGTCTGAACATTTGCTGGTATAAAAAACACAATTACTTCTTAATAACCTTTGCTAGTATAAAACCACAATTTACTTCTTAATTTCCTTTGTTCACTGATATTTGAGCACAAAGAGAATTACTTTGGATCAAAAAGTGATAGCATATGCCAATTTAACTTGATGCCTGAGGGAAATATAAAAAAATGATGCCTGAGGGAAGTTGGATCAGAAAGTGATAGCATATGCCAATTTAACTTTTGGTTACTGTTTTTGATGTATCACCTGGGGAGCAAATGATTGCTCGGTTAATTAGGTCCTTTTGGATTTGGTTCCATGAAAGTTAGGATGCTTGGCATTTCATTGAATATACCAAACTATTGTTATAGGAGAAGGAACCACTTTGCAAATATTTGATCTTGTGCATATGGAGAAAGCAACTTGAGGGGCGAAGGGACTCCTGAACTCTCTGTAATATTGTGTGTGTGTGTGTGTGTGTGTGTGTGATGAACTATTCCTAATTGTTTGATGAACTATTCCTTATCTGTTTCTTAAGTTTTATTTCACTAATTTTGGGAGCTTCTTGATTTTGTTCAATGTTTGCATAATGTTAATCTCTATATATATACTGATAGTCTTGCTCTAATATTTGTAAATGTACAACATCTTATTAGGCATAAACTCTTTGGGTTTCGAATAGTTCCCATTCATTGCAACTGTTTTAGAAAACTCAACCTCTCCAAGCTAGGCAACAATTAGCTTCTCTTAAATGCTTGGGATGCTTGTTAAGACATGTTTAAGCATGTTGGATTTGGATGTAGTTATGATTTTTTAATGTTAATTTAAATTTCTTGGATCTATTCAACTATTTGCTAGATTGTTGTTTGTTTATGGTTTTGTAACATTTATTTGAAGTTTTTGGTTTTAGTCAAGAATTCCTGGATTTGAATGAGATTTGAATGCTAGAAAGTTGGTTTGAATGCTGAATTCTTATTTTTTGAAGAGACAATTTGAATATGGGTTGATTTCCTCAATTAGGCTTTAAATTAAGCTTGGCCGCCGGGGGCTGGGCGGGGGCTAATGCAGAGGCGGTGGTGGATGAGAGTTTATACCTGCTGTAGGGTGGGGATGAATGAAGGTGGGGATCGAGTTAAATTTTTTTAGTAGATGGACTTGTCGATCTCCCGTTCCGATCCACTGCCATCAGCTAACCTTGACACAACAGCAGAAGCACCGATTGACGAGATATACACCCGATTTCGAACAGAGCAATAACAAAACAGCCAACCAGTTATGAGATCGATGCCCCTTTGTCCCTTTCATCAGATCATCAAAGAAACCCCAGGACTCGTTTCCAGACCTGTCGGTGGGTAAGAGATTTATATACGGGGACAAATGTCATGAAAATCTATAATTTATTGTTGGGTATTATGATCACTTCACAGGCGCCACTTAAAAAGGTTCTGAGGTAAGACTTCTTGCTTTCCTACTTTTCGAGCTACAAAAAGCTCAAAACTTCGCCCCAAAAGCCTCTCTCAAACGGGCAAGGGCTTTCTTTTTATTTTATTTTTATTTTTTTAAGCTGTTAAGCAAAAATCTAACCGGTGAAGCCAAACTGAACGAGGCCTGAAAAACCTTAAAATCGGGTACTAACAAGAATTCACATACAGAAACCCCTCGAAAAGTTGTGCGCTTTATGGAGGGAAGAGTTGTGCGCTGTATGGAGGGAAGAGGCAAGAAAAAGAGAAAATTTACAGCGGAAGATTTATCGCCTCCGCCGGCGCTGGTGGCAGGAAAGGACGTGAGAGAGGTATTAGCTTACTTTATTTGCAGATTCAGAAGGGCTCCTTGCCGTGGTGCCATTTACCAAGTGAAAATCGGAATAGGAGGAGGAGGCGTAGAAGAAGAAGTAGTATTGGATCCATTAGTTAAGTTTGTTCGATGGTGAGGAAGATATACTAAGAACAGTGGCATGTGACATTTTGGGCTTCGATCTCTACTTCTTTTCTGTGGGATGGTATGGGCAATTGACAGTGGCTCCTGTAGTCGGACCTTGTGTCTTTAGTACAGAGACGAAGAAGACGACGTGTGAACCTCATCCTCATGGGCTACCTCCCCCGATGATTGCACCGAAGCTCCAGCCCGTGGTGATATCGGCAAATGAGAAGATTTATGTCCTTTCAAATAGATCCCCATGTTGTAAAGCTGTTCCTCAGCCATCTTTTGAGTTGTTTGACCCCAAATCAGGTTCAAGTAAAATCTTACATGCTCCTCCGTTTCATTATAGCGGCGATGAGTTTTTGCGTAGTTCTGTAACTGGGTTTGTAGTTGTCCTCGGTTGTATCCTTATATCCGTGGAAAACTGCGGCAACATATCCTCTTTTTTCTCATACAATTTGAGCTCCGGAATCTGGAAACCTGTATCAACAGTAGAAGGCGTTCCGTATCCTGTTTTCACAGGGAAGGCTTGTGTTTTAAAGTGTAATGATACAGTTTTATGGATGTACCTGTTCTGGCATTCCGCTCGCATACTCATGCTTTCGTGCTTCAACTGATGGTGCTGACATATTCCTAGGACAACCATTTGTCTTCAAAGATCTAGAAAACAGAGAACATAAGTTGGACAAGGGAATTTTTTGTTTTTACTCTTCGGCGTGCATTGCTCCTATAGGCAAATACATGCTTTGTCTAGTCTCCACTTTTAATAACTACAGCTCTGTTGTTGCGCAGCCTGTCTCCATCAGCATTCTTCAAATTCATGATCCTCAGACTCTCGAAATATTAATTTCTACTTCTATTGCCTTGAAGATTAAGGGGTTGGATGGGGCAGATCTCGTACACGGCTGCATCCTGGTGTAAATGTATTTATTCACCTTTTATTTCTCTCTCTCTCTCTCTCTCTATATATATATATATATAATATACCAACCGCATTATTGCCATAAATATCACCTCGGAAAAGACAATAAAAGAATTGTATGGTAAATGCATAAAGATTAAAAAAATAAGAAAAATCATAATTATAATGTTGTATTTCTTTATATCATCACTTCATTCATGATGACATGTATCACTGAAAGTCAAGAATTATATTGTGCTATGATATCCATCGTAACATATACACATTGAACAAATGTTGGAGTATACAATTATACATATTTAACAAAACACATATATAGATATTGTTTGATATTGAGTCACTTTCATTTTACTTCTATTTTTTATTTTACATAAAAGATAATTGCTTAACATGGGATTAGTTAGAGAAAAAACCAAGCAGTTCTAATGCATTTATTTTTTTGTAAAGATCTCTATGACCGCTTAATTAATCTTTACTTTCCCGCAACCTAATATGAGTCAACTATTAGAGAAGGCCATGTTTTTGTTATGTATTGTAATTGTAGTTAGGTGGGGTTATGAGGAGGATAAGATAATTACGTGAAGGGAAAATATGGTACTGGAGGAGAAAAAAAATGTAAAGTGCTTCTTTTGTTATATTGTATATATATGTATATATATTTATGTTTGTGTGTGTGTGTGTGTGTGTGTGTGTCACTCTCTCTTTAAGTAAGTACATAGTTTACCTTCTCACTCTAATGAGGAGGGAATACCATTCACTGAGTTTGCTTGTGTGTATCACCATTAGATTATTTCTATCAAATGTGTTCTAAAACTCTAGCATTGACCATTCATGAAATTAATAGTCATAATATAAATTAAGAAAGTGATCCTACCTTATGCAATTTCATAGTAATTTGTGAAAGTAATCTACATAATTTCTCACCCAAAGTTGGGTTGGAATTATCACTCCTTGTAGGCAGAGTTATGCCGGCTGGGGAAATACTGTTTGCTCGTGGTGTTATGCCCTGAATCTCAATGCTGATGAAAAAAGATCCGACTTAAATGTAATTAATGCTTTATCACTAACATAAATTTAGACAGAGGTAGGGAGTCACTGCTTATAATCTCTCTCTCTCTCTGTTCCCCTGGTTGGTTGCTGTGGGGTTTATCTTTGGGTTTTTATATTTTTGGGTTGTGGGGAGTCGTGTAGGGGGAGTTCATGACAATTCCCTTCTACAAGTAAGGTTTGATTTTTGTCTTAAGATCAGATGTTCAATTTTTTTTTGAGAGTGCGGAGCTTTAGTGCCGAATATTAATGGTTAACACTCCTCTAAAATTTGAAGTAGACTTATGATATTTGTTGTCATCATTTACTCAACCTTGCAAGTGGTACATACCTTGCGTTGCACTTTTACCTTTAAACACATGATGTTCCTTGTACTTAGAGGAAAATGAGCTATTTATTGTAAACCCATTTATTGATAGGGCTTGTTTTTTTAACTTAATTACTTGAACATTTGAATGACCATATTATGTTTGTCACTTGACATAAGATGTGAGCTACTAGTAAGGAGCTAGATTCTACATATGTATCGTTAACCTTAGAGAGATTTATAGCGGTGCATGTGTTCTATGTTTCAATACTTTCCATTATTATGGTTTTGGACGATGGCTGCTTGGAAAATGGACATCCCAACAAAAAGGGGGTCTTGCTTCAAGGAGGACTTGAGAGGATAATATTTACTCTTTTTTTTTTGTGGTAGTTGTGCATGTGTTATGTATTGTGAAGTCAGTTAGTCTCCAAGACCATAGTAATAGAAGGTGTATGCACTTCCTGACAAAAAAGGGGTTCCCTGCTTCAGGGAGACTTGAGAGGATAATATTTACTCTTGTTGGTAGTTGTTGTGCTTGTTTTCTATATTGCAACACTTTCCATTACCATGGTTGTGCATGTGGCAAAAAGGGGTGTCTTGCTTCATGGAGGACTTGAGAGGATAATAATGACTCTTTTTTCATGATAGTTGTGCATGTGGAACTATGTACAATGGTACTGGAGCTGTGTTTGCTTTGTTCTCTTTCTTTAGTAGATGATATTTTGCTAATTCTTATACATCTATTATGGATTGTCAGCGAGATTATGCTTTGAATATATCAGTTGATAAATGGTTATTCTTGATTTGTGCTTGTGAACATTGCCTTCCATTCATGAATATTAAGTTTATCCTTCAAATGTGTTTTTAAGATACTTGCAATCCAATTGAATTGGGATGCCAACTTTTGTGGCCTCGATTTGTATGTGGCTGGGGAAATTGGAACTCATTGGAGATGTCTATATCTTATGATATAGGTCTTTGAAAGGTGTGGAAAGAGTTTGTGAAGATTACTAGTAAGGTTGTGGCAAACGGGGGCGAGGGTGAAGGTTTTGACATCATCATTGGTGTGGGGAGGAGAGGTTGGCCTAGTATTTACCTATAATTTATAATTTACTATATTGCACTGGATAAGTATGTTACAATGGCCATCTTCATCCATGGTTATTTAGGCTTTTGGGATAACTTGTTTCCTTGGTCATTGCAAGATTGGGAGCTGAACGGTGGGGGCTTCTTAAGAGGTTTTATGGGATGTTAAATGTTAGGGTACGTGAAGACACCATAAGATGGAGGCTATCTAGATCAGGAGGCTTTGATGCAAATTTGTCCTACGAGGCTTTGATTGGATGCTACATCTCCTCCTAGGGAAGAATTTTGGGGCCCAAGACTCCTTTTAAGATGACATTTGTCTGTGCGGTGATTAAGAAGCATGGATACTCTGTTTAGGGTGCCTTATGCGTATTCACATGTGTTGAAGACATACTCTTTAGACATGCTAAACAGTGTGGGCACGGGTGTTATTAGGGTAAATTACACTAACCTTCATTGAAGTATCTGACAATGACAGACAGATAGTTCGCTTGTAGTTTTGGAGATGACACTGACATCTCTTCTGATTTGATTGTTGGTTTCAAGTTTCCCCAACTGTTAGTCAATAGTTAGGGTCAATGTTACTTTTTGCTTACATCATTTTTTATTTTTTCGCAAAATCAATTTTGCCCTTGAAAAATGCCCCAAATTATTTAATTCAATAAACTAACAAAATGATTAAACTCAGATTAAAAAGACCGAGTTTACTCAGCCCTAAAACTTTCTTCCAGAACCAAATCCCATTAACAGGTTCTCCATTACAAAAGCCATATTCATTACAAGACCTACATTCATCCACCATTGAACCTCCATTAACAAATCTCTATTACCATACCTCATACACAAATATGGTACTATTATTGCCATGCCACCTCCTCTGCCAGCATATATACATATATGCTCTCTCTCTCTCTCTCTCTCTCTCTCTCTCTCTCCACGCACAACCCTATTGCATCATCTCCTTCCTCTCATTTTGACAAACACCCATACCAGCAGGCCCGACACTACCAACTGCTGGTATCATCATACGTGCACAACACTTACAACCCACTTCCTCATTCCCCTCCCTCCATAACTCATCCAATCGGCCACCTATATATATATATATCGGCACACACATGGGTTTGTGTAGTTGAATTGCAAAGGTAAAACAGGTGGTGGTAATGGGTTTCCGTAATTGATTAGGGGTTTTACCAGGTTCAATTATGTAACTATACATAGGATGCTATATCTGGCATCCTTAACCTGACGCGAGTACAATTTGTTTGGGAAGCACTTTCAGTGCTTAGGATAGCTTTGTGGAGTATATTTAAACCTGATCTGAGGCTAGGGTTCTGGGAAAGCCGGACTCTGCATTTGTTCCGATTGGCTCATTTATAAACTGAAGCCTCTTAGTTGCAAGTCCCATAAATTGTTGAAGATTGCCTAGGTCCCCAAAAGGGACCAGGCTTGTCAAGGCATAGCAAGTGCCAAATTCTATTTTTGCTAGGCTTTTCAAATTGGTGTACATAATACCCTCTAGGTCTTTGGTTTTATATGCCACCATTGTATCATGGTTGCATTCCAAAAAACATATTGTTTAATCATTACGTGTATTCTGTATAATTAAAAAGTCTCAACTTTACTGTAATAGAAACTGTGTTTACCTTGTATTAGATGTATTTTACAAAGTCTGTTCTCTGTGACTGAAAGTTATAGTAGAAATTTTGTTCCTCAGTTAATGGCCCTAAAACTGTTTTACCTTGCAATTGCTGGAGTAAAATTATATCAGCCTTGATACAATGAAGCACTAATGTATTATCAGCTGAAAATTGAGGCTTCAGTATATAGTGTATTATTATAGTGGTAGCTTTGATCAAAATATCATTTTTTGTGGATCTTTTATCCTACCAGTTTTCATGGGTATGTCTAAATAAAGAACCTGTGTGTGTGAGAGTTTTTTCTTTTCTTCTTCTTTTTTTTTTTTTTTTTTTTTTGGGGGGGGGGGGGGGGGGGGGGGTGTGTTGGGGGATTGGGGGATTGGGTTGGTAAATGAATGAGTGATGGATTTAGTATCCAAATGTAGAAGAAAAGGGAAAGATGATTAACAATCGCATTGTTTACAGGCAAAATTATCAAACCAAAGATAATTTCGGACTCCTTTTCTTTGGAAGAAATGCTTTTATGTGGTGAATTCTGATTGCTTTCAATTTTTGATGTGGCGTATTTCTAAGGGATGTGAAAATGGTATAGATGATGTGGCATGAGAAAGGGTCCTGACTTTTGTTGTGTGGCTTGAATTTCACTGTTTTAATCTTGAGCAGGAAATGACTTTCAACATGTGGTCCTACAAAGTTGATTGCAAGGGCAAACATGAGTGGAATACAATGTATGTATGCCTACTCTTTTCCTTTTAACTGTAATCATTATGGTGGTTGCTTCAAATTAATGTCTTGTTTTCTTTTACTTTTTATGTTCCCTCATGATGATGATGAGACCTTTTCCAGGGTTTGTAGGAGGAAAGTTCTGAAGGGTTAGAGAATTTCTGGTCAAGATGATAGCTGAAAGGTGTTGACAATAGGATGTAGGACGAACTTCTGAGTTTGCAATGAATAGGTTCAAACTATATGAACGCTTCATGTCTTTTGACGTTTGTTTGGGTATGTTTTCTTGAAGGTACAGATCTTTGAACATTAGCATCTATTTTGTAGAAAGATTTATTGACAATGTTTGTCTCTGAGTGGCTAATATTGTATATGTGAAGAGAATGGGGATTGGTGAGGGAGCTGGCAATTCTCCAATTCATTCATGCCATGGGGTTATCTAAACATTGGAAAGAGATGTAAGGACTGATGTTCTAAATCCAACCAATTGTAGGAGCTAAGTTCCAGTGGTCATGCTACTGCTGCTAGTTTACTTTTAAGGGTTAATTACAACACCACCCCTTACACCATGATTCCGTATCATTATGTCCCCTCAAACTTTAAAACGTAACACATTGATTTCTTGAACTATCAATTTGTGTCGATCAATACCTCTATTAGTAATACATTAAGCAATTTGTTAGAAGAGTAGAAAAATTGTCATGAGACGTGCACATGTTCATTAAAGAATAATTTTATATCTAAATTGACCTTATCTGTTTGTAATGATTGAAATGCTCATTGAATTGCCCCTACATTTACAGACATTTCAAAAGGCATTTCAATCATGATCCAATCATTATAATAAGGGAAGATCAATTTAGATATAAAATTGTATTTTTTTGAATATGTGCAAGTAATATATAACAATTTCTCATCCATTTTTTTTAATGAATTGCTATTAGAAGGTATCGATTGATACAAATTGGTAGTTTAGGGGGTTAATATGTCATGTTTTAGAGTTTTGAAAAATGGATTGCTAATAGAAGGTGTTGATTGATATAAATTGGTAGTTTAGGGGGTTAGTATGTCACGTTTTAGAGTTTAAGGAGTTTAGTGATATTGAGTCATAGTTAGTTCAGAGCATGCTATTGTAATTTGCCCTATTTTGAATTGTGGTAGGCAATTGCTGCTTATAGCTTTTGGTTCTGAGAATTGTGGTAGTCCTTATATGCATGCCAAATATTTGGCACTTTATGATCGGATATCCAGCTTGTCAGAGATTTCCAACTAAATGTCCAATGGTGTCTTTGATTGATACTGTATTTATTGGGTTTTGGTTATTGTGAATTTGTGAGAATGATAATGCCTTGTGTTTGGTGGTGAGAAATATATTTGGTTTATTTTGACAATGCTAGGGTTACATTTGGTATGGAGGAATGGAATGAAATTTCCATTCTACTGTCTGGTTTCCATTCAGATGTTTAGTTACCATGGAACGAACATTTTAGGGGCATTGGTGGCGGGTGGAAGTGGGGGCATCGACAGGAGGGGGTGGGATCGGGCGGGTGGGGTGTGGTAACGGTACCTTATGAATCCACGGCATGACCCATTTGACACCTCTATTGACAATATTTAAATTCTAGCATAAGCCTCCACAACACGAGATCATATCTGAGAATATACCTAACTTGCACAAATCACATTCACCTACTTCTCTTTACTGGTGGTTTCTGGAAGGCCTATTTGTGTTTGGGTCACAGATCAATAATTGTATATCCATACTTGGATTATGCAATGACATAGCTTGAAGAAAATTCATGTTGGATTGTGCTGTTTGATTACCTTGAGATCCAAACTTTTGGCAACACCAATGCATCTATTATGCTCTACAGTTGCGAGCATTTATACTAAGCTCATATTTCTCTGTAGTGACTGGTACCATCAGACAATCAACCAATATGTTATATCCTATGGTACAAATATCGTTATAGAGAATTTCATTTTGGGCCCATGTTCACAAATTTTAAGTTTGAACATATATTTTTTGTTGTTGATATTTCCAGAAATTGCTTGTTACATTAGTAGTATATATTACAGGTTTTTATTTATTGATTGATTGTACAACGCGCAGTTGTGCGTTATTTTGTCATGTTTCCAATAGTCTTGTGGTTTTCCTTTGATAAGGCTTGTTAAAGTCATGAGAAGTACTTTAATTTCTTCTCTTCCTATTTTATAAGTTGTAAAGAAAATATTTTGGAATGGTCAGAGGAATGCATTCATTTCATCAATTAGATTGTAAAACTATGCTGTTAAGAGTTGCTAGACGTATCCGCCAACTGTTAAGCGTTGTTCGACATAATGTAACACGTATATGGAGTTGGTAAAGTGCGTGAAATATCCTCGGTTAATTTCTGTTTTGTATTTTGGATTAAACTGAATAAGGTATTTCTCCGTTTTATGCTTATGCATTATTTCTTGATTTCTTACAATCCTCAGTACAGCTTTCATTTAGTCTTTTACCTCCAACTGCTAACTGATCATAAGAAAGAAAATATACTGCGGTTGCAACATAGCTTGCATCAACCAAATAATATCATGGTTGTTGGTTATCTGGCATTGGTGATCGCAAGTGTTTCATGCATTGCTATGCTGTAAATATACGATGGTGAATTTTTGCACAACACATACCGAGGTAGTTCAGGTGGACAGGAAGAACCCTCTATTGGTGAACCAGATTCAGAAGCTTAGGCGAACATGATCAGCTAGATACAGAAGTTGGCGAGTGCAGGAATTTTCCAGATCAGATGAATGTGAGGGAAATTACAATTACATGGACAAGACGTTAGGGTGGGTCTATCCTTTTAATTGCTGTCTTTCATTTGTGTAGAACGTGTTGTGTAAATTAGCTAAAAAGCCTGTAACTATTATGAAAATGTTATTTAAGCCCATACATGATTTATACGAGGCGAATATGTGGATTCAAAATAAGTTCATACATTGGCAAATGAAAGTCAAATGTTCTTGTACATCCCTATTGATATATAGAGATGTAAAAATAGTACAGTCGCACCCACGACCTAGCACGGGCGCTCAGTCAGCTCGACACACATGTTTTATAAGCAAAATTAACTATAGATGAATAAAATTATTATTCTAAAAAGCACTAAAAATTATTGACCTAAGAATAATTATATAAGTTTTTAAAAAATATATCGCGACAACTTAGCACTATTTAAATTTTAAAAAGAAAAAAAAAACAACTAAAATGAAGAGTAATAAGAAAAAAATAGCCACCATAGGGCTCATTAAATATTCTTTTTGCATATTTATTTTCCAACATGCAGAAGAATAGCATTAGATATTATATACATGGTGTGGTTTTGATTAAGTGGGTTACGTCTATGAAAAATAAACCAAAAGGTAAAGGCTGGCTTGTGATTTCGTAGAAATGTGTTTTGATAATAATGTTGATGATGCATGATTGTCGGTGGCAATTGATATTAATTTAATGGTGAAACTAACCCCAAAAATGTTGGACTGCCTTATATGCTTGAAAAATTAAGCAGATGCAAGACTTAGATCCCAGAATTTGAAGTACGATATAGGTTCAAATTTGCAAACGTAGATGTAAACACAGAGTGAAAATGTATTTTATTTCCTTTGTTTTTTACAAATCAATTGTTTAAAACTATTAAAAAATAATAGAAAAAACTTCGTATTAAATATACACGAGAATTGCACCAATATAACGGGGAAAAATAATAAACCATAATGTAGTCCGCTTGGCCAATTTTGTCCACTAATAATTAAAAGTGATCATACCTACTATATTGCTATTTAAAAAAAAATTAAAAATTCTCCACAAGTTTGGTAAAATACCAAATTTTAACTAATGTTTTTGTGGTAAAAATCCCTATTTTTATTTATGGTTGAAAGACAGAGATTCATAGTTGAGTAAGTAGTCTAAATTAAAGATGCAAAAAGGAATAGAAAAATTCGAGAATCGAACTAACTTGGTCTCTATGGGTTAGTTTAGTTTGAGTTTGTCAAAAGTCGATTTATTTTTGGATTTAAAAAATACCAAATTGATAAATTCGGTTTGTTATCATATTTGCATTTTACGAATCCGAACCAAACTAACACAACTCAACCTGAGAATTGAAGCAAGATCCATTTTTTTTACACGTAATTAACATATGTATATAGTACATATATATTTTTGAACTATTATGATTTGTACTCCACTATTGCTAATGTGTTTATATATTGTTACTTAATTATTAAGAAAAATTAAGGATGATGCAAGATTATTCATATTTTTTATTTTTTATTTTTAAATAAAAAAACTATGCCTTTTATAATAAAACTTTATCCATATTAGCCCAGAATTAACCCAATCTAACACGGGTTGATTATGTTCAGTTTCATAAAAAATAAAAAAACTATGCTTCACATGATAAAACCCAATTTATACTAGTTCAGAATCAAACCAATCTAACATAAAAAGTTGGGTTGGACTCTGAATATAAAAATTTAAAACTGATCGAGATTGGATTGATAGTTTTTGGTTTTAGTAGGACTCAACCCGAGTGAACTTTTACATGGGGATCACGCGTAAAGCACGTGAGCCAAATTCCTTCATTTATCCTCACGCGTACAATTGTCGGGGGTTTACGGTTTTGATATGAAAGCTTTCCCCAGCCAAACTGCTCAACTCCAAAATTTGGTTAAAAGGAGGTTATTATCTTATAACACGTGTTCACACATGGGTCAAGTATCACAGAAGCTCGTTCAAACCATAATTTACCAGAGCATTTCGAAATGAGAGAGAGAGTGGAGGGAAAGAGCAAGAGGCGGCAAAGCAAAAACAGGAAAACTTCCACAACACTCTTCTCTCTTCTCTCTCTCTCCTCAGATTCAATCGACGTCAGAAGAGGTATGATTTGTCATTCAGATTTATAGAGTTTGATTAGCCTTATAATATTGTATCGGAGCTTTTTCTCCCCGATGTTTGGTTGCCAAGAAATAAGCGGAAAAGAATAAAGAAAAGAAAAGCAATGTTTGAACCGTAACTTATATTGTGAACCATAAAACAGACCATTCAACTACGTATAAAAAATCTAAGATGTCTGATTTTGTTTGTTTCATTTCCTGGATTTGATCTTCAATCAAACAGAGCATTCTGGGGTTTCGGTTCTTGCTTATTAGTCTAGTAAATTGAATTTTTTGGTATCAAATTGACTTGTCTTTTAGTAATTTGAGTTTATTTGGTATGATGATAAACCTTGGTGTCCAGAGTAATTGTATGATTAGATATGATATGAATGTTGATTTTGTTGCGTTTGTTTACTGACAGTAGATAATGCTTATAGATACATCTCCCCCTTCGGAATGCTTTGCTCATCCTCTATCAAATATATGGGCAAAATTTCATGGGTTATGGGGTTTTTACCCTGGCTTAAGATTGTGATGGCTTGTTTTTAATCATTTTTTTAGCTGGAAAGTGAGCTTCTATTAATAGTTTAAATAGAATTGTGTTAGGAACTTGCTTAGTGCCAAGAACAATCTTGATGGTGTTTTGGCTCTAGGATGTTTAGTATTGTAACTATTGTTAATTTATTGATGGTGGTGCCTTTTCACATTGCACCTTTGGTTGTACTCCATGTTGGATGAGAAGGAAAATGGTGAATTCATTGGAGGTGAGTGCATCCACCAAAGAGTTGAGAGTAAATAAACTTACATTTTATTTAACCAAACAATTGCTTACCTAAATTTTGTATGTTGTACTTGTTTGATACGATGGGGGGGCCTAAATGCCCCTGGTTTTGTTAAGAGTTTACTGGAATACTATTTGATGCCACACATCAAATTGGAGGTGACATTTAGCCTGCCCAAAATTCAACTTATACTCAAAGGGGGTTCTATTTTTCTTTTCCTGTCTGTTCTCAATTTTTTTTTTTTTTAACTTTCATATAGTAGTTATTGGAGTTCTAAAGCATAAAAAGTGTTAAATATATTGGGGTTGAATGTTTTGTAGGCTCACACTTAAATGTTGTTGTTTCAAACTAACGTGTGAAAAATCTAAAAAATTACTATTTTAAATATTAAGGCCTCTAAATTATACATATTCATAGTTGCAAAATTTTAAGAGAATAAAGTATTCTTTCAAGTTCTAGAAACTGAAAACAACAATGTGCATGAGTGCGCGCAGTTGCTTGTTCATGTGTGTGTTGTTATTAAGGTTTCAGCTCTAAGTTTACCTGTTTACGTATCCTATGTATGTAGAAGAAATTTCAAGATTATTGAAGGGGCTTAAGTTGCTCGGTTGGTTAAAGGATTGGACTACTAGGTTATCATGTTGGACTTGCTGGTTTAGTCGGGTATGAAATATGCCTATGGGTACATCAATTGGAGTTTTAAAGTAAGAGAGTAGGTTTTGAGAAAATGCAGATTTTATTTATAGAATCCGCGGAGAGGCAATGACAAATGGCTAATGTACTTTGACAAACATTTCGGTATGGCTGAATGAATTGACTTGTGTTAACAAGAAAAAATAGAAGTACTTTTAACTTCTCTGCTTTTAGATTCTGGAATTTATTTGGATGAGATTCAACAAATAAATTTATGGAAATTATTTGCTAGCTAGGAAAAATCAAATATGTTTAATCAACTTTTATAGTAGGTTTTGTAATTTTTGCCATAAAGATGAAATGTTTATGTACTTTAAGGAAATAATTCATGTCAAGTGCCTAGGTGGAAAACTAGAGATACTTTCTCTTTAAACGTATTGATTGAAGAATTTGCTTAAAGGTGTGAATTGGTTTAACATATTTGGAGATATTTTTCATGGATGTCATCTAAGAATACTGAGCATATCATAGTTGATATGGGTGAAATTTAGCGTAAAATGAATTGGCCTTTTCAGTTAGGATTTATTTTTACATGAAGTTCAAAGTTTAAGAAACATATCCTTCAAATGATGAATTAATCTTATGGCTAAGTTGAATTTGCTTCTGATGGTAATAGAGTTGATTACGATGAATGCATTGTTACCAGTGTAGTGCAACCACTCAATGCTTTTTATGATATAAAGAAGTATTTGGGTCACTTGAATTGAACTATGCGAAAGTTTGACTTGAAAGACAAGGTTAATCTTGTTGAGTAATAACAGTAATCTTATGTGATGGGCATATCAAACCTCCACATAATTGTCTGGCAAATCAAATAGCTTAGGAACTAGATGTCTAAAGTTTGACTTTTCTGAGGCTTAGTAAAAGCATGTAGTTTATGGGTGATCGAGTGCATATGAGCCATGTTACCTGTACTGTTTTTAAAAATGTATGAAATACCTGTGTCAGACACTCGACACTTGGATTCTGACACTTGGGTAAGGGTATGAGTATGGATACGTGTCCGACATGTATTGTTGAATATTTACCTAACAAAAATGTTTAGTTTACTTGGACACGGCAATTAGACAAATCGACACATACCTACACTCGACACTTATATGCGAGTCCATGTAACATATCATATGACTAGTTGTGACTTAAAATGGGTAGAGGACACCCTAACATAATAAAAAAAGAAAACAAACTTGGAATTAAATAAAATGCAATGGTTAGCTCTTGAAGTGTATATGTGACACTAAAAAATTTAATTGGTGGAGGATTTTAATAAATGCTTATATGGACAATTCTTTTAGATTTCATTAGCCTTTTGTTTTAGTTCCAATCGAGGACTGTCTGAGGGTAACAATGAAATGAATTAGCCACTTTGACAAGTTTGTGCTGATTTGCTTGTTATAGAAATAATCACAACGTAGATGTAACTCATAATGATATGTTGGAAAAATGTGTTATGTGCCAATTTAAGGCCTTACGGCAGGTTAAAAGATTTATTTTTTAGAATTTTATGAAATATGCATTGCTTTCCACGCTTGCCTCACCCTTGTGTCAAAATGATAACCTTGTAAGAAAACATTGCCACTTCTTAGATTGGGTACTAGATTCTTTAGATTGTAGTTGCCTATCTGCTCTTAATGCCATAATGTTTATGAGTTGTACAGGATGCATTAAGTTAAATTGTGTTTGCTGGAAGGAGGTCAAACCTCTCTCTCTCTCTCTCTCTCTCTCTTCCAAGTAGCTTTCTCCCCTATATTGTTTTCAAAGGGCATCTTCTCTTGTCTTGTTCTTTATTTTCATGTTTACTTGTTAACATCATCTAGTTCTAATTATAAATTGTGTTTACTAATTTATGACGGAATTTTGATATCAAATATTGTGAGTATATCAAGTATTTCATTTTTAATTGTCTATATCATCTATTAATGATCATAAACCGTGTTCTCTTGTTTATAATCAAATTCTGATATCAAGTTTGTGGTGAGAATATTCTCACAATCATACCAGTTTTGGGCCTAAACTCAACTTGTAATCCAGTAGCATATTCTACAAAAAGTTTCAGGTTATTATACTTCTTATCTTTCATGATTGTCACAGACAATAATAAAAATTCAAAATTGTATCACTAAGATTATATAAATACATTTTCTATTTAATTCATTAGCCTTGCCTAATTAATTTCTTATGACAGCATACGGTTGATGTATTTTGAGATATTCTATTTAAAACTAAATCTCCCTTTCTTTTGTTGTGAGAATATTTAGAGATCATGCTTGATCTATTATTTTTTGTACATACTAGATTATATATATTAAAAATTGAAAATTCTTTTATGAGATATTATGAAAGTGACATCTAAAAGCATGAAACAAGGATGAAACGAAATAAGTAGACACAGGCTCTTAGTAGTTCCAGAGATTTGGTAATTAGGGGAGCTTGTGAACGTTACATAATGAATGTCATTATCAAATATTTTTGAAGAAAAGAATGAATATGCTAATTCATACCATAACTAAAATTTAAAGTGAGAAACGTATTTGTAAACTACTTAATATAAAGGAATTATTAACTTTCATTTGAAATATGAGATTTTTAGAATGTGTGGAAATATATCTTATTGTTAGGATGTCTTCCTTTCAGTTTACCTATGATCTTAAGAGAATTTTGTAGTTTTGGGAATTTGAGTTCTAAAACTTTTATTTCTCTTGTGCCAATTTTTGGTATTGGCAAGGTCGGTTGGATTGTTCTTTTGCCATAAGAGAATGGCGAGGTTAAAGATTGTAATTTTGAGTTTGGAGATCATCTACATAGGAGAAGCTAATTTTTAATCATTTGATATAGTTTCAACAAGTAGGTTATAATTTCTCACATTTGTGTAGTGCATTGAATATAAATCCAGAGTTTTATTTTCTGATAGCACAAGTAACCACTTAAGTTTGGGATCTTTATTTACCTGTCCTATATTTCAGCAACTACCTCCTCAACTTTCACTTAGGAGGGTCCTCTGGAACAATCCTAATTCTTCACAGGAGATCCTGCCCCTTTCATTATATACTTGATGTTATACTGGATTCATCTATACGAGTTTGTAGTACTCCAAACAGCTTAACACTACTTTACATGACTCTAGAGGATCATGAAACAATCCAGGGACATTTGTGTATACCCATAATCTGTCCAAGCTACTCCTAGTGACAGTGTGTCATAATAAGGTGATAATTTCTCATAGCGTGTATAAGTCTTATTTCAATTTTATTTGGATTTGATTAATTTTATGTGCTTGTGCAATTTAAGGCTAGCCATCTTATAGTAGATAACAAACACAATGTTTCTCTTCTGAGTTTTTATCTATGTACTATTTGGATGCAAGAGTTTGAACAGACACGAGTGTTTTTAGATGCCAGGCTTTAACATCTATTTCTAGATGTTTGTCATTAATGGAGAAAGGATAGGAGTGGAGTTGTTCTTTAATCATTAGTGTTGCAAGGGCTAAGTTTTTATTGACCTCATGTTGGAAGCATGTATCATCCTTCAAGCACATTTGAATGCTGGAGTTTTTTTTTTCTTTCAATAATGACAGTAAAACTCACAGTAGCAAGGACAATAACAATTTTACTATTACTATTACTAGCATTTGTGTAGTTATTGTATTGGTTTTTTCTCTTAAGCCGCGGTGGCTTCCTTTCATTAGGTTATTGAACTTCTACGGTATTCTGTTTATTATAAGATTGTGTAATACTTGATTGAACTTCTCAAGCAACTGTCCATAGTACTTATATGTGAGTGTGTTTTATATCTGTGTATAGTACATACATTGTTGTATTGTATCATCTGGTTTATGTGGATGTTCAGGGCTGGGGTAAAATCCTCATGGAGGTAACCTTGGTCCTTGGTGAACCCTTGCTACAAGATTGGCCCCAGACTTAAATCTTTTGAAGACTTCCTGTGTGACTCATGTTTAGGAAGACATGGATGGCTTCTGTAAGCTGGCTTGGCACATTTTATCATCAGTAAACAATGTGATGCATGCAACAATGTCTTTGCATAACTTATGTGATTTTTTTTTGCATGCACATATATACAAGGAGTGAGAATAAGTTCCGACATCGCAAGTGACATTCTTATTTGTCTCCTTCTCCTTCTCCCTGCTTTGTGACATTGGCTAATCTTTGAATGACAGCTCATTTTGGAGCATTGAATTGAAACTATCATAATGTCAATCATATACAGACTAATGCCTACTTGTCAGGAGATCTCGTCAAATAACTTCAAAATTTTTTCTGCCGCCTGTATACATGTGAATGAATCTCAGGTTAGAGGAGGAACGATTGAATGTACAACAATATGTTAGTCGTTGGTCTGTTTCCATGCTTAGCAAAGGATTTTTCTCCCTGTACTGATAGACTTGGTTAGCACCTTGAATTGGTTACTCTTGTCTGCATTATTGCCTTCTTTTTTTTGTCTTAATTTTTTGTCTTGGCCAACTTGCTTGCGGGGAAGTGCAGTCTGGCCATGAGAGGTCGAGGTGCCCTTGTTTTTTGGTCAAATCCCCTTACACAGACAAATCCTGCAAAAAAATTTTTCAAATAATATTAGCATGTAAAGCATGGTTGAATAAAAATTCCATCCTCATGAGTAGGTACCAAGAATGGTGCACATATTTGAATAAGGTGCATATTTGGTTGTCGCAACCTTCAGTTATACTAAGCCACTATGCAAAAGTTTTTTTTTTGGCTTTTTAGCATATAGTTCGTCATTTTATATTGTGGATTGATGTGTAGAGAGTGAACAGTTTTTGTGCAAGAACAAAAATGGGTGGAGTTGGGTTGGTGTTCTGCCAGTTACTAAACTGTCCTATCAATATTGGCATTATGTTTGTAGAACCAAATTATTATAAAAACTTAATGGTAATGACTAAATTAATGAACCATGGGCAGTAGAGAAGTTTGTCGGCGTATCATTGTGTTCTCATAGTTTATTAGCTACTAGAGAAGTCCACGGGGATTTTGTGATGTCCAGACTCCATGTAGACACTTACCTTCTAAATGTCATTCAGTGGAACTTATCTCTAAGATCGTATTCTACATTCAATAGAGGCTCTTACTGTAATAGTAGTTAATATGCTTTCATTGGTTACTAATCTGATTAACCATAATATTTATGGATATAAAAAACTGTTTGCCCATGCATCATTTTGTCGAGTGAAGGTTTGACCATTGTTTTCCCCCCCAATTTTTCCTTCGAATTGATATGAATGTAATACCCACTTGATCTCTATTTCTCTGATAGTAGAGCAAGGGTGCAACTCGACTACAATATGTTTGTACAATGTAGGCCTCAATAAGTTTCCCAAAATCTGTTATGTTGCCATTTGCCTTCCAAGTTCAAGCTGCCATTGGCCTTCCAAGTTCAAGAAAAAAATTGGACGAAAGAGAAGAGGGATAGAATAAGTATGAAAACCAAATTCTTTTGGTCTCTCTACATGAGTTCATCAAAGCATAGACCTTCTGCTACTAGGGGACGTTGTAGTTGTTGGAGTCTATGTTACATGGTCTCTTTTAAAATGTATGAAGTATTTGTGTTGGACACTCGACACTTGACGAAATGTATGGATATGGGATATTTGCTCGACATGTGTTATTGGACATTCATCCAGTAAAAATATTTAGTAGCTTAACACATAATTATGCATAATTATGTTTTGCATGACATGTTCTATGGCACCTTATAAACACCATTTTATTGTAGAAAATGAATGAAGTATACTAAAAAATATGAATATTTTGCCTTGTGCTTGTGTCTTTGGACATGAGAATTAGATAAATATGATGCTTAGACACATATCCATACCTGACACTCGTACCTGAGTCCATGTATCATAGGTTGAAGTTTTTCCCAAGTGAAATGTATTCTTTATAGTGAATTTTCATGATGGTAATAGTGGATTTTTGTTTTTATTTTTGTCAACTGGGTGTATAAGCAATTAATTACCTATTACTTTTATAAAAAATTGAGATAATAACATGCTTTACTTGAAATGTCAAGTTAAATATTAGAAATATGGACATGTAATCTTATTTGCTATTAAGCTCTTTATAGGGCAACATGTTGTTTAATCAAAGGTCACCATATCCCCATGTCCTATTCTCACATTCTTTTTGCTCTTTCCCTTTTCCTTCTAACACCTTGAACTTGATTCCAATATGATGCAGAATAGAACCTTAAATAAGTGATATGACAAATGTCAATATCCCAAGAATAACTTAGCGCACTAAGAACAAGAGAAAAATCTCCAAAAGTTCTATTGATCAAAGTTGAACAAAAAGGGATGGAAACAATCCATTGTATAGAACTAGGATAGTAATCTAAAAGGAAACCAATTCAAAGAGGAAAACATGCCAAATTTGAGAGAGGCTCGAATTTGACTCCTAAACTCTAGCTAAAAATCCAAATTACCAAAATAGAATTCCAGAAAATTTGCTAAAACGGGTGGTCTAAATATAGAAACAAATAAGTAGGAAAATATTGCTAAATAAAACGTAGTGGTTTTAGATTTTTCAAGTATAGACACGGCTTAGCTTACCCGTGGCTTGTTGATGGTACTGTTCCGTGATTTGTCAAGCTGTTCCATGAATTTCCTAGCAATTTGTTCTACATCAGTCCCATCCACTTGAAGAGAACTTGACCTCGAGTTATCCTCAGGATAAAGTGATTTTTTGAATGGTACTTGTACAGGTTGGCTTCATTAAAGGTTCTGGATATCTCCATATTCTTCGGAAGATAAACCACGTAGGAATTGTCATTTAGCTTATTCAAAAGCTGATAAGGACCATACTTCTTTTGCTTCGTTTTGTTATAGTTGCCTGTTGGAAACATTTCCTTGCGTAAGAACATTATTCACGGACTTCTCTTCTTTGAAAATTTTGAGGCAATAATGTTTGTCAACAGTAGCTTTGTTTCTTACATTCGTCTCTTCAACTTCTACTTGAATGGTTTAACCTTACTTAACCATGCACTCTACTGCAATGGTCACTCTCAGACTTTTCGGTAAACAAACAAGATCAACGACATGTCTAGGTGATGTGGTGTAGACTACGGCAAATGGTGACTTGCCCATTACACTATGCGCGACATTGTTGTAGGCGAATTCATCTTGGGGTAGTACACAATTCCATTGCTTTGGGCAATTAGCATAAATGTTGTGAATCAGGTTGCCTAAAGTTTAATTTGTGACTTTTGTCTAGCCATCAATTTGAGGGTGAGTGGTACAACTCCGGTATAGTGAAGTGTTGAACATCTGCCACAAGATGATTCAGAAATGGCTGAGAATTTTGCTATCAATGTCGGAAGTATAAGACTGGGGAACACCATGTAGTTAAGCCACCTCTTGGAAGAATAAATGTGCAATGTGAACAGCGTTTGAACTCTTTCGACAGGGAATGAAGTGTACCATCTTAGAGAACTTGTCAGCAACTACGAAAACCGAATCCACTCCGGGTTATCCTAGCACAAAGTCTATAGACAAATCCTCTCAAATAACATTAGGCATAGGCAAAGGAGTGTAAAAACTAGTGTTTTGGGATTGACCTTGGAGACTTGACATGCATAACACTCGAACCCAACTATCTTATGTATCAAAGTGATTAAAAGGCTAGCTTGTTGACTTAATGTGTCAACGACTTTGTTTAGAACTCTAGACTTGTGCTTGATCACAAAAAGAAACTTTTGTAGGAAAGTTGACCATTCGATGTGCATCTTGTTTAAATGTTTTTGAATGTTGATGAATTTTAAGGCTTGATGATCTGCATATAGCATAAAGTCTCTTTGTACCAAGTAATGCACCCAATGCTTCAATGCGCGAACCACTAAATAAAATAAAATTCTTGGTCATGAGTACTCCACTTTTGATGAGCATCACTTTAACTTTTTACTAAAGAATGCCACTGGACGCCCCTTTTGTGACATTACAACACCAACCCCAATTCCACTTGCATCACAATCTACTTTAAAAAATTTATCAAAATCAGGTACAGATAAGATAGGAGCTGTACATAGTATCTCTTTGATCAACGTGAAGCTATTCTCAGCTGCCTCATGTAAAAAGAATTTTCCTTTCTTTAAGCACTCACTAATTGACTCTATGATGGGACTGAAATTGTGGACGAACCTGTGATAGAATGTAGCAAGGCCATGGAAACTTCAAACTTCACTTGATAATTAGCCCATACAATAGAACAAGGAGAGCAATCAACGCTATGGCTACTTTAGGACAATTCCCGCCTTAGGACCCCTACTGTGAAAACAACTACTACGCATTGCACATCAGAAAATGATTATCTTTCGTGTTAGCCACTTGCAGATTGTGTGCACCTTGTTGACGCCCCCATGAATTCCTTCAGAATCGACCATTTACCCCAAGAATAATAATTTGCCTGTCATGAAACTGCACTTCTTGAGGTTGATGTACAACTTGGTCTCCTTTAAAATAGTCAATACTTGTCGTAGGTGACTCACGTGTTCTGCCTCTATTTGCTACAGATAAAGATGTTGCCAAATTAGACAACTACAAACTTACGGCCGCAAAACCCTGATTCATCACACGCGTAAAGGTGCTTGGCGCATTAGATAATCCAAAAGGCATCACAAGTCACTCATACAATCCATCCTTTGTCTTGAAGGCAGTTCTCCACTCATCTCTAGGTTGTATCTGAATTTGATGATAAGGTGAAGGATAGGAAATCTGTATCAAACGGTGATCTTGTTGATGACATGATTGTCTACACATATGTGCCAACTCCTATCCTTCTTTGGCATGAGCAAGGTTGACACTACACATGGACTCATGCTCTATCGAATGAACCCCTTGCATAGCAACTCCTCGTCCTTCTCTCACAAGATCTCATGCTCTTTAGGACTCATGTGACAATGTGGATGATTTGGTAGGATCGCTCTACGCTGAAAGGTGGTATAACAAGATCGAAAGATGTCGTTGAGCTGATTTCACGTAGGTTGCTTTAGCATATAGAACACGTTACACCACACAGTTTACTCTATCTCATTCTTTTGCAAATTCTGCCCCATCATATGGATCATCATCTCCCTCGAATTTAACCTCCCTATCACTAGCGACTTCATTCTCTACAAGGTTGACTGGCCTACGCTCTAGGCAAGCGATGTCTAGGCTTATCGCATCTGTAGCAGTTGCTGTTTACTGGTCGGGCAAACAGATTGTTATTGGGTTGAGACGCAACTTGTGCACCTTTGGTTGTGCACCTTTGGCTTACCGCATCTGTAGAGATGCTTCATTTGCTAAAGCGGTAGATTACAGAAAAAGCTAAGACAGTTAGTTCTGTCCACCCCAAGACATGGCAGGCTAAGAGAAGGCCCTTCCATCGATTGCTTTTGGGAGCTCTTTGCAGTCTCCCTGTGGGAAAAGTACACTTTCCTTGAACCAGTTAAGACATTGAGCAACTTGGGAAAGATAATTCATCTTGCTGTGGAATAAACAAATATATTATCAATCATTCGGTCGATTCTTTATCCTTACTTTGCTTCAATTGCCAGAGTGGGTCCTACTCCGCATTTACTAGTAATGGAATGAGTCATCCGAAATAAGAAAATGGATGCCTTTAACATTTATGTGCCCCAACGTGATACCTCACGAATTGGATTTGAACCAATCAACCGATGTCCAAGCTGACTGCATTTGTAGCAGTTACCGGTTATTGGTCAGGTAAACATATTGTTATTGGGTTGAGGCACAACTTGTGCACCTTTGGCTGTGTTGTTGCTGTTATTGATGACCGGAGTACTTAGCTTTATTGGTTATGCTATGGTTTATATTGTCAGTTGGATATGTGTTAGCTTAGACAACATATATCTAGTCATAATTAGTCTATCTATTTGTGGCATGATTCTATATTATAGCTATAGATATGATTTTGTATTATAGCTATAGATATCTTTTAATTAGTAGTATAGCTATAGCTTCCTTATTTAGTTAGACTTGATTGATGTAATTGCTAATATTCAGTCTTGTAATTAGCCCTAGTTGAAGTGAAAATAAGCGTTAGATGGAAGGAGAGAAGAAGAGGAGAAGAGGTATAGAGAGAAGATGGAGAAAGTAGAATAGGTTTAGGGTTTGATTTAATTCAACCCTACACCTTAACTTTCATATATACTAACTAAAATATGTAGCAAGATTACAAGACTATCCTTATAAGAGGATAGGAAAATAATACACTTTAACACTCCCCCTCAAGCTGGAATATATAAATCAAATATACCCAGTTTGGTACACAAAAATTGAAAAGTAGAATGAGCTAACGGCTTCGTGAAAATATCACCCAATTAAGAGTCAGAACGAACATATGGTGCAGCTATTTGTTTGCGCAGCAAAAGATCCGGAATAAAGTGACAATTGACTTTAATATGTTTAGTACACTCGTGAAAAACAAGATTTTTGGCGATGAAGATGGCAGCCTGATTATCACAATACATCGGCATAGGAGTAAGGACAACAATACCAAAATCCTGAAGTAAGGAGCGAACCCATAGCATCGCGGAAGCAGTACGAGTCATAACAAGATACTCGGATTCAGCACTAGAGCGAGCAACAACAAGTTGCTTTTTACTCCGCCAGGTAACAAGATTGTCACCAATAAAGGTACAATAACTAGAGGTGGATCGTCGATCAAAACAACTACCAGTCCAGTCTGCACCATTAAAACGGGTAACAAACAAAGAAGTAGAAGACCGATATAACAATTCATAGCCAGGTGCACCTTTCAAATATCACAAAATCCGACAAACGGCTGTAAAATGGGGACCGCGAGGAGTATGCATATATTGACTGACAACCCTAACAACATAGGTAATATCGGGGCGAGTAACAGTAAGGTAAATTAATTTGCCAACTAGGCGCCGATAGCGGCCAACATTAGGAAAGAGAGCCCTATGCTCAACATCAAGTTTAATAGTGGAATCCATAGAAGTCTCAACTGGGCGAGAACCTAAGAGGCCAGTTTTAGACAAAAGATTAAGAATATATTTCCGTTGGGAAAGAGAAATACTCTGAGAAGAACATGCAACCTCAATCCCAAGAAAATAACGAAGAATACCTAAATCTTTTGTGTGAAACTGTGTACTCAAATGACGCTTCAAATCATCAATACTAGCAAAATCAATCCCAAAAATTATAATATCATCAACATAAACAATTAAGACAACGGTACCAGCAGAAGAATGACGAACAAACACAAAGTGATCAGAGGTGGAGTGCTGGAAACCACAGCTAAGCACAACGGCACTGAATTTATCAAACCAAGCACGAGGAGATTGCTTCAGACCGTATAGCGCCTTGCGAAGGCGACAAACAATATGCTCACTACCAGAAACCACATAGCCAGGTGGCTGATCTATATAAACTTCCTTCTGAAGGTCTCCATGAAGAAATGCATTCCTTATATCAAGCTGATATAAAGGCCAAGAGTTAGTAACAGCAATGGCCAATAGAATCCGAACGGAATTAAGGCGAGCAATAGGAGAAAAAGTTTCGAGATAATTAACATTATAGGTCTGAGTGTAGCCTTTAGCAACCAAGCGGGCCTTAAGACGCTCAACAACACCATCGGGAAGGTACTTAATAGTATAAATCCAACGACAACCGATTATTTGTTTGTCATGTGGAAGAGAAGTAAGTTCCCAAGTCTGATTAGTCGAAAGGGCACGCATCTCTTCATCCATAGCAGGCTTTCAGCCAGGCAAAGATAAAGCCTGTTGATAAGAAGAAAGGACAGAAACAGAAGACAAAGCACAAGCAAAGGAATGGAGGGATGATGAAGTAAGACCATAAGACACAAACTGAGCAATAGGATGTTGAGTATAAGTGCATTTACCTCGGCGTAAAGCAATGGGTAGATCGTCAGGCGTGGAAGAAGAGATAGGAACAACAGGGACCTTTGAAGAAGAAGAAGTAAAAGTCGGGCCATAAGGGATAACTAGGTGAGTGCTGGATCGCTGGTAAACCTGCAATGAAGGATTAGGAGCAGGGAAAAAAGTGGAAGAAGGGAGTGGTGAAGACACGGGTAATGGAAGAGTAGGGAAAGAAAAAGAGTGCTCCCCCTCACAACAACAGATAAAGTCAGCGGACAAGTGTTGATTGGGGGTAGAGAAGAAGGGTGTAGATTCAAAAAAGGTAATATCAGCGCTCACAAAGTATCGGCGAGAGAGAGGATAGTAGCAACAATAACCTTTTTAAGTCCGAGAGTATCCAAGAAAAACACATTTGCGAGCTCGAAGAGATAATTTATCTAAACCAGGATCAAGATTATGGACGAATGCAACACAATCGAATATACGAGGAGTAATGGAAAATAGAGGAGAATTAGGATATAAGAGAGAGGAGATTTGTTAGCTAGAACTGTTGAAGACATCCTATTAACAAGGTGACAAGTAGTAAGAACAGCATTTTCCCAAAAGTGTTTTGGAACTTGCATGTTAAATAACATGGTGCGAGCAATATCCAATAAATGACGATGTTTGCGTTCAGCAACACCATTTTGCTGAGATATATGAACACAACTCGTTTGGTGAATAATGCCACGATCAACACAGAAGGACTGGAGGACAGATTAGGTATATTCTAAGGCATTATCAAAACGCAAAATCTTTATACGTTTACCAAATTGAGTAAAAATCTCATTATAAAAGCGCGAAACAATATAAGGTAATTCAGATCTCTGTTTTAGTAAAAACAATCAAGTCATGCGGGAATAATCATCAATAAATATCACAAAATAGAGAAATCCATTAACAGTAGGAGTTTGAGACGGACCCTATATGTTCGTATGGACTACATCAAAGGACTCAGATTGACGACAAACTACACGATTAGGAAATGAACTATGGTAATGCTTTCCTAACTGACAAGCTTCACACTCTAAACGAGACACATGATTCAAATTAGGGATAGCTGACTTAAGTTTGGCCAAGGAAGGATGACCCAAACGAAAATGGCACTAGAGAGGAGAGACTGTAGCACTCAATGCAAATGAAGTGGTAGGAGAAGAACATGCTGAATCTAGAAATACAAGCCGTCCTTCTCATGCCTCGAACTAATCCTCTTCTTGGTCTTGAGATCCTAAAAGACACATAAAGTAGGAATAAAAGTTATCAAACAATGTAAAACTTTAGTTAATTGACTAAATGAAAGCAAGTTGAATGGAAACTATGGAACACAGAGACTAGAAGGTAAAGAGAGGGAGACATTAGGATGCAAAACTCCCTTTCCAACAACAAGCCGAGAGGATCCATCAGCCAAAACAATATGATGGTTAAGAGAATGTAAATTAGAAAACAAGGAAGAGTTACCAGACATATGTGAGGTCACTCTAGAATCAATGACCCAAGATGACAAGAAAGCGGCCACACAAGCAATATTACTTGAATTAGCTAAAGTATAGTGGAAGAGGAAGGAAGAGCAGTGCGCAATGTCTGAACAACGTCGTTAAGCTGAGTAATAGATGAGGAGGGAATTGCAGTACTTAGACTCTGGGCAATATCATTAAGCTGAGTGATAAGAGTATCAATAGAACCATCAGTAACATGATTGACACTGTCCGGCTTTGCATACTTCGTCCAATACCATAGTTCAGTATGATTGATACCACCACAACGAGTACACTTAAGATCATTACGGTCTTGATTACCATCACTGCGGCCAGAAGAACCTCCACCACCATGAGAATGTTCACCATCACGAAAGTTGCCACTGCGAGAATTGCGGTTTCCACGACCACTACGAGGCCCACTACAAAAGGTACCACGAGAATCACTATGAGTGATCAAGGCAAAGGACTCCAAAGTAGAGGGAAGAGGTCCACTAAGAGAGCAGGGTTGGCCCAAAGAAGAGCGTAACATGCGAGAATAGGCATTGGCAGCAGTAGGGAAAGTCTCACTAGCAAGAAATTGATTTTTGAAGCCATGAAGTGAGGGGTCTAAGCCAGAAAGTAAGGAGGCAATCATAAAATCCTCCTAATGGCGTTTCTGTTGCTCCAAATAAGAAGTAAAGGGACGAAGCTGCAACAGTTGCTCCCACAAATTTTTGAGGGTGCTATAATAATCAAATAAGGGCTTGCCAGATTGTTTAGTGGTGAAGATCTTCTCATACAACTCAAAGACTCCGGAGACATTACTCTGTTGTGAAAACGATTCAGCAAGAGAATCTCAAATTTTCTGGGAAGAATAACAAAACTCAACGGTAGTGGCAATATGAGGCTCCAAACTATGTCACAACTAGCCCATAACAATGGAATCTTCACTCAATCAATCATCAAATAGTGGGTCCTTAGGGGGAGGAGGTATACTAGTGATGAATTTCAGTTTTCTTTTTCCACGAAGAAAAATTTCCACCGCATGGGCCCAGGCAAGGTAGTTTAACCCATTCAATTGCTTAGAAGTGATTGAGCGAGACAGATCATCCTCCTTAGTCAAAGAACCTTTGTATTCAGGAGGTTGGGAATGTGAAGTCTTTGAAGTAGCCATAAAAGGAAAAACGGCACAAGCAACTGATTATCAACAAATAGCCAACAACAACAACAAATCAAGAGGCAACCGCCAAAGAGAGCCTCTAGAACATTGTAGCAGCACCAAAGAGGGTAGAGAAGCAACCACCAAGGACCAAACAGCCACCACAGGGCAAAAAACACAACTGCCGAACACAAACAGAGCAAAAACTCCACAGTCGCACCAGAAAAATGGCAAAAACTCTAACAAAACCTAATAAATCAACAACAAATCACCAAGTGAGTCTCTAAATCTTCATTTCGACACCCATGAGGAAGATTAGAAGCATGAAAAACCTCGGGTAGCGAAGGAAGCAGTAGATTGAAAAAATAGAGCCGAAAATATCCGAAAATTGAAAAGTCACAGCAAATGCCTTCAAAAAATTCTAGAAAAATCACTATAGTACTCAGAAGTAAAAATCGATTCAAATAGGGTGGTCCTGAACCATTGGGCACCGTACGGCTGTTGACGTCAACCTTTGAAAATTACTGTACGATGATGTCCAGACTACTCCAAAGTGTTCTAGGCATGGATTAGACGCTTTGATACCAAGTTGAAGTGAAGATAAGGATTAGATGGAAGGAGAGAAGAAGAGGAGAAGAGGTATAGAGAGAAGATGGAGAAAGGAGAATAGGTTTAGGGTTTGGTTTAATTCAACCCTACACCTTAACTTTCATATATACTAACTAAAAGATGCCACAAGATTACAAGATTACCCTTATAAGAGAATAGGAAAGTAATACACTTTAACAGCCCTAAAGTTTCTATATAACCAGAGGAACCCTCACAATAAGAGGAATGCAACCAAATTGACATATACTCCTTGTCATTTCTTTACCGATTAGTAAGAAAAAGACTCTGGATGATTCTGGCGAAAAGAGTTCAAACCTCCAGTCCTCCTCTTCAACGCCATGTTATGGGCTTCATCAATAGTCCACATAACATGTAACTTAAATTTCTATCGAATGGATGGTTTCAAGCCATTGAGATACCATGCCATCTGTAAACCATCCATCTTTGTAGGATTATTCATATCTAGCAAACAAGTGAATTCAGTGGTGTAATCGAAAACAAAATGATTACCTTGTACACAACTTTGATATAACTCAAATAAGTATTGTTCATAGTCAGCTGGTAGAAATTTCTCCATCATCAGTTGTCGTATGTGTCTTCATATCCTCAGTAGAGGTCGTCCTTGCCTTTGTCGGGTTCTTTGCAATTGATCTCACCAAACCGTCATGCTGCCGTTGAGTTTGAAAGCAACCAAATGGTCCATCTTCTCCTTCGAGGCCTCTATTATGGTCAAGAATCAATCCACTTCTGATAACAAGCCACGGAAATCATCTATATGTAGGTTTCCATTGAAAGTGATAATGTCCACCTTTATACGGTAGCCCTCATACTCTAGATTTCCTCGTGCTAGTCTTCGAGCCTTGTATTGCTCCTCCTCTTCCTCGTCATAATTCAAATCGTCTCCGTATGTTGGGCATTGTTGATGAAGCTTTTTTGGAATATGAATGAGTTTGTTAAGAGGTTGGCCTCGGGCAACTCTTTCGGCTCCATGTTGTCTAACAATGGATTTATGTTGCCATTGAGTTCAAGCCTTAGCAGTGCTTTATGAATGTCTGTGAGTTGCTCTTCTTATGCTTTCATCGTAATCCACACAAGTTCAATCCCACGACCAATGCTAGTAGGATTATTGGTTTTGCTTCCACCAGTTGCCATCAAACCAGGCAAATCAAGGCTCTGGTACCAAATGACGTAAAACAAAACCGCAAAAATAGAAAAAAATAAGTAGGAAAATATTACTAAATAGAGCGTAGTGATTTTTGACTTTTTCAGTGTAGGCGCCACTTAGCGTATTTGTGCCTTGTTGATGCTGCTGTTCCTTGATTTGTCAAGCTGTTCCATGAATTTTCCTGCAACTTATTCTACATCACAATAAATCGAAGTGGGGAATTATTTAGGTCTATTAACAATTAAAACATTCTAGTTCCTCATCTTGCCTTTTAATTGGTATTTTTTTTAGCTTTTCATGATTGCATTCATTTCTCTTATATGTTTCTTGGCCTCTTGCATTACTACATATCTGTGTCAACATTCCTAGTTCTAATGCACTCATTACAGATGTGTAGCTTCATCACTTTACATTGTTCATACTTTAATGTGTGGTTGCACTTATTTTTATGAAGCTTTGCCTCTATGTTGAAAGGGGGCTCGAGGCTGATACTACTTTAAGAGCACTTCCTTCACTTTGCCTATCCTTTCTATTTTGATGGATCAATCCTCCTTTGACTTCCAGTCCTTATATAAGATGAAATTTTAGGTTGGCACTTGTGTCCCCCATGACTTTCAACTTTTCGAGTTCTGTTGATGCTATCCTATTATTGAAGTCAGCAATTATGTTGGAGCTTCCAATGCAAATTGGATTTGGAGCCTCAGATGAGCGGCTAAAGAGGACCCCTTCCAATATCTATAGTTTTACAACCCGCCACCTTGAAACATGTTCGTCTTAAGATAAGATCTAAATCTTTATAGCATTTTTCAAAATCCAAAAATCAAGATTACACTTTTCGAATGAAGATCTAAGAGGCTGGTTCTAAGCATGCTATGTTATCTGGACTTTTCTAAATTTGTGAAATACTCGTGTTAGCACTCGACACTCAGATAAGGGTATGTGATATGTGTCCGATATGATTAGTTGGACATGCATCTAATAAGTATGTATAACTAATTGAGTTTACTACAAAATTAAGCATAGGACTTTCATTTTATGCATGAAATGTTATATTTTAGGTTGTAAATGCTATTTTACCTTTAAAAAAACAAAAAAAGTATTTAAAAAATAGAAAATCTAGTTGTGTCTGAGTGTCCAAGGATATTAGAATTAGATGAATTCGACACTTGGATAAGTACCCGCACTCGACACCTGTACCTGAGTTCAGTTAACATAGTAGGCATTTACAACGCTGTTTGGATGGCACAAAATTTTACATGCTAATGTTGCCAAAGTCCTCTTGACCTCTTTCCCGTGCTAAGCTTGAGCCCACCCAATTGTTTTGAGAACATATAGAAGCCCAATGATGCAGTCTATAGGAAAAGTAAGAAAAAGTAAATTGAAAGAAGCCATAAAGATTGGAAAGAAGTTGGATTTCAATTAGGACCTTTGGGGCATTGTATTATTGAGTTTTTAGTGATGGTGTTAGTTTATGGTTATTTAGGTTAATTATGAGTCAGGTTAATTTTCTGCATGATTTTGTTTTTTTGGTTGGTTCATAGCTTAAGGGTATTTTGGTAATTTTAGAAATTCCGGATATGGACTATTGGGTCTGCCCATGGATCATATGTACCAAGTTATGTAATTATCTTTTAACTATGGTTCTTATTTGGGTTTAGCTGGGTTTTATAAGTCAAAGTCAAGTTAAATCTGGTTTCCTATGTAGGAATCCAAGTTCTAATTGGGGTTGGAGTCTCTAAACCTTATAAATACCAATGTAACTCTTCTAAGTCAATGCACATATTTTAGAGAAATTTCTGTAGCTCTCTTGTGAATTAGGTGATGCAATCCTAACCCTAGTTGTGATGTTTGTTGGAATCTGAGGGCGATGCCTAGACTTTCTTCTTCTTCTTTGTCTTCTACTTCTTTTCGTTTTCTCTCTAATTCCCCCCATTTTAAGCTTTAAAAACCCAGAACTAGATTTGTTTTATCCCTTTTGCTTTATCTTTGACCTAATCTGCAACCCTAATATGTTGTTCCATTTAATCATATGGTACTAAAATAGACCAAAACAGTCTCCCGTGTATAGTTCCTAGAAGAGCCCCTTGTAGCTACTTAAATCTTTTTTCCCCCTCCAAAATCCTACCCCTCGTATTACCCACATACAAATGTGGGATACGGCAATGGGATTGGATAAGGTATTAGTGGGACCCACTTATCCCACCTTTGGTGTAACATTGTGATCTGGATAACTTATCTCATTGGGATGAGTTGTTCCATGTATATTGCATAAATTTATCCCCGACTGCCGCGCCAGGGTAGTGAGTGGGTGAGGTGGGAATGGTACATGGTGTGAACAATCAATTTTTCCCTCAACTGTTTATGTAGATTACATATATATAGTATATAAAAGATATATGTGTATGTATATTACCTATTTAAAGCAATGCATATTTCACATTATATTATATTAAGTCAAATTACGTATATACAATATATGTAATGTATTACATTGTTATACTATTTTGATTTTAGTTATAAATTTTTTTTTTTTTGGACCAATGGCCAAAGAAGGCCATATGAGGACTCAAGAGAAATTTGTCAATTTTGGTACTTACCCTTGCCAACTTATCCCGTGTCCTATCAAATGTGCAAAGGAGGTACATAAAATCTCGCTATACAATTGTATCCCCCTTTATGCCATTTTGCAAAACAAACGTGGCCTAAAAGCTTATATAATGGTACTGCCTTTCCAGCCACACATTATTACTGGTTGCCCTATAACTAGAGCCTTTCAGTCTTTCATTGCTGCCATGTATTACTTTTAGGCTCACGAACAGTAGGAGAGTGTTCCCTGTGCTTATCCTACATCTCTCTCTCTCTCTCTCTCTCTCTCTCTGTGTGATAGTTTCAACAAAGTTGGAGCATCGTGTGACCATTGCTTTCTTCAATTTATGTATGTTCTAGACTATTAATGCATGCTAGGAAGTACGGACACTCTGTTGAAACCCCCATATGCTTATCGAACACCTTTAGGACATGAACACGTGTTTGACATGTGTCAGACGTGTCTAATTTTGGACACTTCGTGGACATGGCTTGGACACGTGTGTCTAATTTTGAACACTTCATGGACGCAGCAGAAGCTCTACTACAAATTTTGAAAATAAAAGATGGGGTATATTTGGTAATTTTAAAAACTTGAATATGAAATTTTAAAAAAGACAAAAAGGTTTTATAACTTATAATTCTTTTATGCTTTTATTTTGGTTATGAGTTTATAATTTATAATTCTTTTATGTATAAAATTTCTGATTTTATTTCTGTTATAAATTTCTGTATAAAATTTTTGCTTTATTTTTAATTTTTGGTATCTCTTTGTATAAATTTCTGAATTACTTCTACTTTTTGGTATGACATCTATATAAAATTTTATGATTTCTGTTAATGATTTCTGATTCCATTTTATCTTAGTTCAATATTTTGCTAAATGATACCTTGGTTTACTGTATGAATTATGATCTTTATAATTTTTTATGGAATGAGATGTTGATAATTAAGTTCTGGAAGACATGGTTCTTTAATTTTAATTAGTATTATCTTGTATATTTTATTAGCTTTGAATAATATATTTATACATATGTCATATAATATATATATAAAATCATATACTTTTGCCGTGTTCCTGTCGTGTTGTGTCTTGTATTTTTTTAAAAATTGCCGTGTCAGCGTATCCGTATCGTGTTGTGTCTATGTCAGTGCTTCTTAGAATGCATGCATTTGATCACTAAATGTAAGAGCATGCCACATCATGTGGGAGTTATCTACGGCAATATAATATAATATGAGTAGTATTATTTTTCATCAAAAGTGTATAATTTCATACAAATTGCAAAACCGGGAGTACATATGTAATTTTGCAGCTAACTCTATCTCTCTCTTCCCCCGTTCGTAACACTAAATTGTACATTCTTCATCCTTTGCATTTTGTTCTGCATCTAATTCGTGTTAGTTTTTAAATAAATTTTCTTTGATACTATAATTTTGATACCAAACAAGACAACAGGCAAGAATATATATGTACCATCTGCACTGAAGTTAAAAGCACCTCTTGTTTGCTATTGCATATTTATCTATTCTATTATAGTAAGCAAATGCCAATGTTCGTCTGATTGGTATGGATTAGTCTTTTTATTTATTTCTTGCCACTTGGCAACATGAGAGGCAAGTCTGATGGGTGATGGTAACTAACAACTAAATATAGAGTAACTGAACAGGGAAGATACAATGCAACGATAAGCATGCAAGTCACGATTGCTTCTTCAAATTATTATATAGCTAGAACATTTAACTTTTTAAGGTCATCATCTGTTAATTGCTTAGTGCTTCCAATTAAAGGATTTTTGTGTACGGGCTTAAGACGACTTCACTGCATACTTTTCTTTTTTGGTGTAAAGGATTTTTGTGGGAATCCTCTTTTGCTCTTCTAGATTTCATAGGAGAACTCAATCTTCGTGATGAGCTTTATTGATCTTGTACATACCTCTTGTACAAAGGTTGTGCCCCTTTAGGTGTTTTTCTTTATGTATACTTTACTTATCCAAAAAAAAAAAAAAAAGGTAGACAAAGGAAATGCAAAAAATATAAGGTAGCATTCCATACCTCTCCAAAAGCAGTATTGAATTCCCTCTGTTGTCAGGCCTGGCAAACAACAGTATTCATTTTGTAAGCCATTTTTTAAAGCCGATACTTTACAAAATTGATGCATATAATTTTTATAGCCAAGAATTATGTTTACCTTTAAAAATGGTTGATACAGAGGTCCCAAAGTACACTGTTCGTCTTGGCAAATTCCATATCCATGCCCTTGGAACATCAATTGGATTAAGACTGGATTCATGATCAGCAAACACCTGCAATAGTGGCACTTCTGTTAAAGTGCATTTGATTGAAAACAAAGGGCTTTAACTTAGCCAAAGTAGGAGGTCTAGTAACCTAGTCTTGTTTTGTAGGTTCAACGGAAATTCCTAATCTCTTTGTTGGTGGGTGGTGTGGGTATAAAGATGCAGCATTTACTATTTGACGTGGTAGTGCTGCCATACAGACAGTGACTACTAGAGTAATCAGATAGCAAGAATTAGATTACCTCATTAACTTGGAAGTATGTGCCATTGAGCGGAAAGCTCCCTCTCATTGCTGTTCGGCATGGTACCTGCACATGAGGTAAATTTCAGTAAACAGCCCATGGTAGGCAGCTCCAAATAGCCTTGAATGTAACTTTTTGCAGCAATGAATGTCATATGTCCTTGGTTTGGATTTCCTCACCAAGATTGTCCCTCTGACTGTTTGTGAGTTTGCTTCTCTCACACTGTTGCATGAGAAGCATGTTTTCTCGTTGCACAGTTTTCCTGAATCTTGAGACTCACACCTTCTGTCCGGTAGTTGAACTGAATGTGCTGTTTCACCTGGTATGAATGAAGCCAAAGTAGATTTAAATAATTAGCACTTACAAGATAATAATAGCATTAATATTTAAAAGTTTAGAAGTTAAATATCCTTGGATCAATTTGATCATTGTTAATTGGGTTCTGATGATGTTGGCCATATTGTAAGCACTAAATTATGCTATCGTAGATATAAGCGTACTTTTGAACTCATCTATGATGGTATATGGTGCCTCATCGTATATTCTCGGATAACTGAGGTTGTGCAGAGTTACAGTTTCCTGTATAATATATCATTTGCTTACCTGGCGTCCATATAGCTAGAAGGTATGGGCTTGGATCATCTGGTTCTCGTTCATCGAACTGAATATTTTGGAGTGTGACTGTTAGTTGGGAGCAGGCTATGTTGCAGATAGGCAAATCGAATAGAAAAGAGAGGAAGAACTAACCCCTTCTAGGAGAGGGTGTGAATCTGGAAGTTCATAGCTGCAGCAGGACAGAAAGAGTTAAATATGCAGGAAAAATGTCTTTACGTGTATATCTAACAGTTGTTAATTCTAAATTGCTTGTTTGTTGATACTGATACATCAAATTTTACAAGAGCTAGAATTGCCCGTTATTCTTTATGGTGCCAAGGAGTCCTTGACCCTTGTTGAGTCAAGACTAATCCTGAAGGATACACATAATCCCTTGAAATCCATGGGTCTGGGTAAATCGGGCAAGGATCAGCCAGATACTTCTGGTTACAGAGCCACTGCCTTGCTACATTACCAACCGAATTTTCTTTTTCTCAGGTTGGGTCTTTTATTTTGGGGAGAGTTTCCAACTCCTGTCTTTTGGATGGTGGTAACTTCAGTCAACCTGAGTCAGTTGCTGATTGTAGACTTTTCTGGTCTAATAGGAACCTAATTAATCTAACTTGATCCAGCTCTGCTGTACTAGTATTTGCACATCACAGTCAGGGTATTTCTAGAAGATGCCTACTTACACTTGGTGCTCTGTCCGTAGTCGACTCATATTCTTCAGTTTGGGTGTAGGGATGGAAGCAGCTTGTGGATTCAAGGCAACTAAAGCTTTGGACATATCACTTTCTTGCAGTTCCATCTTGTCTTGCAGATAGTCATGCAGATTCAGTGTGAATTCTTCAATGTTGAGTTTGATAGTAGGAATTTCATCAGGATCCTCATAAAATGCATCTTCAATGTCACTTTCCGATAGTTCTGCGGTTTCCGGTTCTGGTGTTGTTGGTTCCTCGACAATGGGTTCACACTTGCCCACAACTGACTCTGTCTCTTTAAGTTCACTGCTATCAGCTGGTAGTAGTGGCATGGGCTTGATTGCCAGAGCAGGGCTTTTTTCAGTGGCAATGGAAATAGTTGAGCTCACTATTCTTTTCTCTTCTGGACCTGGGAGGGCAAGCCTTGCACTGCACCAAAAAGAGTTCAGGTATCCACATCATGTTTGTATACATATCTTTGTGTGAGTGGGTGTTTGTGTATTCTACTGTTGGAGATGGAGATGAGCTGGGAAGTTCTTTAGAGAAGGCATTCCCTTCTCTGTGATAAGAGATGAAGGGAAGGATGGACTTGTGGGATCCATGTACCCCCAAAAGTATGAGTTGTTTTCTTTTACTATATATATTTTTTAGTAGGTTCCTTACATTACCAATGTTTGCCCCCCTCCCCCAAATCTTTTTCATATTAAAATTGCCCCACAATTTGTATACTTCAAATCACCAGACAATAATAGGAAATCCAATAAAATAAAAAGTACATATTATGTGATTTTGATCTATTTTCTTAATTTATTATAAGTAAGTGACATAATTTTTTTATCGTTAGTTATTCCCCTTTTTGTGCATATTATGTCATCATGCCTTTTTATTTTAGTTTTCTATTATAGATAACATAGTGGTAAAAGTTATGAAAAAAATACTCTGTAGTATGACACCACTTATTTTGCCTATATTGTTTCCCTCTCTAGCATTTTTAATTTTTTCTACAATAATTATATAAATAACAAAATAGTAATAACAACTAACTTATAAAAAAACAAAAATAATGTAACTTATTAGAAAATAATAATAACATATTTGTAATAGTAATAATTAATAAAAGGACTCACTGTCTGTTCCTTTGTTATTTCTCGGCATACTTAATCAATGAATTTTCAAACATGTGCTATACTTGAGAGTTACTTTTTTAATTTCATTTTGCACCTAAAGGGTCATTTTCAGGATCAGCAATTAATTTTTAGACTTGCTATAGCTATTTTTGTCAGGGTTTTGGATGTTGCAACCAGAAACGCATCAAATGTCATCTAGCCTTGATGCATCTAAAAGACTGAAGAAATGTATTTACTCTTGAAAATTGTCATTTCTTTTTACCTTTCACTTTGTGTTTGAGAAATTGGGTTAGAATAATCAGATATGATTAATGATTTTGTTATGGGTAGGAGCTAAAAGACTCATTTACGAGTGGTTCAAATATTTGAGTCCTGAGTGCAAAACTGAACTGTATCTTTAATTTGTGTGCTTTAGTCCCTACTTAACTAAGTGCTGCAAATAGTGACCTCATCTGAAATCAGTTCAGTCAATGGTTTTCTAACAACTAATTTTTAGCATAGCATAATGCTCACTATTTACGAATGTTCTTTTTCGGTCCTGTGTATTATTCAAAATCTTATTAGTGTATGGCAATAGGACTTGTATAACACTGGCTTACAGTGCATGTCATGTTGGCTATGAACTCACATTCACAATTGCATTATTTGTTGAATATGACAACCATCTTCCCCTTCTGATGAGTAGACCGCTTGTATTTCTGTCGCTATGTGCGTTCTTAGATATTTGATGATTATTACAATGAATATTTGTGCAACTTTCTAATTGCACATTACTTGGGCCTGAACATTATGGAGGTGTTGATATGCTTCTGGTTGTCATGTAAAAGTAGTTGTTGAACAGAGGTTGGAATGCATACCTTGCAAAAGCGCTTGCAAAGTGTCTGCACTCTCCTCTCATTGGACATGCATTGCAATTTGGTTTGCTCTTTGTGCAGAAAACCTGTTTGAAAATCAAGGAATGAGTTGTCATGGAAAGTGCTTATCTTATGGTTAGTCACAGCTAATGCTTTTAGAAGGGCAAGACCATGCTAACTCACCTTTCCAAATGTAATCATCTGGTAATGTAGCTCATACCTGTAGTTATGGTATGCTTATCAGTTAAACATACAAAAGAATATAGAATCAATACTTTAGCTTCAATTTAAAAAGTTAGTGCGGAATGCTATTCAGTGAGATGAATGGTTAGGAATGGTTGTAGGGAGTTCTGAAGTTACAGTGTTCGCTGATCCAGCTTGCAGAGTCTGGGCCACAGATACTTCTGAATTGACTCCAGCACTGGATACCTGTGTGGAATCATGTTTAGCATTTTGTGTAATAGAAAAAGTTCAGCGTCAATTAGTTAACACAAATTACTTACAGTTCTAGGAGATGCAGTTGCAGCGATTCAGGCAGCGGTTGGAGAGGGACCCATCCCAGTCTCACAGCTATCCTGCCAACATTTGTGTCAACCTAACAAACAGAATATGGAGCGTATGAATTCTTTCATCTATATCAAGTTTATTAGCGACCTGTAGTTGGCTCATGAATCTTACCGGGAAAGCAAGATGATGAAGAGTTAATAGCCGCACACACTCCACACTTTTTAAGCCCAATCCCCATATACTTAAAAGATATTCTCTGCAGAACAAATATTTATAGAGATCAGAAAAATGAATTGGGTGGATACTATACAATGTCATTCGCAGGGGCATATCCATTTATGGGCTACTGAATGAGGTGAGTGATGTAAGCCCTTTACATTGATTGTCTTTCTTTTTTCAAACACAGTTGTCGCATCTAGAGCTAGGCATTTCTAATATAAAAAAAACAATGAGTATGCTTGATTTTTTTAAATATCCAATAGGTTGCTTGATTTAAGTTCACGAAAAAGAAAAATGAGAACTATGCTTTATTTTTTGTGCCTTTTAGAAATGAAATTTTAATATCCAATTATACTCCAATAGCGAAACAAACAGTACAGAAGAAAAGCCCTAACAGTTACAATATAGCTAAGGCCTTGCTTAAATGATATAAATCTGAAATAAAGAATGAATCATTCAAGCATACGGAAAAAAAGAAAAAAGAAAGAACTCAAAAAATAAAAAATTGGCACGTGGACTTGATTTTGTTTTTGGTTTAATGAATGTAATGAGTAGGAAACACAATGTATTGCCAGTGAATCTCCACCCATGTTCAAAGTGACAATCTCACGGAAAAAAAGAAAAAAGAAAGAGCTCAAAAAATAAAAAAATTGGCACGCATATTTTAGAAAGCAAAACCCAGTAATCTCCACCCATGTTCAAAGTGACAATCTCATGGAGCATATTTTAGAAAGCACCCCTATACTACTAAAAACAATATAAATATTTTGTTTGGGGCGGGGGGTGGATGGCTCCTGCCAAGCCCTCTTATGCTCAACTGTGGGTCGTACACTATAGTGATTTGATGTTTCAGCATTTATATTACAAAATGACAGTAGGTTTATGCATGATTACAAGTGGTTTGAGATGACTTACTTTGCCTTGTCCGGAGGAACATCTCTCAACCACTCCAGGTCAATACTTCCATGTTCTCTAACCAGTCGGTTGAGAAAATCCTGCATGATTATGCAAACATTGTTAACTTGTTTTATAGGTTTCTACATTTGGCCCACAAGTTCACACTCTGATTTGTATTCATACCTTCATTCGCTCTGCTAGCATGTTGTTCATTCCTCGTTCTCTGATAGCGTTAGAAATCTCATTGACATCTGCACATCGTACTGCTTCGTAATCCAGGGAGTCCATTGTGCCCTTGCTTCTTTCTTTTGTTCTATCATTCGGCTGAACCAGCTTTCTCAAGCTATCCCAGTCAAATGATTTACTCTTCTCATGCTCAGCCTTGCCTTTTCTGGCATTTGACATATTTGAACTCATCCTAGTAGTTGCCTCACCAGAAAAATATACTTGCTCTTTTGCATTTGCTTTAACTGCTTTAGTGTATAAGAATTTTTGCTTATCGACTACAGTAGTTCTCGCCTCCATGGCAAAAGCTTGTCCTGTGTAATTAGGGTCATTAGGAACTTGATGCCTGATACCACTTTGCCTTGTAGCAACTGCTTCAGTAGGTCTTATAGGCTCTCTAACCAATGTGCTTTGCAATTGATAGGACCTGGACCTTTCTTGTTGACGAGTGTTGAGAGAAAGTTGGTCCTTTCCAGTGTGAGGTATTGACTGTAAGGTACTATCTTGGTGTGTCGGATGCTTGGTTAGAAATGGGCCCATTGTTGGTGCTTGAAACATCGGCACCTGTTGGACAATTCTTTTACTTATTCTCTCTGTAGTATGTCCAATCCTTCTACTCATATAATCTATACCTTTTCCCCTGGTAATTCCAGATGCAGTTGAAGGCGAAGATATGCTTTTTTCTCTCAATGTTCCAAAACAGTCTGCTTCCTGTGCTGCCAAGTCAGGTGTCATGTGCAACTGAAAATGGCTGGGGGGCATGTTTGGTACTTGCATGTCGGAAATGTTAGAATTTATTGGGTGGGTTAAGGTGGAAGAGTTTTTCAGGTTATAGAATTTGTCCAATCTCGGGATTTGCTTGTTGTAGTCTATATCTTCTGATTGCTTATGTAAATGTGTGGACTTGTCATCAAAGCACAAGCTCCCAGTTACAGGACTGTGAAGTATCTGGAACGAGGCAGTTCTCCTGCATAGAAGAGTTGGAGAACTGTGAATTTTGTTAGAGTTGCCCCCTCGAGTTGAATCTTCTGCTTCTGAGTTGGACCCTGAGCAGGATTGGATTTCTCCATTGACTTGAAGAACAAAAGAGTCAGAAGAATTTTGTGATGAACTGGCTTTTTCCTCTGATATCCCATTATGCTCAGTTGCTATACATGTTCTTCCTGTTCCTGAGGTTGGATCTTCTTTTCTGTTTTCTGATGATTCCGGCTATATCACAGAAGCTTGGTTGTAGAGTGGTTGCCTTACTATTTTTTCATAACATTTGATGGTGCCATACGGATGTAGTATCTGAATCTCTGGTTCTTCAGCCAATATGCTTGTTCCACTTTGGTAGCATGTTTGGTCAGTGGTGTTAGACCGGAAGGGGAACCTTGCAGCAAGAGACATGAAGGCAGAGCTGCACACAATGGTAAAGGAAACAAAGAGATTGTCAATCTCTCATGTGCATTTTGACCTTAGAAATATATTAAGTACTTGAATTTACCTTGAAAGATGGTCTGAAACATTCTGAGTAAGGAACACTCCTATTACCGAGTCAACAACTGATCCTTTCCACTGTGAGAAACGTCTATCTCCTGTGAAGAGTACCGTTGTGTTATTGGTTAGATAAGTATATCTCTTTAACTTCATATGCACTTGACACAAAATCCTAGAGAACTTCGTATGTTCAGTATTGGTACAGAGAATGTGTAATTTTACCCAAGAGAGGCCTGTGGTAGCAATGGAAATAAATGCTATAGCTTGAAGTAACTCACAGAAAAAACTTGTCTTAGTGAAGTGTCTTTTAGATGAACTTAATTACTCTACTCACTACTTGGTCAAAGAACAAAATTTGGAAAAAGAAAAAAAAAAAGAACAGTTTTAGTAGGTTGAATTTATATTTGATAGGCTTCATTCTTTGGCAGCCTAGCATGATAAGTGCAAGCCATATTGAGAGGTTTGGGCACCAAAAAACTACTTCATGAAACTAAGCTTTAAAGTATGAAATATAGCAACTTTTTGAAGGATTTGAAAGTTCTACGTCGAGTGCATAGCGAACTTGTTTTGGTACCTTGAACAAGATGCATACGTGCAATGAATGAGTCCGCTCGTCCACGGAATACTTTACGTTCTGCTTCCCACCATTTTTCCTTGTCCTTGTTTTCTACTTCGGGGCCTTCACTTCCTTCCTTCCCCATTAACAGTTTCCAAATCCTATTTGTCTCTGGGTCAAGGTCCACTTTAGGCCGTGCCCTGCGTTTCTTGATAGGATCAAACCCCTCGTATGGAACCATTGTGTCATGTCCCTTGTATGGAACAATTGCATTTTTCTCTTGCCCATGTGTTTCCTTTATCCCATCAGTGATACTTAGAACTTGCAGTCTGCATGTGATTTCATCAATCGTATCCACGTATTGCTGTTTTTTTGTTTGGCCTGCATCACACATCCATAAAAGTTGCTTTATTAATTTGGATTCAATATTTTGGAAATTTAAGTGTTTGGATTTTAAATGATTCAAGTTTTCTGAACAGTTACCTTTTGCTTTCTTGGAGGATTGTCGATAATCATGTGAGGCATCAGGGTGCTCTTGCAAAAGCACTCTACTTCTATAGGATGAGACCAGGTTGGATGAAGTTGGTGCCACATTGTGCCTATTAACTGACCCATCTGCATTGCAAGTTTCAATTCCTTGTTCATGACCAGATGTAGGGGCTTTTTTAGGCAGAGTCGGTGACAGCAGGTTGGAGTTGGCCATCACAGTTAGGGAGGTAATGTTGTGGACCTCAGTTGATCTGCTGGGCCTTTTCTCTGCCATCCTTTCTGTGTTTGAATGCAACTCAGATGCAGTAAGTTGCTTCTGTGTATTATGCTCAGCAGTCATGAAATGAGAGTACCCATCACCACAAGTACTATTGACCCCATTCTTTAGCTTCATATAAGTTTTGTCACCTTCAAAGTAAGAGTTCAATATTCTACCATTAGTTTGTGATACATAACTGTTTGCGTAGGCACTGTTCCTGCTTTCTGTTGCAACTTGTCTTGAACCATCTTTAACAACTGTGACAAAAGGTGTGCTGCACATTGTTGTATGAAATTCATTCTCTGTTCTCTTTTTGTTGTGAGTTTCTGAACACTTGGTGCCAAAACTGACGCTGTTACTGTTACAGCTATCTATCTGATATATCTCCTGGGGCAAAAATGGAGAACCCATCTGATTTGCAGCAGAGGGACCTGCCTGCTCAATCGCACGATGATATTCCCGTTTCGATCCTCTTTTTCCATCGGAATTGGCCATGTTTCTTTCTACCATTTGATGGGTACTCTGCGATGTCATCTGTCTGGTTCCCTCAAGGTTTATGTGATTAGTATTTGCTTGGAAGATATTCCTGTTCAATTCTCCTTGGGGATGTTGATGCTCATGGCAGTAACTGTTTTTGTTGCTTTTTGGGTACAGACTCACATTTCTCATGCTTACACTTCTTGGAATGACATTTAAAGTATTGTATTTAATTGCAGCTGATGGGGCAGCAGGGGAACATATCTCTGGCAATGGTATGCTTTCAGCTGGCATTTGATTCATGGAATGGGTAAGGTTACACTCACTTCCTGCTTGCTGGTTCCCTTGGTTCCCTGCTGTATATCTATTCTGCACCTTCATCTCAGCTGATTCTGTGCCGGCAACTCTGATGATTCCAGTGCATACTTTGGTGGCTTGAGAATCCAAATTAAAATTAAAAGCTGCCTGACTCTCTTGGTGAATTTGCACGTGGAGACCCTGGTTTTCACCCTTTTTATCATTTTCCAAGTCAAAATTCAACTTTCTCTTGCATGATTTTGCTTTAGACTCAGAAGTAGGAACTGTTACTTCATTTGTAGCACCCGTCTGTTGAGCTGCTGTGGCTTCGAGGCTCTTCTTGCGGACATATTTCCGTTTTCCAGATGGGTTCTCCTTGGAGTTAGTGTTTGTTGGAGTTTTGGGCTTTGGAGTCCTTTTGGGTTTGCCTTCCACGATTACCTTTGGTCTGTGTTTTCGCCTTTTTGGTGATTTCTGCTGGGATGTCTCATTGAGGTCGATGCTCAGGTCAATGCCTTGATCACCTCCCCCATAATTGTTCTTTTCTTTCAGTGGTGTAGAAATAGCAGCAGATGATGAATCCACAATGTTTTGTAAGAGTTCATTGCATTGGTTCTCAATTGCTTCACTTCCTATAGATGCCAATAGATTCTCTAGCTTATCATTTTCTTGACTCGAGCTTTCATCTACTGAAAAATTCAGCATTTCAGAATGATGGTGGTCTTCAAACTGCTTTGCATGATTTGGTGTTGCTGGTGCAAATGGAAAGGAATTGGTTGTACTTGAAGTTGCATCAGCTTCTGATATTGGTGGTGAGTTAAGATTATAATTGGGCCAGAAAGGGACAGGAAATCCATCTGTAATAGAACAGTTTTTCATTAGTCATTGACTGATCCAACCAAAAAAAAAAAGAAAAGAAAAGAAAAGAAAAGGTCATTGACTATTAAATAAATGAATAGAAAACTCGATTAAAGTACCAGGGAATACATAAAAAAATCAATGGAAATGTATACTTTCTGATAGCAAAGGAGTCTTTACTCCCTTAATTTTCAATGCAGTAAACCAGAATATTTTGTGGATTATTGATGCGTGTTCTATTTCCGTCACTGTTGGGAAATTAAGGTGAAAACAGCATGCTGATAACAACCTTTATGCTGGCATGGATTGTGGAATAATGTAACTACTAGTTTCTGTGGTCATTCTGAATAATATGTTTTATTGGTGTTTGTACATGCTATATATGGAAACCATTAAAATTTGGCTCCAATTGAGTCCCTTTAGAAATGAACTCCTTGTCACAATAGTAAAAGGATTGGAGTGATATGGACTGATGAAATCCTAATCATTGGTATTTTGACAGAAGTTAAGAATATGATGTCTATATATAAGCTATTCCAGATATTATCAGCAACAAAAAAAAAAAAAAAAAAAGAAATGATTTGTATCAGGGCTGTTAAAAAATCAATTCAATCCATCAATCTGACCAATCCAGCCTGATCCGTCTGTTTCATTGATTAATTTGGATTAGTAATGGGTGAGGTTTGCAAATTTTGAATTTTTACGGTTCGGGTGTCAAGACTTTTATTACTCTCACACTTCAAAGCTGACCCAATCTGTCATATCTCTTTCCCATAGATAAAGTGACTAAATGTAATGGTTCATAGATTAATATTTTTGTTGATTATATGGTACTATGGTGTATTTTAAATAGGATGGATAAAATGACTTAACGTAATGATTGAATTTTAAAAGTATATGAATTTTTACTAGGTGCTTTTATTTATTTGTAATTTAAGTACTTATTAAAAATTATTTTTTTGCAATAAGAGATGAGTTTTTAATCCAAACTGAATCAACCCGATTACAAATCGAGTTGAAATTAGTCCCAATGTTTGTGAACCCGACTTTGGTGATATGATTAGTGAGTCACTATCTAACTTGATCTACCTGACGGTTAACACTTGTATAGTGTGGATGATGGAATAGAGAATTACAACTACATCAAATTTCAAAAGATTTAATTTGAAAGGCCCAAATGTTCCTTTTATGAATTTTCTTATTTCTTGTGATTGCTTCATCTTTAGATTCAGATTAAAAAAAACACATGCTAAATTGATCACTCTTAAAAAATAAAAGAAAAAGAAAAAAAGGAAATCACATTTTGTAACCAGTTTGAAGCAACTAACCGCTGGGCATCTGTGGTAGGCTAGCAGCATTGATCCAGCTGTTCGAACTCGGGTTAGGATTTTCACTTCCAAGTAACAAACTAGTGAAGTTGCCTTCTATCCAAGTGCTGTCAACTTGAGAGTATGAATTCAGAACTGTGGGTGTGCTTCTGTTCGATGTTCCATTTGCAGAGGCCATGGACGCTGCTGCATTCTTGATTGCCAATATTTCCGCCATCCGAGCTGCACTACCACTACCACTACCACTACCATTACGATAGGTCTGTGTATAAGAGCCAACATTGTGATTAAAACTCTCATTCTCGGCTGCGGAAACCCCCAAATTATAAGAACTGCTATTTTGACCTGTTAATCCAATTAGATTGAAATTCTGGCCAGTTCCTTTGTAATTCATTACTTCTTGTAAATTTTGACCGTGAACTCCAAGTACTTCATGCCAATTTGCTTGATTCCCATAGCTTTCAACTCGGGTACCAATTGATCTTGGCAGGATTGGCGGTGTTAGAGGCACCCAAGCACCCCCAATCTGAACTTCATTCTCTGTTTGTGGAAACAGAAACCCCCTCCCTGAATTCATCCCTGAATTCATCGAATCTCTCTCTAATGTAGAAATTCCAGTATGGAACCTCCTGATAGCTAAAATTTTCGGCCAATTTGCCGAATTCCAAGTTTATCAGGAACATTCTTCACTCCTAACCTCATTACCTCCACCTACTCTCCCAAAAGCCCCAATTGCATTACTTACCATAACAGTCTCTACTAACATGGTAAGCCTCTGATGCAAATGCTGATATCAAAACAAGGAATGTTTCCTGTGCAACAAAACAGATTGGCATCCATGCAATTAATGCCAACAAATCTAGTTCCAAAAAGCATTTCCAAAAAGCAAAAATATTGCTCAACACTACAACACACTTTACAGCAAATTCACAGATACAATAGATATAGAATCAAATGGAAAGAAATATAAAACAACAATTCAGAAGTTGTAGAATTGGTGAATCTTAGTGAATTCGGTGGCTTAATTCATATCATAAATGAGTTCCGATTGAAATAAACAGGAAAACAAAACCCACAAAATCTGCATAGAATCTCTCAGGTTAAGATTTTGTGGGAAATGCATTCACCTACTTGTATGGGGGTTGTTTGATCAACAAGCATGAATTGAGCGAGAATGCCAAACACAAAAAAATTGGGAAAATTTATCATGCGTTGCTCAGCTCACCGATCTCCGACTGTCATGTGACCGGAATGGCCTGCCGGAGAATCCAGTCAATGCCGGAGAACTAAGTCAGTCTTCGGTAAACCAGGAAAGAGTTAGAGAGAGAGAGAGAGAGAGAGAGAGAGAGAGAGAGAGAGAGAGAGAGATAGAAAGAAACCAAATAGAAAGATCATACTTAGTACTCACAAAAGAAATGTTCACGGTTGGACAGGTCATTCTTTATATAAGGGGCACACCCCTCCCAACCTTAATAACATTTAAAGTGCAAGAAATTTGTTACAACATTCACACTACGAGTTAAGAGTTTCTTTATTAGCAAAAACAATTTACTGGCTTAGTTGGCTTGAAAATTTTAAGTAAAATGATTTTTTTTTTCAGAAAATTTGTATAAAAAAATTTAACTAAGATGCTGTGGTAATGATATTTTTATAATTAATAGTCATAACGAGTGTTTTGTTTAGTAAAATGTTTATATTAAATTATATCATTCTGTACAGAAATTATGTATGAATTTTCTGATTATATAGTATTACTCAAATTTTAAGGGTGTTATAACTTTTTTTTTTCTTCTTGTCCTTGATTCATGGTAATCTCACTAAGTGTTATAATCACGAGACAAACGTGATTTTTGAGGTTTAACTAATTACCATATTATAATTTTTATAAAATAGAACTTAATGATTACTTACCCGAAAATCAAAATGCAATGCTTATGCATGTAACATGTATATTACATCTATATACAATGTGAGGACTGTGACTTTGACCGATAATAGTTCAATTTAAATCACAATATTAAAAGATTACGATGTTAGTAATACTATTTATTGGCAAATGGATTACTTATCAGTCAAGCAAAAGAGAGACATTGTCATCCTTGAAGCGTGTGTATATTACAAATCCATTATAGTTTGAAGATGACTGTATGATACATATATGTAACTGTAAAGCAAAAATACAATATAACAGTTACAATCATAAAATAATTATAAATCATACAATATTTATTATAAGACTTTGTATGATATAACATACATCATAGGTGCAATTATAAAGTAAATGGTCAATAGAATAGTCACTATAAGAATTTGTATGATATAACATATATCTCAAGTTAGATTATGATATGGCATGCAACATATTTTAAATTTTTTTTTTTTGAGATGTTACGTATTATAATTATTACATTTCACACGATACAATAGACATTACGGTTGCAAAATATCAAAACCTTCATGTTTTGTCTAATATGATATGTAGCATATTCCAATTATTACGTTTCACACAATTCTAATATGGTATATAGCTTATTATAATAAGGTTTCTTATATCATGGGGTAATTTGGTCTTTTACTAAGGGGGTGCCTCAGGAATAACATTTTGGAGTGCCCGCCAATGACTTGTCCAGTGTAAGTAATAAATAAGCATTTAAAAAATGTTAAGGTTTGAATGTAACATCTCTTGTCCTTGTCCCTTGGAAGGGTTGTACAAAGTGATATAAATAAATAAATAAAATTTAAGTTTGAAAACGCCCAACACTAAGGCAACTACCATGTATAAATGGAAAAGGGTAAATAGGTAATGTGACAACTTTTTGCCTAATATACTGCGCGCGCGAAGCGTGTTGTGGGCCCTCCCTGTGCAAAATTTTTAACTAACCTAACCACGTGACACATGGGAAAAGCAAACCAAGCAAATGCGTACCTCTTCTGTGCTCAAGTTAGGCACTCAAACAGATGTTTTGACGGCTTTTTTTTAAAAAAAAAAAAAACAGTTGACTTGTTTATTTAAAAGAATATATATCTTTATTTGACCCATTTTATTTAATTATTATTTTAATAGTAAACACGTCTAAGTTCAAAACTTTGCTCACGTTGAGAAACTAAAAGGAATGATATCAAACGGTTAATCCGTAACACGTGATTTATTTATTTTAAAGAATATAGAATATTATTATTTGATGAATTTAATTTAATTTAATTTTTTAAAAATAAATATTTTTAGGTACAATAATTATTTTTATATGAGAATAACTAATAAATTTTTAACACGAGATTTATAACGTTAAAATTTTGAATAAATTACATCGATACTCTTAAAGTTTGAATTTAATACACAAATTACTCCTCACATTTTAGAAATTACAGTAATCTTCTTACTTTATTAAAATTGTTACAGATTCCCCCCTCCTATGAACTGTACGTTAGCATGACTGACTAACCATCCATGACATTAGCAAAATAATCTCTGTAATACCAAAAATACCCTTATTTTGCATGAAGTTACTATATTAACCTGAAATAAATAACTACAGTTTTTGTAAAGGAAAACAATTTAACAAAAATTGTTATATAAATAATGTTTAATTAAAATGTACAAATAATGTTAATCACAATTACCTATAAATAATTACTTATTATAACTCTTCATAATATTATTATAATAAAATAAACTTGCATTTGACAAACTAACAAGTTGACAAAAAATTAGTACCAGTCATTAATATACAGAAAAAAAAATTATTTGTAAATTTATATTTACAAAATCATAAATCTATAATAAAATTTTCACATTGGAAAAGAAAAGAAAATAAATTATTTGTTCTCTACCTATAATGGGGCATAACTAACTTGAAAAAGTTATTAGCTTTAGTAAATTTTATGTCATTACTAATTGTTAACTCTTTCTTTAATTTTATGTTATTAGTATTTATTAACCATCTTTCTCTGTCCCTCTTGCAAAAAAAACAAACAAACAAAAAAGCTCTCTCTCAGTACAAAGATCCCCACGGCCCCAACCGCTGGCCAGCCGACTGCTGCCACCCTACACCATTTTCCCCCACCACAGAGCTATCGATAGCAGCACCTCACCTACCGCCAAAGTCAGCAACAACCACCATGGCTGCACCTGTACAATAATCCTATTGCCATAGATCCATCACTCAAAGCCGCTACCCCAAACACTCCGATCTCCACAGGCAAATCCAACCAACTCAACCCTCCTCTGCATCTAGCAACCTCGATACAAGTGATGGCCTCTCTGCAAATCCGATCTAGCCTAACCTCAATGGCGCCTCTAAAAGGTTAGCGTCTTCAAAATCCCCGCGTCGCCATCAAAATCCTTCTTGTCTCTGTTGAATCCTCCAAATCCTCCGACAGAATGGCCACCATGCATGATGATTGGCGTGGGTATAGTCTGTAAAGGGTTATGGACTCATGGGTAAACCAATCGTAGTGAAAGGGTTGTCACGGTGGCGATGGGTTCCGGATCTGTGATGGTGACGATGGTTATGTGTGATGGTGTGTTTGAGTGGATGATTTTGTGGCGATGTGCAGTGGTGTGGTGGGGAGGCTGAGGGGAAGAGAGATTTGTGTGTGCGTGTATGTGTTTGTGGCCGGGGAAGAGAGATGGAAAAGATAGAGGAGGGAGGAGTGGGAGTGAGAGTGGCGTTTGGGACACCGATGGCCGGACTGGAACTTGTGGATGGATGGTGGTTGGTGAGAGAAGGGTAAAAAAAAGTCTTTTTATATGACCCAATATATATTTGTATTTTTAATTTAAAATGGTTCAGACTAATTATGGGCATAAGAGTAATTTTATATTTTACGTTAACGTAGTAAGGGACAAACTCCGTCAAGAGAGGTCAGTATAATTTTTAAAACGTAAGCGGCAGTTTATGCATTAACTCCGAATCTCAAGAATGATCAATGTAGTTTATTCTAAAATTTTAGATTCAAAAACATTTCAATAGGCGAATAATTAATGTCTTTATCAAAATGTCAGCACCCTAACCACCCAAGAAAAGTAGGCATGAAGGGAAAGTTCCATGTAAGCATTTGAGAGGATCCCATTGGGCTGTGGAAAGTTATGAGTCGCGAATTACACTCATTATCATACTTCGAGAAATTGTGATTCTAAAATTGATGGCAAATTGAGTTTGGCCAGATGTGCTTCGTCAATTTTGACCATTTCAGATAAAAATTAGACTTGTTTTTGCTTTAATTTAATCATACGGAATTTTTATATTGATTAATGTGACAATTTTTCTTTTCAAATTACAATTGTCACTTCTATATATTATTTTATTACATCATAACATAAATTTATTATTAATAATTTTTTTTAATAAAATAAAGATCACATGATAAAATTTTAAAGGCATAAGTGCAGTGAATACTAGACGTTTTTTTTTTTGTCTCTTTCAAATAACTATACCTTCATGCACGTGAAAAAGCTAAACAATTGGTCAAGTTAGACTTCCTCAAAGATCATGCCACATGTCACAAGACAAACTATTCTTGTCAAGTAATTATACAAGGTAATCGTTTTGATATTATGTTTATGTGGTGTGATATTTAATTTAAATTATATTAAGTATAAAATTTTTTATATAATAAAAAATTTAAATTTAAAAATTCATTGTATAACTAAAATAATGCTTATAATTTTTTTAAAAGTGATATCTTTCTTTTCTCATGACATAGATAGACCGTCATACTACGTAGGTATAATAACGTAATATGACGATCACTTTGAATAACTTCTCCTTCCTGCGTGGGTTTGAACTTTGAGGTTCAACGCCTCATATTTTATTGGCTGTCGCTTTTATAGTGACACGGTTAAAGTTGCCATCAACTCTTTTCTTGTCCCAAGTGAAATTATTTGGTGTTTTTGATCACTTGATCTTATTTCTCTACTCACATTAAATAAGTTCTTCACATATTAGGTGGAGGGAGACTTGACCTCACATAACAAAATTCTATCTAACAGGAGAATTCTATCACTATATGAATGGTGAAGTAAGAATAACGTAATAATCTAGGAGCACAGAATTATTTTCTCCGCCATAGGCGACACTTTTATTGGTGATGAGACTTGAGCTTTAACGCTATTACCTAACTTACCCACCCTACAAATGCTACGGCGATACTTATTAAAGGCTACATTCTCATAATTGGCACTCTTTATACCCTGGACAGCTATGCTCAGAAGATCCTTCTTTTTTATTTTTTTAATTATTATTTTTTTAATGATTGGACACCTTCATTTTAAAATATTAAATATTTAATTAATTTATCTATAACATAACCAATTTTAAAATTTATGTAGTTCTTTTATTATACACAAATTGAATAATTATCGAAACAAAAATTTTAGGTAACTCTAATAAGTTAATAGCACTTAAGAAATTTTTAAATCTAAGACATTAGAAAGAGGAGACTTTCAGACCTGAGGCCTTGATCACCGGATCAATCCCTTAATAGCGGATTACCCAAATCTTTTGTATAATATTTGTTCAATATTTTTATTATTTTTGATATATTGACAGTCATGTCTAATTTTTTGACCATTAGTGTTCCATATTTTTCTCATTTTAAGTAAATTATATATGTATTTATTCATCTGTTAATTTCTTGTCATTTTTTTTTATTTTGCCTTAATGTAAAACCAATACGTGGAGTATCTTGGACAATTAATTTTTATTCAATATTTTCAAATACCGTTTTAGTTTATCCTTCTTGTTACCGATATATCGTGATGTATCACCAAAACTTAAACCTAAGCTTCTAATAAACCATTTTAAATAAATTTTATAAATTTAAAAAACTAGGAGATTACTAGATTTATAATCATAATAGCTGTATCTGCAACCGTTTCTCTAACAATGCGAGACCTATCCCCATCTGAAATCGAAGATATAAATTAGATTATGAACTTAACCATATTAATAAACCAAAATAAGGAATTACATACACAGACGTAAATATGTGCATACATACATATATATATATATATATATATATTGGCAACATCTATATATATCTATTATTTTATGCAGTTGGTTTACACTTTTACTTTTACTAGACACAAGAAATATATATCATTATATCACCTTGGGGTGGGGAGGCTAGAACTTGAACCTGGAATGTGGAACCTAAGGTGTCAAGGTTGCTACCAGCTAATGTAATGGATAATAAAAGAGAGACTGTCAACTTGGGTGGGGAGAAATTTGACTTTGGATATTTGGTGAACTTCTTTACTTTAAAAAGCTAAAAATTACATATAGCAAGATTTTATCTACAGACATGATTTCATTGCCCTGACAATAGGTTTATTCATAAAAAAATGCTATAGCTACCAACTTTATTTACCAAATTTTTATCATGAATAGATACAAGAAAATAAATTTTATATTTATTAAATAATATAAACACTATCATTTTGTATTTATTCGTAATGAAAATTGATTATTTAACCCTAACATTACTCTTATCCATATATATGAATTAGATTATTTTCTCAATCATGTAAATGGACAAAGTTGTTTAAGCTCAAACAGAGACATCCTAAGTCATCGAGAATGGTAGGGCCACTTAACTGTAACTGGCATTAAAATCACATTTAATCCGCTCGTCCAATAGATGTGGATATGGGTCTCAACTATTTATGAAAAAATATTTACATATTAATGTTGAAACATCACATTATTCTTACTTTATTTTTCATACAGTGATGAGATTTTTTTTATAAAATAGTATCAAATATCCTACTGCACAGGTGAGTAGACATGTTGCTGAGCACCCGAATGAAGGAGTGATATAATTCATTCCTTTGGGTCTGCTAGCCCTTTATGATTTGACCTCTCTCCAATTAATCAATCAATCAATCAGTTACTGAAGTAGGAAACGAGGTCATTGCATCGAAGTTTTAAATGAAGGCTGGGTTTAGTTAGCCATACGAAAAACGAAAGTGGGAAAGGGAAAATATGAGATGTGACCTAAAATTTTACGAATAACGGGTAACAAGAAAAGGGAAATGTTAGGTAATTTTTTTATTATAAATCTTTAAAAAATAATATAAAATGTGGTAATATTTTTGAACAAGTTTTATGATATGATTAGTTCAATTCTAAATTAAAAAATTTAAAGTTCACTCAGATTGTTTTATTCTAAATTTAGTATAGACACAACTCATACACACTCGATATGAAGTGATATAAAATGAAAAGTTAACAACAGTGAGATGAAAAACTCAATGCCTGTTTTGGCCAATTACCAAGGTATAAAGGACAAATTGGTAAATTGGTAATTTAATAACTTCTTACCTAATATAGTGCGCTTATAATACCCATTATAAGCTCTTTTTACGTAAAGTTTTACCTAATTTAGACAACCAATCACATGCAGACTTTTTGAACTTAATTTCAAAACACAAAAAGAGATGTTTTGATGCCTTTGACAAATGATTTGTGACACGTAACTTATTTATTTAAGAGAGTATGTTATTATTATTTAATATATCAACTTTGATAGAGATTTCGAGACACATGACTTACCTATTTAAAAGAATATATATTTTATTACTATTTGATTCATTAATTTTTATTATAAATTTTAGAAAATCAAGTTCAGGTACTCAAAGGAGATGTTTTGAAGGCTTATTATTTATTCAAAAGAAAAATTTGTTATTTGATGCATCTTATTTAATTAAAAAATAATTGATTATTTTAAGAACGAATTGTTTTGGACCAAATATTTTCATATCAATAAGGTAAATTACAGTAATCTCTTTTGAATTTTATTAAAATATAGGATAGTGTCCCCCATGTCCTAAAAAATTACATTTATCCCCCCCTATTAGAGTTTTTTAGATAACAAGGTTAATAAAATAGATAAATTAATCTTTCCCTCTCACAGAATTGCAAAAAGCTCTTAAAACCAACCACCTAGCCCTCCCTCTCTCTAAACTAGCAACCACACTGTCCTTGTACATTTTATCATCCAGCCATCCTCCAAGAAATCAAAATCAAATTTCTCCGATCATCTAGATGATAAAATCTCACAATCACATTATCTACCCAGTTGATCTGCTATATCTATTGAAGAATCAAAAGTTGACATAAGCATATCAAATAGAGTTAATTTGTGATTAAGCTTTTCTTCACCATATCAAGATCACTGATTTGGCGACTATACCTGCACACACTGCCCCTATAGTACTGTAATTCTTGGTGGCGGAAAAATGAGTAGTTATAAGTTGTGTTTTTACGATAGGAAAGAGGAAAGAGATGTGAAAGCGAGGAAGAGAAGATGGTGGTGGCCTGTGGGCAGTGGAGGTAGGGCAGAAGGAGGAGGAATAGGGGTGGGGATATGGTGTTCATTTGTAAGTAGCCAACGCACAGAGAGAGAGAGAGAGAGAGAGAGAGAGAGAGAGAGAGAGAGAAAAAAAGGTTGTGCAGTGGAGAGAGGAGGAAAAGGAAGAGGTGATTCCTTTTGGTGTAGCATGACTTGAAACTAGCAACCATGGTGGCTTCAGATGGTGCATATAATTTTGAGGAACGAAAGAGAGAGTGAGAGAAAATGATGATAATTTTTTTTTTATTTTTGGATAATTATATTGGCAAGCGTGGATTAGAAAATAAAATAAAAATATAATTTGAGCTAGTCAACTTCTATTGGTTGATTAATGGTTGCTTTAATGGGAGGGAGAATTTTGTTACATAATTTTTTGAATTAAATGAGATTAGTATAATTTTCAAGACATGGAGGTACTGTTTTATATTTTAATAAATCTCAAGAAATGTTTGTTAATTTACCAAAGTATTTAATTTTTTTTATGAGAATCAAAGAAATAAAATTTTAGAACAAATACTAATATATGCCCTTAAAACATATTTTAAAATTGTTTTATTTACTTTATAATGTTTTAAAAATTATATTTTCGGTATTGAAAATACATTTGGAACTAAAATAATTAATGCCCTTAACAAAAATGTCAGCACCCATAGGTAAGAAAGTAGGCACTGAAGCCTATGTTGCATGTAAGCATTTGAGGGTCCCTCAGGTCCCTCTCCTTCACCAATTTCACCCAATAAAGGTAGTAATAAGTTGTTATTCTCAATAATAATGCTAAGGTCACTCTTATTGACCACTCTTTCAATCACTCTTATTAAATTAGTACACGCTGATAGGCACAGAGAGAGAGAGAGAAAGAGAGAGAGAGAGAGAGTTGATTTACCCATCAACGTTTGTCAACTCAGCTAGAGTGATTGAAGGTATGATCGGTAGCCATGTATGTAGCAGTACTCTATTTTAAAATTTAACAGCAGAATTGAGCTTGATCACATGTGAAGAAGCATGTGCATTGTCAATTTTGACCACTTCAAGAAAAAGTTGACTTATTTCTTGAAGTAGTGAAACAAATATCTATCACTAGTGGTAGTTGAGTTGACTTCAGCAGTTAGACTTAAAATTTTGTTATTTTCTCAACGGTCGCGTGTTTGAACTCGCTTGCCGTGCTAATTGTATGAAGCAGATATTGTTAAGATGAGGCTGAATGTCGCTTGCACTTGGGTAAAACTGTAGTGATGGACTCACATTTTTGGATCAGTAGCTATGGTTAAAATCGATATTCTGTATCGGATAGAAACTCTTACGTTCAAGCCAAAGGGAATTACTACGCTAGTTGCTCTGTCATGCCCGCTTCTAAACAAGTGTTATTAACACCGTCTTAGGACGAATGTGATCACACAAGTTACCTGCCTGTAAGCGAAATCTCAACATAATCCCAAACACAGAAATCTTATAGGAATAAATAACATCATATTAAATAAATAAAAACCATCTCTTAATCCTCCCACATGCATCATTAAGAAAACTCTTAATGCGTACTTATGAATATTATAAAATCACAAAATAAACAAATTCCAACAAGAGTTTAATACAATGTACAACAATGTACACGACTAATAATTTAACCAAAGAGCTTCTCGAAGCTCTCTAACTTAACACCAACAGTGGACTAGACAACTCTTATTTTCCTACAAAACAATCTGTGTGGGTGTGAGCTATATATCAGTGCTCACAAGATAATCAAACTCATAAAGAAAGAATGATAAACATCTACTGAATTAATCATCAATATATAATACACCATCAACAATAAAAATAATGCCTATTGTGATGCAATGTATGATATACTACATATGCGCGCGCTATTTTGATAATATTGGTCCAATATATCGATGACTTGTTATCAAGGATATCTCATATCGATACCCTTTAGCTTTGCCCCACTCGGCTAAACCTTAGGTTAGTCCCATATCGACTAAACCTCCTCCGTGCAATGCAAGATATGCCCACAAAATGTGTTGTATGCAAATGCCATCGCATAATCCAATAATTACCACTGATGTAGACAATAAAACATTCAATGCATTATGAATAAAATCATCTTATATTCCCACTTGATACTGTTTTATACATACCGTCGAGTCACTTCCTTGGTTGAACCGGAGTGTTTTGATCCGCTTCTGAACCTATTAAACACCACTACATCAAATTCGATGAAATAGATGTTATAATTTATACCCAATGCATGACTATAGCTTATACACCTTAAACATATAATTTAGAACACCAATAATGCATTAGAACTCAATAGGATGTTAAACCCTTCCCTAATGCAATGTAATGTCAACTTTAAACTACAATATCTCACAAGTTACAAGGAGTTAAAGTACCAAATTTATATCACTAAAAAGATATATGAATCTACTTTCCGACACTTCAAACGTTGCATCAATCTGAGTTTCCTAAAGACAATTGTGGTCATTCCACTAAAGTCAAAGTTGTCAGAAAGAGTTCGTTGGGGCGAGAAGGTAGCGAAACTTACTGGATAAATAAGTTCGCTGGAGTGAGAAGGTAGCGAGACTTATTGGATAAATAAGTTCGCTGGAGCGAGAAGGTAGCGAAACCTTAGCGAGATCTGCTGGACATGGCTTGAAATAGCTTCCTAACCCAAGATTTCTCCATTCCAATCCACCACAATAGTTCACATAAGCTCACCAAAGACTCCAAAATACAATACCAAGCTAGAAGTAAGATTAAAGACAATCAAGAACATATTCACCAAGATGAATCAAGGCTTTCACCATGAAAGCCCTCACCCTCTGTTCTCCTCCATCACTTCAATTCTCACTTTCATGGCATGCATTGATATGTTAACATACACAATCAATAAATATGCAATTAAACAAACATAAACATAAGATCTCTCACCTTCAATAATAAAATCATAAGATTCCCTTTCAAATTTCTCCTCTTCTCTTCTTTCATCTTCTTTTTCTCTCTTTTCTCTCACTTTCTTTCTTGCCAAACAATTTTACTACACAAGCTCCTCTCTTCTCTCTCCTCTTCTTGTCTTGAAGACAATTATAGATACAAAATATATCTATCATTCCACATGTCACACACACACACTTGCTAGCAACATTAGTGAAGCACACACCTATTACACATGAAGCAGACACTTAGGTGTCTTAGGGTTAAACCCCCACCTAGCACCTTCTTACTTCATTAATCTACCTCTCATTCAGATGATTAACATAATTAATCACACTTATGATAATTAATCATGATTAAAATAAGCTAAGCATGAAAATTAATTAAGTTCATTAATCATGAATTAAGCTCACTAATCATGCTTTAAAACATGATAGTCCTCCAAATGCAAGCTCTCATTAAACCATGCTAAACAAGTACCTTGATTAAGGATAATCATGCATCATAAAATTTTATTAAGTTAAGCATGAAACTAACTAAGTTAGGGTTTTACACACTCCTTTTTACCTTTTTGCCCAACAAAAAAAGAAAAGAAAAAAGAATCTAATATCTACTACAGGCCAAACAACTAAGAAGAAATGTAAATAACGAGATATTTTTCCCTAAGTTTTTGATCCTTTTTTTCACCTCTCCTAAATTGAAAACCAAATTAGTTGAGGAATAAAAATACCTATTTGGTTACAGTTGGAATTCTTGTTTACTTCTTTCGTTTTTCAAAATTCTCTCAAATTGGGTTTGTGATTTGGAAAATTTTATTTTCTATTATTGCGTTTGATAAACTGTTTCAAAACTTATTTATAAAATTGTTTTTTGAAAAACCTCAATCTGAGGGGGAAAAACAGTATTTGTTGAGTTTTGATACCATTTTTATAGAAAAATAAAACGATATAAAAATAAAGATATTTTTTATGGCCATTTTTTCAAAAGATGAAAAACAAAAAATGTTTTTTTTTTTGAGAGAATTATATGGAAAACGAATACGATAAACACACGCAATTTGAGCTGTGTTGTGGGGATTTAATAATTTGCCGTATTTTACTGGTCTGTCAGCAATACAGTGCCACCGTCAGACTAGCCGGCACATTTATGATGATGAGACCATGAGCTTTCGTCGGACGGTGGTGGGGTCTTGGAGTTGTATCACATGGCGTCTGGCTACTGTTAACAAACTTTACCCACCCTACAAAGTATATAGGCTACTAGGGATTCCCTCTTTAGAAAAGGTTTTAGTATCAAAATTAAAAATATCCTCAAAATTTGTTATTTTGGTGTTATTTTTCATGGTGATTGTTATTTATATATTTTATTTGTTCAAAATTTTCGATTATTATATCTTATATTTTGCTCGTTTTATTCTGTGTATTTTTTTTTCATTTTTAAGTATATTATATATGAATTTTTCATATGTTATTTTTTTCAATCTTCTAAGATAAGGCCTACCCATATATATATAAATATGTTTGTATTGGCTACATCTATAACCATCAATTTATTTACTTAGTCTACACTAGGAGTTGTGTATTAAAAAATTAAATTTATTGTTGTTTCTGCCTTGGTTACAAAATGTCATGCCCCTAAATTTATACGGTCGTGACAACGCTGTACACCTATAAGGTCAAACTCTATAAGAATGCAAGGCTAAGATGTAAGTTATTATGAAGACAAACCAAATAATTTTCAAAGAATATAATATCATTCACTCCAAAATAATTACAAAATCTCCACCTAATTCATAAACTCTACAAAATGAAACATTAGATCTCCAAAATACCTTAAATCCAAATAACAACCTAGTAACCAATTCGACCAATTAAGGTTTTATAATTTATAAATATAAACGGTGCAAATCTTAAAAATAAAGCTCAAGCATGAAACTACTATGAAGCTTCTTCTAAGTCCTCATTCAAGCCATATTACTTCATTAATTCTGAAAACAAATATGGATGAATGCGTTAGCTAGATAGCCTAGTAAGTAACGCACTACTACAACTAGCTGGATCAAGTGGAAGAAAATATTAATTATATAAGAAAATTTGTAATCATAATTTAAAATAATAAATTCAATATGATATCCAATAATAATGCTCGAAGTCATACAAATAATTAAATAAATATATGTTTTTCACAGTTCAAAACATGTAAACTCAGGTTTATTGACTATGGTCACATTAGCCTGTGACAAGGCCTAAAGCCATAGTTTGCTCTATGGTCGAAGCCCAAAAGAAACTAGTTTTTGTGCCAATCTTTAACCCCCATTGGTGTAGGGTCAAAATCATAATCAAACAAGAGTCCCAATATCATTAACATAAAACGAATATACAATATTTTTTATGAGCAATTTCACACTAGATCCATATTTGATACAAGAAGTATAAAGAAAACAAAAACATTTATTCAAACAATAATTTTGATGGATAATCCAAAAATATAAGATTCCAGAGTAATTTTTGGTAATTAATAAAATTATTAGAAGTGGTACTAAGTCACTTTACCTCTCACGCAAAGAGTCACTTCTCAATAACTTAAAATCGTATCACCTTAATACAGTTAACAGTACACAATATTATAAATTGAACAATGAACTTTGCCATGCATATGCCATACTATATTCTAATTAATCTAGGATCCTAGCTCTTATTTTTTAATAACTGGGGAACTTAAAAACTATTACATCTATGCACTCTCCAACCTCACGGCTGAAGATGCATCCCGCCAAAAACCGACCAAACGAACATTGGTACTAAGTAAAATAATGCAATCTTTCACTTGCTTCCACAAGACAAGAACCACCTTAACCTTTGTTTCTTCTTGCTACGGATTTAATGCCACATCTCTAAATCAAACATCTAGCAAACTTGTGAAAGCCATTACCATTTAACTAGAAAAACATACATGTTGAGCGCACACAGCCCGTCACCATAAAATAACAAAAGGCAAATGAACCAATTAATTCAGTGAGCCGATCAAAAGCCTCTATTCCAAAAACCGCATAAACCTAAAGAAATCAATAGTGTAATTTCACTCGCATAGTCCAAAAGTCGTCTAAACAGGCAACTTTAATAAGACTTTCAACCTTTTGACAGATGTGTCTAGGATCCTTCTTCTCCTTATTCTCTAATGGGTTCATGCACAGGAACATAATTAAGGAGGGTTGAGACTTACCTTAATCCTGATTATCCACAGATGATGATCCGTCTAATATACTCCTCTACCAATTATTTCTCTATTCTAATGGGTTATTTGTGAAAGTGTAGAATATGGCGGCTGTTCTCTTAACAATATAATTTTAGGTTTTCTCTCGATTATCTAGGAAGCTCATATATTTAATCTTACTAAAATACCCTCCAAGATTACATGTAAAATAAATGACTCTATCTCTATAAAAATTAAAAATAAAAAAAATGTGGATATTGCACCTCCTCCCCTTACAAGAAGTTTGGGCCTCCAAACCTGCCAGACCTAGATTCTCAAAAAGTTGACGCTATACCTGCCTCATTCGGAATTTCACTCTCTACCAATAGGGCTTTGCTCATCACCGCTTCATTAAGGCCTCTCCATAAGTTACCAATTTATTGTTGTTTCTGCCTTGGTTACAAAATGTCACAAAATAACAATTATTAAGAGATTAGTTTATTGCCATGACTGCCTCTAACTTCTAACTATTAACATATTAAATAATTATATATTATTTTGGCAGTAATGTAAACCTACTTATAATATAAACCTACTTACTGTATAATATAGGAAACTGAGGGAGAATAGTAATCTTGAGTTTGACTTCCTATTCTTTACTTTGAAAAGCCAAAAGCTACACATTATCTGATTCTTAGCTATTGTATTGTCCGATTTACTCTTTTATATTTATATGTTTTACACTATGTTGAAATTTTTTATTTACGGAGGGGATAAAGACAAAAATTTTGAAGTGAAAAATCTAATTTTTTTAATTGGTTTAGAAAAGTGAGAAGAAAATAAATAAAATTTTATAAAATATTTAATCTTACTTATCTATAAAATAAATACATATACTTAATTTTAATATTTTTTTTTATTTTATTTTATCATGTTCAAGATATAAACATAACATTGATAACTTTACTGAACACGTGCATGAATAAAGGTGTTAAAGCTCAGACCGTACACCCCAAGTCGATGTGAGAGGCCACTTAACTGCAACTAGCATTAAAATATGTCCTAACTGAATGTAAGGGGCCACTTAACTATAACTAGCATTAAAATAAATTTTCTTGCTCTTCCGAGTTCCAACGATGTGAATATGAAAAAATTATTTAAAATTTTTAGAGTACTACGTTGTTCTTGTTTTATCACTCATATGGTGATGAGATTATTTTATTAGATAGGATTAAATACCACAACTAATAAGTGAGAACCCACTTCTATGTAAATAAAAGAATAAGAACAAGTAATGTTTTAGAAGTGATGAATAATTTTTCATGAATATGAGTTTTAATAATTTAGGAAGAAAACAGTTAGTGATGTAAATCATCTGTATCTATTATTTGCCTCTATGATTTGAAACCTCTCCAATCAATCAAACAAATTGTTCAAGTAGGGATTGAAGTGATTGCAAAGCAGTTTTGAAATTGGGAACGGTTATCGTAGCTTTAGTTATCACTTACTAATTGTAGTTATCATTTAAACTAATTACATTTACTGCTTAATATAGTAACTAATGTTACAGAAATAATTCCTATCCCTAATTGGGGCTTCGAACACGGCACAGTAACATCCATGAAGCATTGAAATCTTGGCCTAAAGCATAAATATGGAACATAAATCACAAACCAGAGAATATCTAAACAAGGATATACAATATACAATTTGTATATATATTTGTGTAAGTGTATGTATACATATAGTGGGTACGCTTTGATTCTTCCCAGCTGTGATAGAAATTCTTTGAGACTGTATGTGGTTGCTGGGTCTTCGTTAATCGTGGATCTCTTTCCCATTACAGATGAAAAAACAAACAAGAATTTCAAGAGGGAGAAGCTCTCAACTCACCATTGCACTACCAATTTCAGTTCTTCTTTTTTTTTTTGCCTCCTGATTTTTTTAAAAGCAAAAAAGATAGAGAGAATTAGGGAGTCTGTTTTGAGTCATCTCCCTCTGAAAGTGGGGCTTCGGATGCTCTTCTTTCGGCACCGAACAAGAACAGTTTGGTCGGAAATAGAAGACTACTATTTGTTGGACTCTTAAAATTTAAAGTCGTGTTTTCATCCCAAACTTTAAGAGCGACCTAAATTTAATAATTAAATTTAAAACAATATGAGTTTGATAAATAAATTTCCTAACAATCCTCACTCGAGATAACTTTTCCTTACATCATGGGTTTGAACTATAGTTATACAAAAACTCAATTTGAGAGTAAAAATGCGTTTCTCCATAAATATGTTTTTAGAGTGAGTACGAAACTCGTTTAAAAAATTTAGAGAAACGTTTTAAAAATACAAGGAAAACGTTTCGAAAAATTCTAGGAAATATTTGGGAGACTCTTAAGAAATTATTGCGATACTTAACAGAAACTCTTGAGAAACTTAGGAAAAACGCTTGAGAAATGTTTCGGAAACTTTAAATATTAATTTGTATACATTTTTTGTTTTCCTTAAAGTTCTCACTAAGTATCTATGAAATTATTTGGATAAATTTCTACTAAATTTTTCAAAGATATTTACTAAGTTTTTTAAAGATTTCTATAAGTGAGATTTTTCGGAAAGGCTGGGCCGAATTCTCAAGCCCCAGATGGATGAGCCCAAATTCCCTCTGCAAGAAAAGGAGGTTAGAAAGGGTTGACCCTTGGTGGGCCAATCATACTCCGACGATTAAGTTAGCAAGCTTAATCGAGATAAAAATGAACGAGAGTAGTGAATGCTTGGAGTTAACTGTCCATACTTGGCTCTCGATATCTTGGGTATTTATAGTGTGATCGATGAATTGTGTTTGGCCTTGGCCTATCAGCAGGCTCTCATGACCTGCTGGGTAGGCATTATCATTGACGCCGCCTGACCACTTACAGGGTCTAGTGCACCGTCACGGGGAATTCTGGCTGACCGGACGTGAACGTCGACGTCACGTGGGTAGCTGCTCTTGCATTTAATGCGAGTCAACTCTGCATTTAATGCTCGAAAACCGCTAGCAGTTTGGGTCATGGTAGGGAGGAGGTCGACGGTCAAGGCCGGTCCGTCCTTTAATTTTCATGTGGGCCGCCAAGCAGCCATAACTTTAATTTGTGTAGATTGAGCCCCGTCAATTGAGTTGGGCTGAAGAATCTTTCCCCACAATTTCTACTAAGTTTTTGAAAGTTTTTCACTAAATTTTTTAAAAGTTTCATTTTAAATTTTAAAAAAATTTCTTATTAAATTTTCTAATCGTTTTTTACCTTTTGTTTTCTTACCATATATTTTTTTACCACATTTTTTATTTTCATTTTTCTTTATCATTTTTCACTTTTGCTTTTCATTCTAACAATTATGATTTGAACGTTCAAGTTGAGCCGGTCGTATTTTATTGGTATGCTGCTGTTATTGTGACACCGTCAGTCGCAGTCAACTGGTCCCCCGCCCCAGACGACACATTCATTGGCGTTGACACTTGAGCTTTAACGCAATTACCTAACTTTCCCTCCCTACAAATGCTACGTGAGACTTGGCAGAGGGTACATTCTGATTAATTGGCACCCTTTATCCTCAGGACACCTATACTCAGAAGATCCTCTTACTCCTGTTACAGTGACTGATTTAGTGAGTAAAATTTAAATTTTCTCGTTAACGCTTGAGTTTGAGTGTTTATAATTATTTAATAAGACTAAATATATATTTTTTAATGTCTAGAGCATGTAGTGAGATTTAAATTTGGGTTTCAATATAAAAATAGTTGAGTATCTTATAAATGACTCTGTAGTATTGAAAGACATTACTTCTTGATATATATGTAGAATAATGTATCTGCATATTCATTTTAAGTCCTCCCAAAAAAAGAAGAAGAAGATCCTCATACTTCTAATAGCAGATTGTCCAAATCTTTTGTATAGCAATTGTTTGATATTATTATTATTTTTTATATATTGACAGTCATGTCTAAATTTTTGACCATTACATTCTATATTTTTCTCATTTTAAGTATATTATATATGTGTTTTTTTTGTCATTTTTATTTATTTATTATGCCTTCATGTATAACCGATACTTGCAATATCTTGGACAATTAATTTTTATCCAATACTTTCAAATGCCTTTTTCGTTTATCCTTCTTGATACCAATATATTGTGATACATCGCCAGAATTTAAAACTATGCTTCTGATAAACCATTTTTGAATAAATATTATAAATTTAAAAACAAGAAGATTGCTAGATTTATATTTATAATAACTGTATCTTCAACTCTTTCTCTAATAATGTGAGACCTATCCATCTGAAATCGAGGATATATTTAGATTATTGTAAGTGAGATTTTTGAGAAGGCCTGCCTGATAACTCGAACTAATATTATTGACTTTCCAATCTGCTGTAAAGAAATAAAAGAATTAAAATGGGTCGACCCTCTTTAGGCTAATTACACTCCGACAGTCAAGTTAGCAATCTTAATCAAGAGTAGAAGAAGAATAAAGACTCTAAATATTTAGAAAATCAATTGTCCATATCATGCTTTTTCAAGATTATGTGTTTTTATAGTGTAGTGTTCTCTGTTGCGTCTACTTTGATAATCATTACTTGCTCACAGGTCTATGCCGGATAGAGCCAACTGATCGGACATAATTTCACCTTTATCGCTATGCTCGAGCTCGACTGATTGGACACGAGAGTCGTTGTTGTGTGCACCGCCTCACTCGCATTAAATGCAGATCTATTCTCTATTAAATGCTGTGACCCTTCGCATGATTACATCCGTAAGTTAAGTTAAGAGGGTTTTAGCTTGGGTTGATAAAACGACCTGGCCTGTGTTTGTAATAATTGCTTCTGAGCCGCTCCAGGCCCAATTCGACAGTGCTAATCTTTTTGGAATTATAAGCTGTTTTGGGTCTGTATTTATTTAACCCACAATTATGAGCTTAACAATATTTATAAACCAAATGAAGAATTACAGACACACACACGTATAAATAAATGCCTATATATTTTGGCTACATCTAAATCTATTATCTTATTCACCTGGTTTACACTTTTTTTTTTTTTTTTTACTACACATTAGAAATATACATGGTTATATTTTCTTAGGCGATGGGGGAGGGGAGGCCAGAACTTGAACCTCGAACTCATGCGTAGAGGTCTCAAGAGTGTTACCCGCTAATGTATTAGAAAACAAAAGCTACAAATTTGGCATTGTATCCTTGGTGTACTTTTCACATTAAAAAGCTAAAAATTACATATTGCATGATTTTATCTACGTACATGGTTCTATGGTCCTGACAATAGATTTATCTATATATATATATATTAGTTTGCTTGTTTCAAATATGTGAATGTACCAAGGTATTTAAGCTCAAAAAGAGACATTTTAAGTCATCAGAAATGTTAGGAACCACTTAATTGTCGGTATCAAAATTATATTTAGACTCTGGTTGGTAGAGTTTAAATTTAGTTTTTTTTATTTTTTATTTTTTATTATTTTACTTATAAGCAAAAAAATTTTTTTTTTAAATTTTATAAACTAAAATAAATAATAAAAAATAAAAAGACTAAGTAAATTTTTTTAAAAAAAAATGGTACCAAACGGATGGGTCCCAACTACTTTTATAAAAGCAGTTGTGATATAATTCATCTTTGTCTATTTTTCCTTTATGATTTGACACCTCTCCAATCAAGCATTATTCAAGTAGTGATTGCATGGAAGTTCTAAATTGAAGGTTGGATTTAGTTGCTTGCACGAAACTTAATTATGAAAGACGAAAGTGGGAAAGGAAAATAAAAAATGTAACCTAAAATTTTTATAAGTAAAAAGAAATGAAAAAGAAAAATGTTAGGTAATATAAAATTAAATTAAATATTTATAAAATTTTATTATGAATCTTAAAATAGTAATATAATACGTGATAATACTTTTGAGCTAGTTACGTCATGTTCAGTTCAATTTTGACTCTAAAATTCTAAAATTAATCATCAATTTTGTTTTCGGTTTGACATAGACTCAAAAAGAAAAGGTAATAAATGTGAGATAAAAACGCTCAACCTAACCGAATGATTCAATGCATGTTTTGGGCAACCACCAAGGTATGGATGGCAAACTAGTAAATTAGTAATTTGATAACTTTTTGTGCTTATAATGAAAAAATTATTCAGTACACTTAGAGTACTATATCATTATTTTTCTATCACTCATATAGTAAGAGAGTCTTCTTATTAGGTAAGGTCAAATACTTTACTTAACAAATAGAAAACTCACCCCATGTAAGTGAAGAAGTGAGAATATGTGGTGATCCAAGAGTATTGAATAATTTCTCTCAATAATGGGTGCTGTGGACCTTATTATGCAAAGTTTTACCTGACCTAGATAACCAATCAAATGGACACTTTTTGTACTTAACTTTAAGACACGAAAAGAGATGTTTTGAGGGCTTTAACATGTGATTTGTGACACGTGACTTATTTATTTAAAAGAGTATATGTAATTGTTATTTAATGTATCAACTTTGATAAGGATTTTATGACACATGACCTTTCAATTTAAAAGAATATATATTTTTTTTATTATTTGATTCATCTATTTTTATTATAAATTAAAAAAAATCAAGTTTAGGTAGTCAAACGAGATGTTTCGATGGATGTAACAGGAGTCTTGTGACACATGAATTATTTATCTAAGAGAAAAAAATATATTATTGAATGCTTCTTATTTAATTAGAAATTAATTGATTATTTTAAGAATGAATTTTTTTAGGTACAAATATTTTTTGATACGAAAATATCTAAGGTAAATTACACTAATCTCTTCGGAAGTTTATCAAAATATAGGACAGTATCCCCTATGTCCTAAAAATTACATTAATCTCCCTATTAGAGTTTTTAGATATTGACAAGGTTAATAGAATAGATAAATTACTCATTCTCTCTCTGACAGAATTGTAAAAGCTCTTAAAACCAGCCACCTAGCCTTCTTCCCTCTCTCTAAACTAGCAACCACACTGCGTAGTCATCTCTAGCCCAATTGAAGACAAAATACACACATATAAAAACATAGAGCACCCATCGCCACCTAATCTCTCACTATATCTACACCCAATCTACCAACCATCTATATTTTATCGTCCAGCCGTCCATCAAGAAATCAAAATCAAATTTCTTCGATCATCTAGATGCTAAAATCCCACAATCACATTATCTACCCATTTTACTTGATCTGCTATATTGAAGATATCAAAAGTTGACATAAGCATATCAAATAGAGATAATTTGTGATTAAGTTTGTAAGGTTATATAATTGACTAAATTTCGTGTCACTTTTTGTTTGATGTAATTTGAGGATTTGGGTTATCAATCAAGAGCATTTAGAAAGGTTTGAAGCTTATTCATGCAGAGCTCGTACTAAGAGAGTCCTGTATGATACATATTGGCTGATGAAGGGGACTTTGAGGGATGTTGATAGATATCGAGGGATCTCGAGGGTAAAGACAGTGCGCTGGTTACAAATCAAGACCTTGCGGGATTCTCGAGGGATGTCGTGAGATATCAAGAGCAAAAACAGTAGGCATGCAAATTGGACATGACCTCGCAGAATGTCGTTGGCAAAAATAATGAGCATGTCAAAATTTGGAATTGAGCTCCCAAGATTCTCGAGGGTTCTCGTGGGATCAAGCTGCGCAAAATTTGGATTTTCAGGAATTGCGCCGCTAGCGCCTATTTAAAACTCAGCACACTTCTCTATATTTGATCTGAGCCACCACTATTAAAAATACCCAGAGAGAAGTATTTTCTATCTTCCAAAGAGCTCAGAAACGTGTCTTAGCAACAATCTTCTTCAACTCTATTGAAGAGATCGAGAGTCTTGAAGGAGTTCAAGGTGCCAAATTCGTTCTAAGGGGATCTAAACGGTGGTCAAGCACGGAAATGGTGAATCGTGAATACAAGCAAGATCCAAACAATCATTAGATCAAGGAGTTGATAGGTTTTGATTGTAAAAAGTCTTGTAACCATCTGAACTACAAGTTATAGTGCATGATCTTTGTCCGACAAAAGGGACATATGGTTTTTCTCCCATTTAAGGGTTTCCATGGCAAAAGACTAGTGTGTTCTTGATTGAATGATTTGTTCTCTTTTTGTTTTGGAAGTATACAATATTGCTTATTGTAATTACATATTGACCTAATATTGTAGGGTTTAGTCTCTTGGAAAAAACATAGACTAAGATTAGGTTTTTTAATTGGTATCAAAGCCGGACACTCAAAATCGTTTTTGATTTTCTAAAAGAGTGAGGTCCTGATTACTTATGTCTATGGATTGGCCAAGGAAGGTAGTTCTACCTCTTGACCCCTATTGCTTGATGGGACCAACTATCCCTATTGGAAAGCTAAAATGAGGGTTTTTCTTAAATTTATAGATGAACGTGTCTGGCAGACAGTTTTTAATGGCTGGACTCCACCCACAGTCACTATCGGTGAAGTGACCATCTCAAAAGCTATTACAACTTGTGATAGAGTTGATTATGAGGAATGTGGGTGGTACAGTAAAGCTATAAATGCTATCTATAATGGGGTCACAACAGAAGAGTTTCGTAGAATCTTACACTGTGAACTCACTAATGAAGCATGTGATATTTTACAGATTACCTATGAGGGTACTACTACTATAAAAATTGCTATGCTTCAAGGATTGACGACTGGCTTTGAAACCTTAAGAATGGAAGACGATGAAACATTTGATCAATTTTATTTTAAACTAAGTGTCATTGTCAACTCGAGTTTCAATCTTGGTGAACAAATCTCTACTTTAAAAGTTGTTCAAAAAATCCGGAGGTCTTTACTTGAGAGATTTTAAGTCAAGGTTCTTGCCGTAGAGGAAAATAGGGATGTTGATACCTTGAAAGTAAAAGACTTAGTGGGATCCTTACAAACCTTTGAAACAAATTTTTGTCAACCTCGAAAAAATAAAAGTGTTGCCTTAAACTCCATTAAGGAAAGAATTAATGAGGTAGATGATAGTGATTTTGATATGGGCATCGAGGAGATGGCCTTGTTTGTTAAAAAGTTTAATAATTTTTTTTTTCAATAAATGACAACAAGATCAATTTTCCTCATTTGATAAAGCTAAAGGAAAACCTTTTGACAAAATGAAGTTTGTAAGGAAGTCATCTGATAAGTTTGGCCAAAAATAATACTTCAAATGTTGTGGCTTTGGGCATATGGCTACAGATTGTCCAAACAAAAAGAAAAACAAGAGAAGCAAAGGTTTGACAGTCACATAGAGTGATTCCGATAAGGAAAAGGAATCAAACGAAGATGATGAATTTGAAAATTTCAAGGCATTCATGGCATCTGCTTTTGAGTTAACTGAGGATACATCTAAGATCCCTAAAATAGAAAAATCAGATGAATCAGATGGTACAGTGAGATCTTTCAAGGAAGATGAGGATGAATCAGATGATGAAGATAAAAGTGAACTGCAGCGAGCGTATGATCAACTGTATAAACAATCATACAAACTTACCAATGTGAATGTCAAACTATATAAGAAGTTGAAAAAGATTCTGGAAGAAGTTGATTCTTTAAAAAGGGTGAATGTCGATGCTCAAGAAGAAATCAGTCAGTTGAAGAAACATCGAATAACTCTAACTGACAAAGTGAAGTTTCTCGAGGAAGATGCATTTGATGGAAATGGTTTTAAAAAGGCTCTTGAAGAAAAAATTTAGAAACTTGAAGCTGATCTCTCTAAATCTAATATGATCTTCAAGAAGTATAAGGCGAGTGCATCCATGGTACAGCAAGTGTGCTTGAATCAGAAGCATTCTTGGGATACACATGGTATTGGGTATGAGACCAAACCATCTAAGGCAAAGCAACTCTAATACAGTAGGCCCATCAAATTTGTTCATAAAGAAATGTATAATTCTTCTCAAAATTAAGGTAATCCTTCTAATTTTGTACCTATCTGTCACTACTATGGTATAAGAGGTCACATAGGTCACAATGTCATAAACTGCATGGATTACTTGTCGATTACGTTCAAACTCGTAACTTTCAACACCTAGGTAGATCATACAATGGTTAGATGTTTAATAGATTTCATGTGTTGGCTGAGCAAAAAAATTTTACTAAACAGAATTTTCAAAGACATGTTCAGCCTCAACACTATGAAAACTATATGACAAGATCTACAATTAAACATACCTCTAGGAAAGGTCAAAAGTCAAACCGACAGTTACTCCTAAAACAACTACATGCTAATCCTAAGACTGTATGGATAAGAAAAAAATGACCTAAGAGGATATGTTATCCACACTGCCTTGAAGGCTCACAGTTCTAATATGTGATATCTAGATATTGGCTGCTTAAGGCATATGTGTGGCAATAGAGCTTATTTTGATACTGTGACTAAATGTGATGGAGGTTTAGTAACCTTTGGAGATGACTTCACCTCCAGAGTTATAGAAAAAGGTAATATAAAATCTCAAGGGTTACCAAACCTTAATGATGTATTGCTAGTTGAGGACTTAAAGGCTAATCTCATAAGCATTAGTCAGTTATGTGTCGCACAATATCAAATACAGTTTTCTCAAACCGAATGCTCTATTTTTGATAAAAAGAGTACTTGTGTTATGAAAGGTGTGTGTACTCTTGATAACTGCTATGGGATCACCTCAGAGAGTGGTATTACTTGCAAATTTGCTAAACTGGATGAGACTGAACTGTGGTATCAAAGACTTGGCCATGTAAATTTTAATGATCTCTCTAGACTATCTAGTTTTGAACTCATTCGTGAAATTCTAAAACTTGAAAAAATCACAAATTGTGTTTATGGACCTTGTCAATTGGGGAAGCAAGTTAAGTTCACGAACAAGAAAGTTAAGCAGATTACGACATCTAAACCTCTTGAACTTGTTTATATGGATCTTATGGGTCCTACTCAAATAGTGAGTATTAGAGGAAAGATATACATTTTTGTGACTGTCGATGATTTTTCTAGATTTACTTGGATTGATTTTATTCGAGAAAAATCTGAAACCTTCTATGTGTTTAGAGATCTTTATCTGAAAGTGTAGGTAGAGAAGGCCACAAAAATCGGATGCACTCGTAGAATTCGTACAGACCATGGTAGGGAATTTGAAAATTTTGAATTTACTAATTTTTGTGATGAGCAGGGCATAAGACATGAGTTTTCTGCTCCGAAGACACCACAACAGAATGGCGGGATGGAAAGAAAGAATTGAGTGATCCAGTTAATGGTCCGAGTAATGCTTCATGGTAAGAAGTTTCCACAGAAGTTCTGGGCCGAGGCGATAAATACAGCATGCTACATTGCGAATTGTGTCTATCTGAAAGTTGGTACCAAACAGACACCATATGAACTGTGG
>CM065390.1:19075000-19235000 GCA_033060915.1 Euryodendron excelsum | reverse complement strand
CTAATGTGTGTGAAAGCCACCATCCCTGTGCTTATATATTGGTTCATTTTGGAGATATACGGCTAGAACTTTAAAAAAAGGACAAAAGAGGTGTCTTGAAAGAAAAAGAGGTTACTTGAAAATTTTATGAATGGGATGTCATGGGGTTTGACTTCTACAACATTCTTGCTTTTGAGGAAGTTTTCATGATGAACTCTATCATGATTTTGCTCTAGGGTCCTTATTCCCATTAATCTAATTGACAGACTTGCATCTCTTTATCATGGTTGCTTGTATCTCTCGAATTATCTCTTTGTCCATTGAGTTGCTTTTTGATCAATCTTTGAACATGCTTGATGTTGGTTTATTCACGCTTAAGGCATCTTAAATTTCAGTGGTTGATCTTTGCATATGGTTGAAACTTATGGGCTGTGCAAGTTCTTTTTGTTTTTTTTGTTCTAACTGCTTTTGATGCTACAGGTGACTTCGCGGGATCTTGCGGGTCCTCGTGGCCGTGAAGTCCACTTATTTGGCCTCTTTTTTTTTTAAAAAAACCCTCGCCTGTTTTGATTCACTTTATTTTTGTTCTTCTCTTGCGTTCTCGCCGCTCTCGAGCCCTCGACGACAGGCGATTTTTGGTCACCTCTTCCTCCTCAATCCAGCGAGCTTCTCCCCTCTATTCCTCATCGGTTCTTCTGGGTCGTTTTTCAGGTAACCCTCTTACTCCTCTTTGGTTATGGGTTTTTTTGATTCGGTTAGGTTTCCTGAGCCCTAGCTTTTTGGTGGTTTTGGGAGTTTTGCCTAGTGTTCGGTAGGTGGGTTAATTGGTTATTGTGTGCCCCTTTGGGGGTTGTTAAATCTCTGTTAGAGGGCGTTTCTTCCTTATCCTTGTTCTAGTTGGGTCGCCGGGCCTTGTGTTCGATTTGTGTGTGCATCGGTGTGTGTTCTTGTGGCTGTTTTATGATTATTTTTTTTTTCTATCTCTTGGGCCAATCTCTGTTGAACTGGTACGCTGTTTTTTTTGGAGTGTTTCTTTGTGTTGTGAGTATTGGCCTTATGATTCCTACTCCACGGAAACGGAAGGGGCCCTAAACCCCTCCTTCTTGCCGTTCCTTGGGTTCCCCGGGCAAACGATAAACTCCTAGTTCCCCCAGCAAGCGTCTGCGCTCTAGCACACTTGGTGCTATGACTTCACGCCGAGGGGGAGAGTCTTCATCTACTGTGGACTCTTGTTTTAGACCGACATCTGAGGCTGAGTCTAAATTCAATCGATCGTTTAAATCTCGCCCTGTTTGTGTTTCTTGGGGTATTATTCTTGATGAATTCTTTGAGACAGTTATCAGTACCTATTTCTCTAAGTGGGGCTGGACTCATCTTGCTGTGTGTAATGGGTTTGCCTGTCAGGACCTTGCTCGAGAATTTTATGTTAACAATCATGCCTTTGACAAGGAGGCTGGGGCTTTGTAGTCCTATGTGCGTGGGGTGCTTATTAACTTCTCTATATTTGACATATGCACATTTCACCATCTCACGCATCCCATTGTTGTTGAGTTTCCCTATCCTCCATCTCGGTTTGGGCCTTTCTTGAATTCTTTAGCCCAGCTCATGTTGTCTGGTGGAGGTGATTGGCCTCCCGGTCCTTCAAGTCTCCTAAAGCAGATAGAGCTAAATGATGTCTTTTGGGTGCTCAACCATGTGGTGTGTAACTTGTTTCTATACACGTCCCATGTGAATGAGATTGATGAGTCCCGAGCCCATCTTATGCACGCTATTGCCACAGGCCTAGCTGTAGATGTGAGTAGACTTATGTTTAATTTAATCCTTAAGGTCTCTGTTGATGATTCCTCTAGAGCCTATCTTCCTTTCAGGGTCATGATCACTGAGTTTCTCTCCCGTCATAAGATTGTGGTCTAACCTCACGAGACTCGTATCTTGGCTAAGAAACCCATTTCCTGTCGCACTCTTAAGATGAGTAATGCCCATCTCAGAGTTGCTCCACCACCACCTCAATTACAGCAACTTGCGGTGGAACTTTTTGATGATAAGGGTACTCTTGTTGATCCGACTACTCCCTCTACCTCCATTGCTAATGTTTCTGCTCCTCCTCCTATTGGGAATTCTTTTCCTGCTCTAGCTTCTTCATCATCCACTGCGGCTGCCATTGCTGCTCTCTCCACCCAGCTGACTTCAATTCATACTGACCTTGTGGAGTTCATTGGTTTAGTCCATGAGACATCGATCTTATCGTGGAGCGTCAAGAGTGCGATATTGTCTGTGTTCGGAATACTCTGTTAGCTCTCTCTTGGCAGCATACCAAGTTTATCACTGACGTGAATGACTTCATTCAGAGCATTCATCGTTGGTAGATTTCTTTTCTAGTGGATGGTTTTTCCTGTGGATATTTTCTAATTATCTTGTTGCCTTATGGCTGTGTTTTGTTCTAAGCTTCATTAGCTACCTCGTTTTGCTTGTTGACACCTTAGTTGTTGAATACTGGATATTTCTCATCTTTATATATATAATAGATATTGCGTTGTATCTTTTCTTGTCCATAGTTTCCTTCTTGGCATGTTTTGTTCTCTATGCTTCCTCTATCAATTTTTTCCTAAAAAGGGAGAGATTCTTTTATGTTACTGCTTCTGATGCTTTTACCATTCTTATCTCTATCTTATATCTATCTCTCTTGCACTTGATTGAGTTGGTTGTTTGCCAATAGTATGTGCAAGGATGATGCTAAGTGCTTGTGATTGGGGTTTCATTGTATTTTTCAATTAGTTTCCTGTAATGTGTCTTGTAGCATAGGGTTTTGGTCACGAAATTGCCAAAAAGGGAGATTGTAAGGTTATGTAATTGGCTAAATTTCATGCCACGTCTTATTTAATGTAATTTGGGAATTTGGGTTATCAATCACAAGCATTTAGAAAGGTTTTGAAACTTATTCATGCAAAACTCATGCTAAGAGAGTCTTGTATGATACATATTGGCTGATGAAGGGGATTTTGAGGGATGTCGATGGATTTCGAGGGCAAAAACAATGTGTTGGTTGCAAATCAAGACCTCGCGAGATCCTCGAGAGATGTCGCGGGATATCAAGGGTAAAAATAGTGGGTTGGTTGCAAATCAAGACCTCGCGGGATCCTCGAGGGATGTCGGGGGCAAAAATAGTGGGCATGCAAATTGGACATATCCTCGCAGAATGTTGCAGGCAAAAACAGTGAGTATGTCAAAATGTGGGATTGAGCTCTCGAGATCCTTGTAGGTTCTCGCGGGATCGAGTTGAACCTCGCGGGATTGAGCTGCATGAAATTTGAATTCTCGATAATCGCGTTGCTAGGTTTTTTGAGTCTGTCTGAAGCTCATCGCACTTTCTCAGACCTGATCTGAGCCACCACTATTAAAAATACCTAGAGAGAAATACATTTTATCTTCCAAAGAGCTTAGAAACGTATCTTAGCAACAATCTTCTTCAACCTCATTGAAGAGATCGAGAGTCTTTAAGGGGTTTAAGGCGCCAAATCTGTTTTAAGAGTATCTGAACGATGGTCAAGCATGGACATGGTGAATCGTGAATATGAGCAAGATTCAAATAATTATTAGATCAAGGAGTAGATAAGTTTTGATTGTAGAGAGTCTTGTAACTATCTAAACTACAACTTATAGTGCATGATCTTTGTTTGGCAAAAAGAGCACGTGATTTGTCTTCTATTTAAGAGTTTTCACGGCAAAAGAATGGAGTGTTCTTGATTGAATGACTTATTCTCTTTTTGCTTTGGAAGTATACAATATTGCTCATTGTCATTATATCTTGACCTAATATTATAGGGTTTAGTCACCTGGATAAAACATAGACTAAGGCTAAGTTTTTCAAAGCTTTTCTTCACCATATCAAGATCATTGATTTGGCAACCATACTTGCATACACTGCCCTTGTAGTGTAATTCTTGGTGGCGGAAAGATGAGTTGTTATAAGTTGTGTTTCGACGATAGGACGGAGGAAAGAGATGTGAAAGTGAGGAAGAGAAATGGTGGTGGCATGTGGCAGTGGGGCAGAAGGAGGAATAGGGTGGGGATATGGTGTGCAGTGGAGAGAGAGAGGGAGAGAGAGAGAGAAGAATGGCGTTGTGCAGTGGAGAGAGGAGCTAACATTTACCCTTAAAATATTTTTTAAACTTATTTTATCTGATTTATAATGCGTTAAAAATTGTATTTTCAGTATGAGAAATGGTATGTAATACGTATAATCTTATTTCTTAATACTTTTTCTTATTTGTAGGCCCAAGATTATAGAATTCATATTAATAAATTTATGTAAAATTCTATCCATTTATGTTTAGTGAGTCAAAAAAAAATTGAGAAAAAAAATTACATATTCAATTTTTCTTGCAGTACTGAAAATACATTTGGATAGTAGAATAATTAATGCCCTTATCAAAATTCGCCTGAAATTGGGATTGTCAAACTGATTTTGGATATTTTCATTTTCTATGACTGCGTTTAGTAAATTGTTTCGAAACTTATTTATTAAATATTTTTCAAAAAATCTCAACTTGAAGAAATAAAAAAGCATTTGTTGAGTTTTGACACCATTTTTATAAAAAAAATAAAAATAATATGAAAATGATGTTTACTTTTTATAGTCATTTTTTTTTTAAAAACGTTTTTTTTTGCTTTTGAAAAAATTGTATGAAAAATGACCACGATAAACACACGCAGTTTGAGCTGTGTCGTGGGGATTTAATAATTTGCCGTATCTTACTCGTCTGTCAGCAATACAGTGACATCATCAAACTAGCCGGTACATTTATGGTGATGAGACCCTGAGCTTTCATCGGACGGTGGTGGGGTCTTGGATTTATATGACATAGCGTCTGCTACTATTGCCAAACTTTACCCGCCCAACAAAGTACAGAGGCTACTAGGATGCCCTCTTTAGAAAAGGTTTTAGTGTCAAAATTAAAAATATCCTCAAAATTTGTTACTTCGGCGTTATTTTCATGGTGATTGTTATTTATATATTTTATTTGTTCAATATTTTCGGTTATTATATCCTATATTTTGCTCGTTTTATTCTGTATTTTTTTTATTTTTCAGTATATTATATATGATTTTTTCATATGTTATATTTTTTTTCTTCAAGGTAAGGCCTACCCATCTATATATATATGTAGATGTTTATATACGTTTGTATTGGCTACATCTATAACCATCAATTTATTTACTTGGTCTATACTTGGAGTTGTGGATTAAGAAATTAAATTTATTGTTGTTTCTGCCGTGGTTACAAAATGTGACAAAATAGCAATTATTATTAGTTTATTGCCATAACCGCCTGTAACTTCTAACTATTAACATATTAAATAATTATACATTGTTTTGACAATAATATAAACCTACTTATAATGTAAACCGACTTAGTGTACAATGAAGGAAATTGAGGAAGAATTGTAATCTTGTGTTTGACTTCCTATTCTTTACTTTAAAAAGCTAAAAGCTACACATTATATGATTTTCAGCTGTTATATTTTCCTAACATTAAATTTACCCTTTTCATATTTATATATTTTACACTATGTTTGAATTTTTGATTTACGAAGGGAAAAAATACAAAAAAACTGAAGTAAAAAATCTAATATTTTTTTTAGTTGGATTAGGAAAGTGAAAGAAAATAAATAAATTTAGTCTTACTTACCTATGAAATAAATACTTATAGTTAATTTTAATGTTTTTTCTTTTTCTAGACCATATAAACATAACATATGTGTCTTTGCTGAACACGTGTTCAAGCTCATAACAACTCAAGTCAACGTCAGGGGCCACCTAACTGCAACTAGTATTAAATTTTGTCAATGTCAGGGGCCACTTAATTATAACTAGCATTAAAATAAATTTTCTTACTCTTCCAAGTTGCGACATATGCGGATATGGAAAAATTATTTAGTGCTATGAAGTATCACGATATTTTTGTTTCATACAGTAGTTCTCTTATTAAGTGAGTAATTCTCTTATTAGGTGAAGTTAAATATTTTATTTAATAAATAAAAATTTACTCTCATATAAGTAAAGGAGGAAGAGTCTATAATTCTGTAAGAATACTAAATAATTTCTCATGAATATGAGTTTTAATAATTTATAAACAAAACATTTACGATGTAAATCATTTTTATTTATTATTTGCCTTTATGATTTGAGACCTCTCCAATCAATCAAACAATTGTTCAAGTAGGGATTGTGGTGATTGCAAAGCAGTTCTAAAATTTGAAACGGTTGCGGAATTGCTAGTTATCACTTGAATTAATTGTAGTTATTACTTAAATTAATCATATTTATTGTTTAATAATTGTAGTTATCACTTAAATTAATCATATTTGTTGCTTAATAGAGTAGCTATTATCACAAACTATAATTATACTGTGATAACTAATGGTCCCATTTGTGATATCTTGAACCAATTGTAGTTACCATTTAAACTAATCACATTTATTGCTTAATATAGTAATTATTATCACAAAATATAATTATACTATTGTGGGGAATAACCCCCGGCCCAACCCAATGGGTGAGGCCCAATCTGTGCAAATTAAAGTTGGGGCTGCTTTGCTAGCCCAGATCAGAATTACAGGGAAGGCCAGCTTTGATTGCCGACTTCCTTCGCAGCATAGCCCAAACCACGAAAAGCGGGCCCAAACTGCTAGCGGTCTTTGCGCATTAAATGCAGAGTTGACTCGCATTGAATGCGCAAGTGGCTGCCCACGCGACATCAACGTGCACGTTCGGTCAGCCGGAATCCTTCACGACGGTGTGCCAGACCTTGTAAATAATTAGGCAGTGTCAATGATGATGCCTACCCAGCAGGCCATGAGAGCCTGCTGGTAGGCCAAGGCAGAACACACTCCCTCAAAGGTTCTATAAATACCCAAGGCATCGAGAGCCAGGTATGGACAGTTAACTCCAAGTATTGACAACTTTCATTCATCTTCATCGATTAAGCTTGCTAACTTAATCTTCGGAGTGTGGTCGGCCCATTACGGGTTGACCCATTCGAACCTCTTCGTCTTGCAGGAGATATTTGGACTCATTCATTTTTGGGTTTGAGAGTTCAGCCCAGCCTTCCCAAAAAATCCCACTTGCAATTGGCGCCGTCTATGGGAAGGCTAAGAAAAACCATGAGTCTAAACAACCGGAGACGTAGAGGGGAGAACCATGACGGGAGAGGCTTTGGAGCCCCCTCCAGTAGAGACCCGACCAACTCGGCGCACTGCCAATCTACACCAGTAGATTGGCAAAGAAGGAGAACACTAAGGTCAGAGATATGAACGCCCGCTGAAAGCCACCAAGAAGCACCAGATGGAATGCGGAGGGATACGGGCTATGTGAGGGATAAAAATTTCCGCAGGAACCATCCTCGGGACCTGGCCCCGTCACCCTCCAATGGGCGGATCCCGAGTGAGGATACGCTCCGTGCAGTGGAGAGGGAAATTCGACAGCGCAGAGAAGAGATAGCCTACCTCACCTCCCAAGTTCGGGCCATGAGGGAGGCGTTCTCTGGAAGAAATGGGCGTGGGAGAGAAGGGTCCCCAGATCGGGAGCAAGTTGCTGGCGCTGGGGACGATTCAGCACCGCCGGTAAGAGGAAGTTACACCCCTAGTACCGGGCGTTGCGTTAACAGGTGCATAGGTCGGCGGAGGGAAAGGAGCGAAACCCTGCCAAATAACAGTCCAGCTGAAGGAGATCGGCGGAAAGAGGACTGGGAGAAGTGGTATAACGAAAAGCAGGAGGACAGAAGGCAGTAAACTAAGGAGCGCATAGCCCATGACCTGATGAGAAAGGCCCTTGATCAGATTGCATCCACGCCATTCACTGAGGAGATTGAATCCCACCCAATTCCTCGAAAATTCACCCCACCAAAATTCACCTTTTATGACGGGAAGTTCGACCCGATTAACCATGTTCGGCATTACAAACAGCTTATGGTAGTGTGGTGCAGTGACCTGATGCTGATGTGTCGAATCTTCCCCTCTAGCTTGGGAAGTGTGGCTTTACGATGGTTTGATAAATTGCCACTTAAGTTCGTTTCTAGCTGGAGGCAACTAGCCGAGCTTTTTACAGCTCGTTTCATAGCGAACAGCTTACAGCCGAAGGAAATTGATTTCTTGTTGACATTGCGAAAAGAGGAAGGGGAAGGATTGCGAGCATACGCCCGACGCTACTGGGAAGTTTATAACGAAATTGACGAGTGCAGCGAGCAATTAGCTGTAACTCAGTTCAAGATTGGCCTTCCTAGGGAGCATCGCTTGTGACAGTCCTTAATGAAGAAACCAGCCCTCACGATACAGGAGCTAATGCTTAGGATCGAGCGCTATGCACGGTTGGACGAAGACATACCTCAGGTAGCATCGACCAAGGTCGACGCTGTAGCCGAAAAAACAAATAAGAAGGATGCCAAGAAGCCCCGGTCAGAAGATATCGACCGAGAAAAAAGGGTAACTGAGGGGGTTTATACAGTCTTTAAGGACCCTATCTATAAAATATTGCCCTAGATCTGTGATAAGCCCTTCTTCAAGTGGCCACCAAAGTTGGGAGGAGACCCAGCGACCCGAGACCAGAAGAGATTCTGTTCATACCACCACGAGAAGGGACATAAGACGGAGCAATGTCGGCATCTAAAAACTCACTTGGAAGACTTGGCCAAAGCAGGCCACCTCGATCAATTCATTGATTGGGAGAAGACAAAGAATGAAGCCGAGCAATCACGGGTAAAAGACACAGCTCGGAAGGAACCAGAATCAAGGCCGGTTCGGGTAATCAATGTGTTGCACGGTTCGGTTGAGTCAGCAACCGTCGACCCACATAGGTACCGAGCCAAGTTGCAGAAAGCGGCACACCTAAGGGAAGTGTTGCAAGTACAACAACCTAGTAAGAAAGCAAAAGTCGGCAGTGGCCATGTTCCAATTTCTTTCACCGATGAGGATCTCGTGGGAGTGCAGACCCCTCATAATGATGCCTTGGTGGTTACGTTAAGAATGACGGACTACGACGTTAGAAGATTGCTCATTGACCAGGGGAGTTCATCCGAAATTATGTACTACAACCTCTTCAAGCAATTAGGACTGAACGAGTCCGACCTCCAATAGTCACTTAACCCATTGGTTGGATTCAGCTCAGACCCAGTTTGGCCAATGGGAAAGGTGACGATTCCTGTAACAGCCGGCGGATTCACATTGCAAACCGAATTCCTAGTAGTAAACGTACCCTCCCCCTACAATGCCATCATGGGACGAACCTGGTTGCACCTCATGAGGGCCGTTCCATCGCCATACCATCAGCTGCTTCGGTTTCTGACCCCGGCAAGTGTTGGAGAAATCAAGGGAGACCAAGTGGCTGCCAAACAATATTTCCTAACGGCATGTGCGACAAAGACAAAACCTGAGAAAGTGTAGATGATGGAGCTGTATGAAGACACCCCCACTATTGATGACGTGGAACAGACACCCGAGAACAAAGCTGTGAAGGACCTGAAGAAGATATACATTGATCGGCGAGGAGACAAATACTTCGTCATCGGCACCTCTCTGTCCAAACTAGAGGAAAAATCCCTCATCGAGTTGTTAACGAACTTCCTGGAATTGTTCGCCTGGACCCCTTATGACATGCCTGGGATCGGCGCTGACGTTGCTTGTCATCGCCTAAATGTTAACCCAAATTACCGACCTGTTGTCCAAAAGGGGAGAAGGGCAGTTACCCAGCATGTGGACGCTGTCTTGGAGGAAACGGAGAAGCTTTTGGAAGCTGGGGCCATTCGGGAGATCAACTACCCAAGCTAGTTATCAAACACCGTGGTTGTAAAAAAGAAGGACGGTAAGTGGAGGGTCTGTGTGGACTTCACTGATCTCAACAGAGCATGTCCCAAAGATCCATTCCCCCTGCCCAAAATTAACCAGCTTGTGGATGTAACCACCGGCTTCGGAAGGATGAGTTTCCTGGACGCTTACCGAGGATACCACCAGATCCCACTCCACCCCGACAACTAAGAGAAGACGACCTTCATCACTCCAAGGGGTATTTACTGCTCTAGGCTTATGCCCTTTGGCCTGAAGAACGCCGGAGCTACGTATCAGGGACTGGTCACAAAGATGTTTAAGACGCAGCTCGGCAGAACTGTCGAGGTCTACATCGACGACATGGTGGTAAAAAGCAAACTAAGCAACACCCACTTGGCGGACCTAAAGGAGGTACTCTGCATCCTGAAAGACTACAAAATGAGGCTGAACACTTCAAAATGTGTCTTCGGGGTCGGCTCCGGCAAGTTTCTGGGGTTCCTGGTCACACATCGGGGCATTGAAGTGGACCCACGGAAGATTAGTGCGATTCAGAGCATTCAAGCTCCAAGGAATGCCAAAGAGGTTCAGAGACTGATAGGAATGGCCGCCGCACTCAACAGATTCATCAGCCGTTCATCGGACAGGTGCCGACCTTTCTTCCTGCTCCTAAGGAAACAAGAACGGTTCGAGTGGACCCTAGAGTGTGACTCTACCCTTGCCGATCTAAAAAACTACCTAACCAAACCACCCCTGCTCTCCACCCCTGTCCAGCACGAGGAACTCTTCCTCTACCTTGCAGTGTCAGACCATGCAGTCAGCGCCGTCCTACTCATGCAAGAAAACCGGCAACAATACCCGGTCTATTACGTCAGCAAAACCTTCTCGGAGCCGAGAGCAAGTACCTACCCCTCGAAAAGCTGACACTCGCACTGATAGTAGCATCCCGCAAATTGGTGCATTACTTCAGAACTCACACCATCAACGTCCTCACTAACCATCAGCTCAAACCTCTTCTAAGGAAGGCCGACTTCTTTGGAAGAATCTCAAAATGGGCCGTGGAATTAGGGGAGTTTGACATCAAGTTCCAACCTAGATCGGCAGTGAAGGGGCAGGTTCTTGCAGACTTTGTTGCTGAGTTCTCTGTTGAGATACCACCAGAAGTAGAACAGACTCTAGCAACTGGCCAACCGTAACACAAACTACCCCTGGAACTTTGGGAACAAACTGATCATTGGCAACTCTGCGTGGATGGAGCTTCCAATGATCGGGGGGTAGGATCAAGCATCGTACTCATCACACCAGACGGTCTAACCATCGAACAAGCCATCAAGCTCGAGTTCATTGCCTCCAATAATGAGTCAGAATATGAGGCCTTGCTCGCCGGAATACGTCGAGCCATTGAATTTCGAATTCCTGAAATCATCATCTATTCGGACTCCCTACTTATTGTAAACCAAATTATAGGGGAATACGTAGCAAAAAACGACAGAATGACGTAGTACCTAGCAAAAGCCAAGGAACTACTCGGCCAATTTAAAAGCTACAAGCTTCGACAGATCAGCCGAGACAACAACTCACATGCGAATGCCTTGGCAACTTTGGCCACAGCTTTGAAATCTGGTTCGAAAAGGACGATCAATGTAGAAACCCTTGCCAAGCCCAGCATCTTTCGGGGGGAGGAGGAGGAAGCTCTAACAGCAGAAAAGTTGGGACCATCATGGATGGACCCAATCATCTCTTACCTTGACGCAGACAAGCTACCAGATGATAAGGCTGAAGCTCGGTGAATCAAATATGCATCTATCAGGTATTGGCTGTCACCAAGTAAGGAGCTTTATAGACGTTTCTTTATATGTCCGTATTTACACTGCGTCCATTCGGACTAAGTACAGGGCGTCTTGTTCAAAATCCACGAAGGGATATGTGGAAGTCATGTCGGCGGAAGATCGATAGCACACTGAGCCATCTCGCAGGAATATTAGTGGCTTTACATGCAGAAATATGCATCCCAGTATGTCCTGAAGTGTGACAAGTGTCAGAGGTTTTTCCCTATCATCCACCAGCCAGCCGAAGATCTCCCCACCATCACCAGTCCATGGCCTTTCGCTCAGTGGGGACTGGACATTGTTGGCCCTCTGCCCCGAGCTCCGGGCAACAAAAGGTTTCTCATCGTAGCAACTGACTACTTTACCAAATGGGTGGAAGCGGAACCTTTATCAAACATCAGGGAAATTGATGCCAAAAGGTTCGTATGGAAGAGCATTGTCACGAGATTCGGGTTGCCCCGTGCCATTGTTTCAGATAACGGCACCCAGTTCGATGGCAATATCTTTAGATCATTTTGCGAAGGATTGGGGATCAGAAACTACTACTTAACGCTGGCCTACCCCCAATGCAACGGGCAAGCCAAGATTTCGAATAAAACTATGCTTAACGGGGTCAAGAAACGACTGGAAAAAGCCAAAGGAAAATGGACGAAAGAGCTACCCAATGTCTTGTGGTACTATAGAACAACCCCAAAGAGGTCCACCGGGGAAACACCGTTCTCCTTGGCATACGGGGTGGAGGCAGTCATCCCTTTGGAGATCGGACTACCAACTATCAGATCGGCAGCTTTTAACACGGGTTTCAACGACCAGACAGTTGCAAGAGACCTGGATCTTGTCGAAGAAAGAAGGGAAACCACCTTGATCAGGCTCACAGAGTATCAGCGACAGCTAAAATGCTCTTACAACAAGCGGGTCCGCCTGAGAAACTTTGCTCCAGGAAATCTAGTTTTACGAAAAGTGTTGGGGGCAACCAAGAGGGCGGCAGATGGAAAGCTCGGCCCAAATAGGGAAGGCCCCTATAGAGTCACATCCCAGGTCGGCATTGGTGTATACAGACTAGAGACCGTCGAAGAAGGGCGACAATTGTCGCGACCATGGAATGCAACCAACTTGAGGAAGTTCTACCAGTAATACAAAGCTCCATGCATTGTAACAGTCCATGAAATGTGTAAAGCTCTACTGAAGAATCAATGAAAATGAAGCTATTCAAACGAATCTACTCTGAGCACTCTGTGAAACCCAAAAACCAAGTTTAAAAACTTGGTCCTGTCCAAGTTGGACAGGTCGGCCAAAGAAGGCCAAAAAAAAAGCCAAGTGTAAAAACTTGGTCCTGTCCAAGTTGGGCAGGTCGGCCAAAGAAGGCCAAAACAAAAACCAAGTGTAAAAACTTGGTCCTGTCCAAGTTGGGCGGGTCGGCCAAAGAAGGCCAAAGCAAAAACCAAGTGTAAAAACTTGGTCCTGTCCAATTTGGACAGGTCGGCCAAAGAAAGAAACCAAGTGTAAACGAAAAAATCAGATAAGGCAGATTCAGTCCACAGCAAAATCAGATAAGACAGATTCAGTAATAAATGACAAAACGAGTTTTTCTCATTAAAAGGCATTGATGGTTACAAAAAATCAAGGAAAAGAAAGAACAACTATGCCGACTTCTCCCCCGGCTGCGAAATTGCCCCTGGCAAAATCTCTTCCGCATCCTTAGGGGGTTCAGCAGCGGCCTTCAATTTTTCAGCTCTCTCCCTCTCAGCAGCAGCTTCTTCGGCCACGGCTTTTAAAATAAGCTCCCGTTTGTATTGGGCGTTTGCCAACACTTGTTTCGGACAAACAATGCCGTCCTCGGTAGTATCAAAGTAGTTCGGGCAAAGACCCCACATGTCGGAGGCCTTATCCAGCTCTGCAATGACAAGGGCACCATTCCAACCCTGTCGGAATATGGAGCGGCTAAGGTCCATCATCTCTTTAGCCAAACGCTTGGCCCCCCTTTCTTCACCCTTCTTCAATGTGGCCTCTTCTTCCACCTTCAGCTTGGCCACTTCAGAGTGAAGGGCCTCGACCTCCGCATTTACGTTGTGCAGATCTACGGACTGCACATCGAACTTTTTCTCAAGGTCGGCAAGATCCTTGTCTCTCTTTTCAAAATTGGCTTTCATTAGCAGAGGCTCGACGGAAGCCTGTTCGGCCTGTTTCCTGAAAGTGATCCGCTCCTTATTTGCTTCGATCCACTCAAGCTTTAAGCGATCGTGCTCTTCAATAAGTTCCTGGTGAACCTCGGCAAGCTTCTGGAAGCGCGTCATCGCCTCCAAGGAATTCAGACAACCCTACACAGATAAGAAAAGGTCATTTTTAGAGCGAATGTCTAAAAAAGTCTGTAATCATCGAAAAGTCAGTGCCGACTTACCAGTATCGAGTCATGAAACGCGCCCATAAAAACGGCTGAGTTGTTTGCTTCGCCCAGCTTCGCCACGTCCTTTTTCTGAAGGACGCTTTTAATAACACCAAACGCAACCTCGGGCTGGTCAATCATAGAATCTACTGTCGTCATAGGACGACTGAGAATGTCCGGAGTGATGGTCACGGTCTCGCCGACCTCATCCACCGCGCCTTTGCCTTTTTGCTTTTTGGGCGCTGGAGTTGGAGTGACATCGGGCCTCCTTTTTCGCTGTTGCCGTGTCTCTGGCCTCTGTTGCACGGGAGGGGCTTCCTCCACGGGAGTTATCACCAGCTTAGCTGGAGGTGTTTCGGCAGGAGTAGAGGTGGCCGACCTTAGCGGCTGGCCCGCGAGAGCAAACATTCTTTCCTTCAGACTCATGCCGTCTATTTCGTCGGGGGATGGGCTCGAATCACTTGTTCTTACAGGAATCTCAACTCGACGGTCGGGCGCAGTATACGGTGATGAAGTGGATGCCGAGCTGTGTGATTTCGTTCGCGCTTCTTGCCGTTCTTCACCAGTTGATGCCGATGGAGGAGCAACCGCGACTGTCATGCCTGTAGGGATGCACGCCCTTTCGATCGCTATTCCGGTGGGGATCTCCTCAAAGTCTTCTTCAGCACCTTCGTTCGCTAATCTTGCAAGTATACTCTGGGGAACACCCGTCTCGGCAGTGAAAGTTGAGTATCACAATGGGTAGGAGAGCAAAATGTGTGCAGCCTGAGCTATGTATCTTAGTTGACCTTCATCGACGTAGTTCAAGACCTTGTTGAGGTCGTCAGAGTTGACTAACCAGTCGCGAGCTTTCGACCGCTTCCTTGTGTCTGCAAAAAGTTCGAGAGTTAGTTTTGCTGCAAATTGAAATTTAAAATGACGCACAGTATGAGAGATCGGCATCAAACCTAGGTCGACGGGCACTCTAGGGCATCGAATCGCCGGTCTATCCTTCTCAGGAACGTTGCCGAACTCCCATGGACCGGTTACCCAGACCCTAACGTCGTCGACGCCCTTCCCTGAGGAAGGCAGACACTTCACTAACTCTAAGGACTTCTTTACTGCCCGGAGGTAAACCTTGTAACTACCTCCGACTTTACAAAGAGTGTAGCAGTAGTCCTGTTCGGCAAGGCCTAGGTTCACACCCAAGCACCGATTTATTTCTAGCATGCCAAAAAGATCCTATATACGTTCGATGCTAACTGGGAGGGCGACACCTTATTTTTTTACTATGAATTTATAAAGAAGAGGGTGGAGGGGAAACCTAAGTCCTCCTTCTACGATAGCAATGACTGGGAATGACACCCCTTTTTCGGTCTCACCCATGCGATAGTCCTCAGGATCGACCAACTCTAAGCCGATTTCATGCGGGACTTCAAACCTAGCCCTAAACGCGGCAAGGGCCGACGGACCATCTAACATTTTACGAAGACGGGATGCCATCAGGGGGCAACCGTCAAAACACAGAATACAGTGAAGAGCAAAGGAGTTGCGGGCTCAAAGGACACTTACAGTGGTGGGTGCCGAAACAGCTGACGCACACGCTATTCAGAAGGCAAAGGAAAAAGAGCAAGTGTCTTCCAACTGATTAGGGCGTCGGTCTTTTATACACACCAGAGCCGTCGGTTCGTACACGGTAAAACGACGTTAATCATGACGCTCTGCCGAAGCGTCGCATCGGCCGTCGATTCAATAACGCCCCACCAATGAATCTTTTAAAATCCCCGCCATTTATGTGGCCGGGTGACCGTTACAGCCCTTGGCCGTTTCAGAATCCAAAATGACACAATGGCTGGGGGGTAATTGTGGGGGAATAACCCCTGGCCCAACCCAATGGGTGAGGCCCAATCTGCGCAAATTAAAGTTGGGGCTGCTTTGCTAGTCCAGATCAGAATTAGAGGGACGGCCAGCTTTGACTGCCGACCTCCTTCGCAGCATAGCCCAAACCACGAAAAGTGGGCCCAAACCACGAAAAGTGGGCCCAAACCGCTAGCGGTCTTTGCGCATTAAATGTAGAGTTGACTCGCATTGAATGCACAAGCGGCTGCCCACATGACGTCAACGTGCACGTCCAGTCAGCCAGAATCCTCCACGACGGTGCGTTAGACCCTGTAAATAATCAGGCGGCGTCAATGATGATGTCTACCCAGCAGGCCATGAGAGTCTGTTGGTAGGCCAAGGCAGAACACACTCCCTCAAAGGTTCTATAAATACCCAAGGCATCGAGAGCCAGGTATGGACAGTTAACTCCAAGTATTGACAACTTTCATTCATCTTCATCGATTAAGCTTGCTAACTTAATCTTCGGAGTGTGATCGGCCCATTACGGGTCGACCCATTTTAACTTCTTTGTCTTGCAGGAGATATTTGGACTCATCTATTTTTGGGCTTGAGAGTTTGGCCTAGCCTTCCCGAAAAATCCCACTTACAACTATAATAACTATTGGTTCCATTTGTGATATCTTATATTTGTTGTAATCATAGGTCACATTTGTCATAAATGTTTTTTTCACCGACAAGCACCTCAATTTTTGAACTGTTCCCATCCAATAGTGAAACTTTTTTTTTTACAATTATTTTTATGCAAAAGCTAAAATTCTAAGGTACCGGACCCTCCAAGATACCAAAAAAAATCTTTGAACTTCATAAATGTAGACAACTTAAGGTTCCTTTTAAACAATAATCATAGAAAAGAAATGTCAGGATCAAAATTGATAGAATGGGATTTAAACACTGGCATATGATTTAATAAATAAATTCATTTCTAATTAATTGTACTATACAATTTGTATAACAGAGCTACGTGATATCGCGATCCGGACACCTTTGTTTTTGTTGGGCATAACTAACTTAGCTTTGTTAAAATCAAAGCCTTTTTATTGAACAAAACCGTGTTCCCATCTAATGATTTTAAAAAAAAAAGTTTTACTTACGAATTTATGATTTGCGAAAGTACAGTAAATCAAACTTATAATTTTGAAAGCGACATAAGTTGACTAGAATTTTGTTTGAATGGATTGAAGACTGAGTTATTTTAGTTGGTAAACTAACTTAATGTCATACAATAAATTTGAAATTACTTTCTATCTTCACCCAAGTTTTTAGGAGTAGAGTAATGCTGTCATTAGCCGATGATTGACTATCAGTCGTGGCTGATGGTAATAGTTTTCTTCAAGAGTAATTTGGTAGGGGTATCTTATTGTGTAACCTATTACTTTTAGACCAAAAAGGTAGCCCTTATCAAATTGAGGTCAAATTAGGGTGACGCACCACAACAGAGTACATTAGGGCATTTACACTAATGTTGTAAGATCATTGAAACAATTTCCTCGAGCTTGCGGACATCCCATTTGCCTCACTTCTGAAAAGAAAGGGACTTTAATAACTTTTTATCATTCCAGTGACCCATATATGGGAACCAATTTCCCATTGGTTTGAATGCCATTTGGTTTAGAGAAGCTTTTGATTGCAGTATTCTTGCACCTTTAAATGCTAGTATGCATTAGACCCTTCAAAATGGGCCTTAACCTAGCATTTGAAAGCCTAAATTTTGAAGAAAAAAATTCAATTTAGGAAAAAATTTTCAAAATGTGTTAAGGCATAGATTTTGAAGTTTGTTTTTTTAATTTTGTTTTATTATATCAAAAGCAACATTCGAGCTAAACTAACCGTGTAGTAACCGTGTAGTTCAAAGATTACATAGCACATTACAACCTCATCTAATTTTGTCATATTGGGATAGGCTTCATTTTGAATGTGCTACTTTTTTCATTTGGGCTTGAAACCCACATTGAACATGTTGTTTTAGCTTCTTCTTCTTCTTCTTCTTCTTTTTTTTTTCCCCACCAAGAACAGAGATTTTGTTGAATCAATCCATGTAATACATTTGTTTAGCCAAGGAACATAACCAGGCTGGAAACTCAGTATTCCACCATACATTAGGCTCGAGATTCAGGGCATGTTTGTATAAGCAATTAGACCATTCTAGTTACTTTGAACACGAAACTTTAACCGTTAGGCCTTTTTGTATTGTTTTGATCATAATGCTTTGTCTATTAGATCGTCCACATCATTTTAAACACGTCATATAAACCATAAGTTCTTGCATTTCAATTTGAATGTGTTACACCTTCGTATGTTTTGAATCTCACTTCCAAACTGTTATTCTTGCCAACAGCCTATGAATGTTATTTTGCATGTAATCTCTACCAATAGATTCTACGTCCACATTGAACAAGATGTTCTTACGCATAAGTTTTGAATAGCAACTTTGAAATAATTGTTTTTCAAAATGTATTCAACTTTAGTTTTACAAAATGTTTTGAAAAACAGAAGGTATCAACCACTGGAATTAATTTGTAAAACATGGCTAATTTCATATGTGAGACCCTAATTCTTTTAACTTCATTCTTGGCTTGATTTCAATGCATTCTATAAAGTGTTTATATTAATCAAGATGCTTGTTTAATATGTGTGTTATGGTGAGATTTTCATATTTTTAACTAAGATTAAAGGGTGATTAGTGGGCTTAATTTATGTTTAATTAGTTTAATTAATCACATAGATTATCTTATGTTAATCATGTTTAATTAGTATAATCATGGTTAATTATGTTAAGCTTATGATTAGTGAAGGAGGAGGTGAAAGTTGGGCATGTGTGTGAGACACCTAGGTGTGTGCTTAACCTAGTAAGGTGTGTGCTTGTAACAAGTGGCAATATGGATATAATGGTGTATCTAAATTGGCTGTCAAGCCAAGAGAGTAGAGAGAAAGGAAGAGGTTGTGTAGTAATTGAGGTGCTTAAAAGAGAGTATCGGTTGGGAGGAAAGAAAGAAAGAAAAGAGAGGAAAGAAGAAGAGAATTCAAAGGGAAAGTTTGTGTCCAACTTGTATTCGTCCATAAAGGTAAAATTGATCATGTTCTTGTTCGTTTTATGTTATTTACATTGATTATTGCATGCTAGTATATTTTCCATATCATTGGAGTTAGAAGAAGGTGATGGAGGAGAAGGTGGGTGAGGGCTTCAATGGTGGAAACCTTAATTTAATATGTTATGCGTGTGTGTTGTTGTTTTAATCTTGTTCATGGTTTAGTATTGCTTAGTATTGCATTCTTGAGTTTTTGGTAGCTTGTATGATTGTATTGGGATGGTATGGGAATTGTCACGTTTGTATTTATTTCAATCGTTTGGGTATTTTGTTCGTAGGGTCGACCTCTAGTCTCCAGGTGTCGACATGTTTTACATGTTCATAAAACTTTGCTCTATATTTCTAGGGGTCAACCCATGTGGCTGGAGGAGTCGACATCTGAGGCTGGAGGGGTTGACACTTGTAACTGGAGGGGTCGACACATTTAACATTTTTTTGTAAACTTTACTCTTTGTTCTAAGGGGTCGACACCTGTGGCTCGAGGAGTCGACACATTTTAGTAAAATGAGGACAACTTACTCTAAAAAAATTCGGATTGATGCATTGTTTGAAGTTTTAGAAAGTAGACTTATAGACTTTTCTACCCATAAAATGTTTGTATTCTAATTCCTTATAGATTGTGAGATATTGAGATCTAAATTTGACTCAAGATTTCTATTAGCACGATTGTTTTTCAGGATTTGAGTTCATTTTTCATGGAACATAACTTCTTCATCCAGAAGGTGTTTTCGACCTATGACCTATCAAATTAAAGATACTTAAGGCTATTTTCAAATAGTTATGTTCAAGATGTATACTTGGTGTTGGAGTATTATTTATGAATTATTGTTTTTGTTCAATATTTATTAATGAATTATACAATGTGGTTCCAAAACTAACATAGTTATGGTGATAGAAGCTAAAGAAAGTCAAGAGCCTTCAACATCAACTAAGGAGTAATTTCATCGGTGTGTGTGCAGTGACAGGTGGGAATTGTAATAATCTTAATAATATTGAATTGATAATCTATTTGATTATATTGGTGATGGTGATGAGGTGTTATTGCATATTATCCATAATGTATGCTTTGCATTGCATTGGAGAGAGTTAGCCATGGTGGGTTAACTAAGGCTTAGTCACGGTGGACTAACTTACGGATACCACGATGGGTATTCTTTAATAATAAGCTATTGATATATTAGGCCAATATTATCTAAAATTATACGCACATGAGGGTGAATCATTCTTTACATTATTGTAATATGAATGCCTTATCTATCTTTTATTATAAATTTGATTATCTACTGTGAGCATGTTGACTATTAACTCATGCCCACACAGGTTGTTTTAACAGGTGATATAAAGATGGAGGTTGGGTTCACTACAATCTTGCTCTTAGCCACTGTGGCTTTCATGATAGTGTCGGAATGTTGGATGGCAGGGATTGAGAAAGCTTTTTCCATTGTGTTTATTATGTCACGTTGGGTTTTGTACGAAATCTTAGGATATACATTTATGTTTGTGTTATGTTTTCTTTTAATGTAAGTTGATAGTAGAAGATTCTGAGAAGTTTGTTCATATTTCAATTGGAGATGTAAATGAGTTTAACTTATAGTTCATTAACATCACTGTATGTTTTATTATTTAGTTCTTGTCTCTTGGGTTGTTGTGAAGGTGTCGCTCACAGGTATAGTGATTTGTGCGATCACACTACTCCTAATGTGGCATTAATGATGTTTACTTAGGTTGCGCGTGTGACAGCTTGGTATTAGCGATGTGTTTTAAGCTAAGGTATATAGCCGAGGCTATGGTGTGGTGTCGGTGTTTAGGATTGCAGTAAACCATGTACGCACTCCATTTTTGCCCGCGTGGCAGTCTCCAATCCGTCCAGACTTGAGTTCAAGTCAACATGGACATATTCTAGTTTTTCAATCCTAATCTAGTCAATCCATCGCTTCGTGGGCCTGCAGGGCCCAAATAGAGGCAAAATGACCGAAATGCCCTTGGGGGCATTATTCGATCCAATTCCAGTAGGCACGTCTTCTTGAAAACAGTAAGTCCCCTTTTAAAATCTAACTCTATTCCAACTTCTAGTCCAATTCCAATTCCAATCTCTCCCTTGAGAAAGTTGATTCCTTGAGGTGGTAAGTCTATCATGTCCGGCATGTTTCTGAGTTAACTCTTCGGAACGGTAAGTCCTTTCAAACCCGTCGATAAGGACGAGACCCCAAGTTCCCGAGATGGTAGAACGGTCCACCTTTAGCGCCTGCTAGCCCGACAATATAGAAATATCCATTTCAGCATGCCTTCTAAGAAAATTGATTCCTCAGGTGCTAAGTCCATCTAGCAGCTTCCCGAGATCAGGCAGTCTCGGAAATGATCGCGAACTGTTAGAGTAGCGAAAATACTCGTAAACAGGTCGATATAGGGAATTGCTAACAAACTCCTATATCATGGGACCGCCGTCAGAGTGGCAGAAACACTCAAAACCCAGGTCAACACCAGTGCCTACTAGTCCACTTTGGTGAAAAATGACCAAGCTACCCCTAGGGTCATTTTTTGACATGTTTCTCGAGAAAGTACCTAAGTCCTTAGAACGGTAAGTCCACCCTTCTAAGATCATCCCAGAGATAATCCGGCATGATTAGGTGCCCTCCAGTCAGTTTCGGGCTAATTCCGAGACTTTCTAGTCAATATGACCATTTTGTCCCTAGGCATCCGAACTCCCCGGGAATCACACCGGTTCTGGGTATTGACCTGGTAACCTCTCGAGAATGCTTCTTATAGTATTCCCGAACTTTCCTTACCTTTCGAGTCATTTCGAGTCAGTTCCGGCAAACCCGGTGCAAAATAATCGTTTTATCCCTGGTGGGCCGGTCACCACTTCTAGCTACACCGACTCTGGATATCAAATCGGTAACCTTTGGAAACATTCTAAATAATGTTTCCAAATCTCGAGTCTTTTTTCGGGACATTCTAAGTCCGTCTCGACAGCTTTCCAGCTCGGTTGACCGTTGTGCCCCTAATGGCCTGGTCAACCCTTCCAACATATCTTGACATCAGTCTTAAAGTCTACTACCTTCGGGATACTGTTCTAAGTGTTCCTATCCTTTTTTGGCCTTCCGGGTCATTCTCGCCCCTTCAAATTGTTCCCAAACCTTCTAGAGCCACTCCTAATGAAACCAGGCTAAAAATTGCATGGTAGTTGTAAGCACCCCATTTTCGCCCGCTCGGCAATCTCCAGCCCGATCGGGTTCGATTTCCAACATCACAACACATGCAGGTGTGCGATGAGCCTTACAATCTCCCTTCCAACCAACTGGTCACTTCTCGGGTCCACAAGGACCCGTTGGAGCCATAAGCACCATTATTCCAGGCAGTTTTCCAGACCGGGCGGTCCCGGAAACCAACGCCTTCCAGGTAGTTTCCCAGGATCAGGCGATCTCGGGGACCAACACCTCATCAAATTCCAGACGGTTCACTTCTGGTGCCTACTAGCCTGCCGACGTAGAATGTCCATCATTTAGTAGTTCTCTGAGATCAAGCATTCTCAGAGACCAACATCACCCTTCCAGGTAGCTTTCTGGGACCAGGCGTTCTCAGGAACCAACACCACTCCTACAAGTAGTTTTATAAGAACCAGACGTTCTTAGAGACCAACACTGCACATGTAGTTTTTCTAGACTAGGCGGTCTCAGGAACCAACACCTAGGTTAACACTGGCACCTGCTAACCCGACTCAGTGAAAAATGACCAAACCTGCCCTTTGGGCCTCCAGGCACATTTTGGGAAAGTTTAAAATACCTCAAAATGATAAGTCCATCCTTCCAAAATGTTGTCAAACCATTAGGCATCTCTCGTATGCCATTTGGTTTGAATCCGATCCCATTTTGCCCCTGAACACTTCAACACTGCGCAAACCCTGCCGAACGGTAAAAGACTCTCCCAAAACCATCCTTGAACAACCCTACACACTTAACACAACACACCAAACCATTCCTGACCATTTCTAGCCAATCCTAGTCAAAATGATCGTTTTGCCCCTGGAAACCTAAATATGCCCCGACACAGCACCGACCTTGGGATTTCGAGCAAAGGGTTTCACCATACACCCTTGTTTAACCCGAGGAGGACCCTGCGACACTAAACTCACACGACTCGATAAAAGTTCCTTGGAGCATCTCGCAGACACTCCGCCTAAATTGTCTTTTCTCTCGATTCCCCAGTTATTACGGACCGTCAACTGACTTGAGAAATGCATAAATCAGAGAATTTTCGAAAGCTCATTCATAGATCTTTCCATCGATACGGTTTGATTGGATAGATCGCCTCTCGGAGCCCGTGTGTTCTTGGGTCCTTTCTTCTATTTTCAAAAATTCTGCACACACTGGGTGCGCTCACTTGCATTTGCATCTTGCATGTATTACCTTGCTACTACCCTTCTAGATAGAAGGGAGAACAATATATTGACTATGGGCGGATGCTGTGTCAGTTTCTTAGCCTACGGTCTCTTGATAGTTCCCCCACTCGAACCACCAACCAAAGATGGAGTTCACCCTTTTAGGGGTGGACGCTGGAGGTTTGAAGGTTCGGGGATTGAGCTTTTTAGGAGGCATTAGTAAACCCCCAACCTCATGCTCATGTAGCACCCCTACATAGCCGAACCTCTGCCGGATTTAGGACACACACATCAATTTTAAAATCAAGGAGGAAAGGGCGACCACTTTATTTTTCCTTATAAATTTTGTTTAATCTCTGTTGTTATGCTATCTAATTCTTGCTGCTTCTATGTACATGCATCATAATTGCTCATGCATCGGAACTCACTTCAAGACAAGAGTTCTCAAAGTAACTCAAGTCATTGCATCTTCATGCACCCAATCAACCCCTAGAGAAAGGCTCAAAGACCTTCTCGTCTAATTCAAGCCAACCCAAAACTCCTAAGGGTACCATGAGACCCTAAGGATTCATGGTATGCATCAAAGTCATCTCATAAAGAGGGACCCTAATCCCTCTTCGCTCATGGAGATAAGGGTGTTAAGAAGACAAGTGAGCAATTCAAAAAGGCAAATTCGGAGGCTCAAGAGTAGTTTTGGATCCTATGGTGTAAATGTAGAATAGGTGGAAGTCCTAAGGAAAGTGTTCTTCCTCCTCATTTCTATGTATTTTTAAGAAATTTTATGTATCAAAAAGCATTCATCTTAATAAAATCGTTCTTATTGTCAAGTGAATGAATGAATCTACGAATAGATGAATGAATAGGGGCAGGTATAGTACTTGCATGTAGGGGCAATCCCCTATCTCCGGATATAAGCCAAAGCATCATGTTTAGTTCCCTTCAAGAGGCAGGGTCATCTTTAGGACATGCATCGCATAAAACCTTTCCAAATCAAGAACCTAACATGTAACCCTTTTTGTTTGTTTTCCCTTATTTTCTTTTCCTCCCCCCATCTCATAAAAAAACTAGCCATAGCTTTGGTGAGACGGCTTGTATTGTAGGTCACCATTGCTCCAAGGAAAGGAAGAAGAGGAACACGAGTGACCCCCGTCCTCTGAACTCCAGTCCACACCACTACAAAGAACAACACAAATGTCCAAAGGAAGCAACACTCCTGATCAGCAAAGCCATGCAGAAAATACCACCCGAATCCTTGCCATAAAATGGGAAAAACAACCAATGCAAGAGGACATGGACCCTGTGGAAAAAATGGCCATCCCACCAAATGATCAAGCCATCAATCTAAGGTAGATAGAGGGAAAACTGGGTGACATTTCTGCTACGTTGAAGGCCGTGACTGATAAATTACTAGAAATTGTTCAGGATGATAGAAAAGAATAGAACCCAGATAAAGCTTGGCTGACCTCGGAGCAACCGCCTAAGGGCCTTCAGGAGATCCTTATCCCAAAGGGTACCACTCTCCCAGTCAGAGTTCAAGCAACTAACCTCCCTAAAGCCATCGCACCGGAACCTTTCCTAATCATCCAGCCTATGTAGACCAGTCTAATCCTAACCACTGAAGCCTTACCTCACCCTCCGTACTTCTGTATCATTCTCATCTCCTACCGAGAGCCAGAAGCCCCAGAACCCATGGTCGCAATGGTCGGGTTTATCCCCCACAGAAACCCTTGAAGAGCCATGAGGCCCTTGCCTCCTGTATATACTCCCACACCTCAAAGCATCCCTCTGTCTCCCGTCACCTTACCCATTCTCCCTCAGATGGAAAAATCAACACCCGTTTCCCTGCCAATACCAAAAAGAACAAATCTACCTCTGCTGTCGTAACCGCCCGTTGCCGACCTGCATAAGGTACCCTGGAATTATGCCCCAACTCCTACCCAAACCACAGAAGAATCTATTGCAGAAATCGGGGGAATGACTAGGTCAGGCAGATGCTATACTTCGGAGGAGATAGAAAGAAGAAGAAAAAGAAAAGATAAGGAGGGAGAATGCTCCAATCTTCCGACGGAACACGAAATCGCTGAATTCGCCAAAGCCTTAAAGAAAAATGACTATGATGTGATGGAGCAACTTAAGAAAACCCCTTCCCACATCTCCATGTTGGGCCTGCTTCTCATTTTCGAAACTCATCGTAATGCCTTGCTTAAGGTCCTTAAAGAAGCCCATGTGCCAGATAGCTTTACCCCTGACAATATGCAAAACATGGTGGGACTCATCATGGCACCAAATGTCATCACCTTTACTGACAATGAGATCCCCACCGATGGGACGGGGCATATACAGGCGCTACATATAACTGTCAAAACCAAAGGGATGATCGTATCAAGGGTACTGGTGGATAATGGATCGGCTCTAAATGTTTACCCGTACTTGACCATGGTGAGACTTGGGATGGACCAATCTCACTTAAACCACAGTAGCATTGTTATACGGGCCTTTGACGGATCTAGGAGAGAGACAATGGGGGAAGTTGAGATACCTGTCGAGATAGGGCCTATTACCTTTGCTATCAAGTTCCAAGTTCTGCAAATAGCCTCAGCCTATAACATGTTGCTCGGACGATCATGGATTCATTCGGCCGGAGCAGTACCATCTAGTCTCCATCAAAAGATCAAATTCATCATTAAGGCTAAGCTGATTTCCATCTACGCTGAAAAGGAGTTTGCGATTTACAAAGCCGACGCCATACCTTACACCGAGTTGGCCGCCCCATCTTGTTTCTAGTCCCTAGAATATGTCACCGTAATACATGAGGGAGATATGGTCGAGCCATAATATTCAGGTAATGCACAGATGATTGCTCGCTACTTCCAGAAGAACGGGTATCAGCCAAGCAAAGGGCTAGGGAGGAAGCTGCAAGGGATTCCCGAAATTCCTGACATTCCGTCCTAAAAACATACTTTTAGCTTGGGGTACAAGCCGACAAAGAAGGAAATCAAGGAGCAAGCCTAGAAGAGGAAGCGATAGGGGATTGCACCAGGAAAGGGAGAAGAGGAAGAGGTGACACTCCAATTCACAGAGCTTTGCTTGATAAAAGACGACAATGGCCCTAAGAGAGGAAAGAAGGAGGCAGGAAGCCAAGCCAATCACTTTCAAGAAGCCTTGATGATCGATGTACCTTTACTCTTAGATATGGAAGTACCGGAGCATAGCACAATCAGGCCCCCCCTTTCGGGAGAGAATCTTGATAATTGGGATAGTGAGAATCTCCTTCGGACGTGTAAGTTTCGGTACAAGCTTGCTGGGGCATTCCATGCATTTCTAACTCCCTAAAACTTTGTCATCTGTCTATCTTTCTATTGTTATTTCTATTTTCAAATCAAGAGCTGTAGTAGGAAATATCTATATATAAAAAAAAGAGAAGGATTACTTCCCTGTTATTGAATGACCCTCCTTTTTGTCTTAATTAGGAACCCGCTCGTCCAACATCTTGGCCAGTTAATCGAAAGAAAGCCTATTCTGACTAATCACGATTTTGAAATTGAATTCGACTATCAACGCTTGAGAATTGAACTTGATGTTAACAACACTGATAAGATCCCAAAAGAGATTTTAGAGCAGTTAGAAAAACATGACAATCGCAAGACTCCTAATATTGAGGAGACAGAGACAGTCAATTTAGGAAGCAAGGAATCCCTGAAAGAAGTCAAGCTAGGGACAAGATTAGATCATTGGCAACGCCGGGAAGTGCTGGAACTACTGGTTGCCTATATTGATGCCTTCACATGGTCCTGCCAGGACATGACAGGGTTGGATGAATCTATTGTCGAGCATCGGCTGCCCCTAGATCCGCAAATCAAGCTTGTAAAGCAAAAGCTCCGAAGGCTCAAGCCTGAATGGAGTTTGAAAGTCAAGGAAGAAGTAGTCAAGCAGTTCCATGTTGGATTCCTGCAAGTGGTCGAATATCCCCAATGGTTGGCCAACATCCTCCCAGTTCTAAAAAAGGATGGGAAAGTCTAGATGTGTATTGATTTTCCAAATCTCAACAAGGCTAGCCCAAAAGACGATTTCCCATTGCCTCATATATATATCCTGGTGGATAATACGGCCAGCCATGAGATGTTCTCCTTTATGGATGAGTTTTCGGGATACAACCAAATCAAAATAGCTGAGGAAGATCGGGAAAAGATGACTTTCATCACCCCATGGTGAGTGTACTGTTGTAAGGTGATGCCTTTCGGGCTGAAGAACGCCGGGGCAACCTATCAAAAGGCCATGGTCACTCACTTCCATGATATGATGCACAAAGAAGTGGAGATTTATGTGGATGACATGATAATCAAATCGAGAGCCCAAGAGGACCATTTGATCAATTTGCGAAAAGTATTTGAGTGGCTCTGCAAGCATCAACTTAAGCTTAACCCCGCCAAGTGTACTTTCGGCGTCACGTCTAGAAAGTTGTTGGGGTTCATTATAAATAAGAGAGGAATAGAAGTGGACCATGCCAAGATAAAGTCGATCACCGAAATGCCGCCCCCGAGGGGAGAGACCGAAATTAGATCCTTTTTGGGCAAATTGAATTTCATTAGCAGATTCATTTCCCAAATGACTCACCTCTGTGAGCCAATTTTCAAATTACTCAAAAAGAACGCCCTTAAGGAGTGGAATGAAGAATGCCAACAAATTTTTGAGACAATCAAGGGGTACCTCCTGAAGCCCTCGGTATTAGTACCACCAACCTCGGGAAGGGCCCTCCTAATGTATTTAACCATCCTCGAGACCTCAATGGGATGTGTTCTGGGACATCATGACGAAACCGGGAGACGAGAACAGGCCATCTATTACCTTAGCAAAAAGTTCTTACTCTATGAGGTCAAATACACTATGCTCGAGAAAACTTGCTACGCCTTGGCATGGGCATCTCATCGGCTCAGACACTATATGCTGCATCACACCACTTACCTCATATCCCAGATAGATCCAATTAAGTACTTATTCAAAAAACCCACTCTTTCCAACAAAGTGGCCAGATGGCATATGATTCTAGCTGAGTTCGACATAGTCTTCACGACTCGCAAGGCAGTTAAGAGGCAAATCGTAATAGATTACCTGGCAGAGAATCCTGTCGAGGAGTATCAACCCATGGATCCCAGCTTCCTTGATGAAGATATCTCATACACTGAGTTTGAGGCTAAAAAACAAGACAACTCGGGGTGGAAAATGTACTTTGATAGAGCTTCAAACAAGAAGGGCGTAGGAATTGGGGCAGTCATAGTATCTGAGAAGGGTAATCACTACCCCATTGTGTCCAAATTAAAATTTGACCTTTGCACCAATAATATTGCCGAGTATGAAGCTTGCATTTTAGGGTTGTGATTGGCAATAGAAATGAAGATTAAGGAGTTAACGGTCTTCAGGGATTCTGATATAGTAATTTAACAAACCAAGGAGGTGTACCAGACTAGGGATGACAAACTTTCTCCTTACCACGAGCAGATCAAGGTCCTCTGTCAAAGGTTTCAGAAAATAGGTTTCCACCATATTCCCCGGACCGTAAACAGTTTTGCAGATGCCTTGGGCTACTTTAACTGCGACTATCAAAGTGGATGAAGGTTTCGAAATCCCTCCCCTCCAAATCTTTGTTCGAGATACCTCGTCGCACTGCCTCAACACCTCCACCGAATTAGACGGGCGACCCTGGTACTATGACATTAAAAGATATATGCAGACCCGAGAACTCCCTACCCAAGCTATACAAAACGATAAAAAGATGATTCGGAGGATGGCAGCACAATACTTTCTAGTTGGAAATGAGCTTTTCAAGAGATCCCCCCTAGGGCCCTTGAAATGCGTTGATGCCGCGGAGGTAGGAGAAATCATGAGGGAAGTCCATAAAGGAACCTGTGGGCCCCACATGAACGGCCATACTCTCTCCAAAAAGATCCTTAGAACAGGGAATTATTGGACCACCATGGAAACAGATTGCGTTTGGTATGTCCTCCGATGTCACAGGTGTCAGATACACGGGGACATGATCAAGGCCCCACTCACTGAGCTTCATTCAATGGTAGCCCCATGGCCTTTTTCTATGTGGGGAATGGATATGATTGACCCAATCTCTCCACAAGCCTCAAATGGACACCGGTTCATCCTGGTTGCATCGATTACTTCACGAAGTGGGTTGAAACCGCATCTTATGCACATGTCACCAAGAAAGTAGTGAATAAATTCCTCAAAAGCCACATTATCTGCTGATATGGGTTTCCAAAATCACTCATCACTGATAATGCTACCAACTTGAATAATGACTTGATGACCCGGTTGTGTCAAAACTTCAAAATCACTCACCGAAACTCGGTGGGCTACCGGCGGCAAATGAACGGAGCAGTAGAAGCTGCCAACAAGAACATCAAGAGAATCCTCTGGAAGATGATCGACCATTACAAAGATTGGCGTGGGAAGCTCCCTTTCGCACTCATGGCCTATCGAACCACAATGAGGGTCTCTACCGGGGCAACACCGTATGAGTTGGTCTACGAAAGTGAAGTAATGCTCCCGGTCGAGATAGAAGTTCCTTCCATGAGGGTGCTAATAGAGACTCAGCTAGACGAGGCAGAATGGATCAAGGATCGATACGCTCAACTGTGCCTGCTCGATGAAAAACGACTGGCCACTGTCTGCCACGCTCAGTGCTATAAAAGGAGAGTAGCTAAGGCGTTTCATAAGAAGGTGAGACCTCGAAATTTCCAGGTTGGGGATCTGGTGTTGAAAAAGATCATCTCCAGTTAAGAAAAAGCTCGGGGGAAGCTTACCCCCAATTACGAAGGGCCCTTCGTAGTCAAGAAGGTTCTGATAGGGGGGGTACTTATACTAGCAGAGATGGATGGGTAGGAGTTCCCCAACCCCTTAAATTCAGACGCAGTCAAACGCTATTTTGTGTAAACCAGAAGCTCTCATTTTCTTTTAAGCAATGGGAAGTCTATTTGCAATGAAAAGGAGGCCATGAACTCTGATTAAAGGAAATAAATGCGTTCCCTTTCTGAATCGTCAAAATTCTTGCAAAGGGACTCATAAAGATTAGGCAGTTTAAATTGATATGATGAGAGGCCATTAATTCATTTTTTCATACACTATAACCTTTTGCTATGACCTCATTCCAAGCCAATTACATTTCCTTGACAAACTTGACATGGTGATCACCATTCAAAATGGGTAAAAGCTAATTTGGTAAGCCAAGTGAAAGAGCAAAATGGGAGAAGAAAGAAAGTTTCTCACACGTAAAAAAAAAAAAAAAAAACAGAATGAAAATGAAATGATGAACGAGGATGATCAATGCCTCTTGGAAGTCAATAGATTGTGCAAGTGGTAGTATTGGGGCAAAGACTAAAAACCCCGTATGGGTGCGAGTTTGCACAAAAAGGGAAGAAAGAAAAAGGGAAGATAAGCCCATAAAGATCTAGAAAGGTGATCACCGGCAAACCCCTGAAACCACACAACGCTTTGAGCCTTTGATACCATCCCTTTCAAAAATTCGCAACCTAGTCTCGTTACAACTTAACCCAAAAAGTCCTCTCTGATCAGAAGTGATCCCAGATACCCAAAAGGCCTACAAAAAATCTACTGCTCTTCCTTAGCATAGCTGGCGTACCAAGCCTAGAGTCGAGACATCACTACATGAACCTCCTCCGCTCCCACTCCCACAGTAACGGGACCACTACCGCTATCACCCTTAGCTGAGCTACCCCGACTGCTACCACCCTCCTCTAGCTCTATACGTGCTGCCTTCCCATGGCGCCTCCTGTCCAGACCGTCACCCCTGGCCTTCGACATTCTAAAAAAAAAATGACAATATTCAGAAGAATCAATCAGTTACCATATGTGAGAAGCGCAAAGATAAATGTGTCAATGTATATACAACAAAAAAAAAAAAAAAAAAAAAAGAAAAAAAAAAAAAAAAAAAAAAAAAAAAGAAAAAAAAAAAAGAGAGAGAAAAGAGAAAAATGGAAGGGCCAAGGCCTCATTTATCACCGTTTAAGGTTTTCAACGGTTTTCAAGCTTTCCCCACAAAATTTTGGTACCTAAACTTTTCTAACGGTTTTTTGGGCTTTTTCCTCAAAAAGTCTTATTTCAAAGTTTCAAACCGGTTTCGCGGGCTTTCCCCTTCAAAAGCCCTATTTCAAGATTTTCTAACGGTTTTTCGGGCTTTTTCCTCAAAAAGTCTCATTTAAAAGTTCCAAACCGGTTTCGCTGGCTTTCCCCTTCAAAAGCCTTATTTCAAGATTTTCTAAAGAATTTGATTTGATTTGAAAGAGATTTGAAAAGATAGATTTGAAATTGAAATTGAAAAGAGATTTGAGAAAAGGGATTTGAAAATAGAAATTTGGAATTGGAAGTTGGAAATAGAGCATAGAATTGGAAACTTGAAAAAGATTGTAGAATTAGAGATTTGAAAGAAGTTGTGGAATTAGAAATTTAAAAAATGTTGTGGAATTTGAGATTTGAAAAATGTGGAGACCGCACCCATGAGGGTTGCCTATGTATCATTTTGGAGGAATCAGGTCAGTTGTAGTTCGGACAAGAGTCCGATTGAAAAATAAAAGAGTTGATTTGGAAAAGAGATTGAATTGGAAATTGGATTGGAAGATTGAGAGATTGAACTTTGATTGGAAGATTTGAAAAGACTTGACTTTAGAAAACTTAGTTTTAGGAAACCTAGACTTAGAAACTTAGAAAAGGAGGATTAGACTTGACTTGGAAAGATTTTTGAAAAGAATTGACTCGAATGTTGGACTTGGAAGATTTGAAAAGATTAGATTTAGGAAATGTTTGAATTAGGAAAAGTTCAAATTAGGAAAGTTTCATTTAGGAAAGTTTTGGATTAGGAAAAGTTCGAATTAAGAAAGTTTTTTTTTTTAGAAAGGTTTTGAAATAGAAAAGTGTTGAATTTAGAAATATTTTGAATTAGGAAAGTTTAGTTTAAGAAAGGTTTAGAATTTGGAAAGTTTCAATTTAAGAAAGTTTTGAATTTGGAAAGCTTTGAAATTTAGAAAGATTTTAAATTAGGAAAGATTTGGAAAATGTTTGAATTAGGAAAGTTTCAACTTAGGAAAGATTTGAAATAAGAAAGTTTTGAAATAGGAAACATTTCATTTTAAGAAGGTTTTGAAATTGGAAAGTTTTGAATTTAGAAAGTTTCAACTTTGGAAAGTTTTGAATTAAGAAAGGTTTTAGATTTAGATACTTTTGAAGTTTAGGAAAGTTTGGAATTTTGAAAAGATTCGAAATTGGAATGTTTAGAATTTTGAAAGATTTAACTTAAGAAAGTTTCAAATTTAGAAAGTTTCAAATTCGGAAAGATTTGAAATTTAGAAAGTTTAGGACTTAGAAAGTTTTAAAGTTTGAGTTTTAGAAAACCTTGAGATTAAGAAAGGTTGAGTTTAGGAAAGATTTGAAAACTTGGATTTGGAAAGTTAAAATTTGGAAAGTAAGAGATTAAGAAGGGATTAGATTTTGTTTCTAAAAGAGAAAATTTGATTTTGTTTCTAAAAACGGAGGATTGGATCTAGTTTCCTAAACGGGAGATTGAATTTGGTTTTGTAGAGGGGAGATTTTGATTTGACATGGATTTGGAAAAGGGAGTTTTAGAAACCCTATATTTAGAAGTGTATAGTTTTGACGTAGAAAATAGGTTTTGGCAATATGTATAGTTTTGATGTAGAAAACAAGAGGTTTTAGAAACCTAAGTTTTAAGGCAAGTTTGAAAACCATGTTTTTGGAAAGAAAATTAGGGTTTCCTAATTGTTAACTCTAAGGCTTGACTTGGGCATCAAGAAAAAGGGATTTTTGGAAAGTGCACTTTTGGAAACAGAGATTTTAGAAGGAAAATCCTAGAGGGGAGTTTCTAGAAGAAGATTTTGGAAAGAGAGTTTTTAGAAAGATTTTTGGTAGAAGATTGTCGGAGAGAGTTTTTGAAAAAATTTTTAAGGAGCGTTTTTAGAAAGTGGATTTTGGGGAGAGGATTTTGGAAAGGAGCTGAAAAATGGAGTTTTGAAAAATAGATTTTTGGAGGGAGTTTTTGAAAATAACTTTGGAAACGAGAGTTTTAGGAAAATATGTTGAAAAAGAGATTTTTAGGAAAAGAGACTTTTGAAAAGAGAGTTTTTAGAAGGTATAAAAATGTTTTACTTCCTAAAGTGATTCTAACCATAAGAGGGCTAGAACCACTTTAGGAAAGTGGTTTTGAAAACAACAAGATTTGAAAACATGGACCATGAAAGTCACTTTTAAATGTAACACTTTCCTAAAGCAACCCTAGCCATGAAAAGGCTAGAATCACCCTAGGATTGTGATTTTGAAAAAGGAGATTTTGATGCAATTTTGAAAACAAGTTTGAAAACGATTTTGAAAATGACTTTTGGAAGAATGCAAGAATCATGATATGCACAATGCAAATTTGGGGTCGTGAACATACAAGGTTAAGGTTTCACCACATAATCAAGGGGGCCAAACCCACGTGGTTTCCGGTTAGCCTAAAGGTAAGCCCCCGACGCGGTGACCCTCCAATAGTCTAATCCTACACATGGACCGGGAGTTCTTTTGTTTCAAGCATGCAAAGAAAGGGGGGGGGGGGGGAAAGAGATGGGGGATTAAAATAGAGAAAACCCAAGTGGGTTAGGAGAGAGAAGAGAGAGGGGGAAGTGTGGAAATTTAAATAAGAAGCCTACCTTGTGTCTTCTTTATTTTGCTTGGCTTGCTTTTCTTCGGTCTTCATCTTGATCTTCGTCTTCAATCTTCAAGAGTTTGTCTTCAATCTTCAAGAGTTTGTTTTCAATCTTCAAGGCTTCAGTTTGCAGCACTTCAAGTCTTCAAAGGAGGCTTGAGGCTAGTGTGTAAGTGTATAAGAGTGTGTATGAGTGTATATAAGGCTTAGGGTTTGTGTATGGTGGCTAGGGTTTGGAAAACCTAAGGAAGCTAGGGTTTTGGGAGTGTACGAGCGCTGTATATCGAAATATAGGATTTTTAGACTGAGTTTGCGGACCTCTTTCATGTTGGAGCAGGCTCTGTATTTATAGAGATGGGATAGACCTGGCGCCTGTTGCAGTGACACCAGGCCAAAAATGCTTTTGGTGCCATTACTAGTGGTGCCAGCTAATTAGGAAACTATTAAGGCCGGCAAGCAACATATCTTTGACTAGATTTGGGCGCCTGTACTAGTAACTACCATGCAATTTTTAGCTTGGCTTCACTAGGAGTGACTCTGGAAAGTTTGGGAACGATTTGAAGACGCCGGGAATGACTCGGAGAGCCGAAAAAGGGCAGGAACACTTAAAACAGTGTCCTGGAGGTATTTGATTTGAAAAATGAGGATAGGATGTGTCGGAAGGGTTGACTGGGCCATTAGGGGTGAAACGGTCAACTGGGCCAGGAAGTTGCTAGGACGGACTCGGATTGTCCCAGAAGAAGACTTGAGATTTGGAAACATTATTCAGAATGTTCCCAAAGGTTTCCGGTTTGATACCCAGAGCCGGTGTGATCGGAAAAGGCGACCTGCCCTCTAGGGGCAAAACGGTTATTTTGTACTGGGTTTGCCGGAATTGACTCGGAATGATCCGGGAAGGTAGAGGAAGGTTGAGAATACTATAAGAAGCAATCTCGGAAAGTTACTGGTTTGATACCCAAAGCCGGTGTGGTCGAAAAAGGCGACCCGCCCACCAGGGGCAAAACGGTCATTTTGTACCGGGTTTGCCGGAACTAACTCGGAATGATCCGGAAAGATAGAGTAAAGTTGAGAATACCATAAGAAACATTCTCGGGAGGTTACCGGTTTGATACCTAGAGCCGATGTGGTTCCTGGGGCATTCGGATGCCTAGGGGTGAAATGGTCATCTTGACCGAAAAGTCTCGGAATTGGCCCGAAACGGATAGAAGGCACCTAATCATGCCGAATTACCTTTAAGACAATCTTGGAAGGTTGGACTTACCGTTCTGAAGACTCAGGTGTGTTCTCGAGAAATGTGCCGAAAAATGGCCCTAGAGGCAGTTTGGTCATTTTTCACCGAAGTGGGCTAGCAGGCACTGGTGTTAACCTGAGTTTTGAGTGTTTCTGCCTCTCTGACGGCGATCGTGTGATATAGGGGTTTGTTGGCAATTCCCTATAAAAACCTGTTTGCGAGTATTTTTGCTATTCTGACGGTTCGCGATCATTCCCGAAACTGCCTAATCTCAAGAAGCTGTTAAAGGGACTTAGGGCCCGAGAATCAACTTTCTCGAAAGGTGTGCCTAAACGGACATTTCTGCATTGGCGGGCTAGCAGGCGCTAAAGGTGGACCGTTCTACCATCTACGGGACTTGGGGTCTCGTCCCGGTCGACAGGTTTAAAGGGACTTACCATCTTAAGGAATAAACTGTCTCGAAAGAGGGACTAAAATTGGAAAGGGGTCTTATCATCTTCAGAAAGACACACCTGATTGGAGTAGATTTACCGTCTCGAAAAATCAACTGTCTCGAGAGAGGGATTGGAATTGGAAAGGGGTCTTATCGTCTTCGGAAAGACGCGCTTGATTGGAGTAGATTTACCGTCTCGAGGAATCAACTGTCTCGAGAGAGGGATTGGAATTGGAATTGGAATTGGAATTACAAATTGGAAAGGGGTCTTACCGTTTTCAGAAAGACGTGCTTGATTTAGAATTTGGAAGGGATAATGCCCTTAAGGGCATTTTGGTCATTTTGCTTCTCTTTGGGCCCAGTGGGGCCCCCGAAGCGATGAATTGACAGGATTAGACTTAGAAAGTTAATTTGGATTGAAATATGTCCACAATGATTTGAATACAAGTCTGGACAGAGTGGAGACCGCCGAGCAGTCAAAAATGGGGTCCTTACACTACTATTTTCGTGGATCTAATGAATTGAGTATTTTGACCTTTTCTTGATACTTTTGTGATTGTTTGTATTGATGATATATTAGTATACTCCCGTAATCCAAAGGAATCTGAAAATTACTTGAGAATTGTTTTGCAAACTTAGTGGGATAAACAGTTATATGACAAGTTCAGTAAGTGTGAGTTCTGGCTGGACAAGGCAGTGTTCTTGGGCCATGTTATGTCTGAGGAAGGAATTAATGTTGATCCAAAAAAGATAAAAGTTGTAATGAATTGGGAGCAATTGAATAATGGTTAAGAACTTAGAAGTTTTTTTTGGGTTTAGCAGGTTATTACTGGAGATTTATATAGGGCTTTTCATTTATTGTTGTTCCTTTGACGCGGTTAACTCGGAAAGATGTAAAGTTTGAATGGATAGATGAATGTGAGAATAATTTTCAAGAATTGAAGACTAAACTGACTACATCACTGGTATTAACAATTCTTTCTGGGAAAGGAGATTTGTGGTGTATAGCGATGTTTCGTATTAAGGATTGGGGTGTGTACTAATGCAGCGAGGAAAAGTAACTGCTTATGCATCGAGACAGTTAAAGCCACATGAAAGGAACTATCCTATACATGATTTGGAGTTGGCATCAGTAATATTTGCATTAAAAATTTGGAGGCACTATTTATATGGGGAATCTTATGAAATCTATAAGGATCATCAACGTTTAAAGTATTTGTTTACTTAACGAGATCTGAATGCCAGACATAGAAGATGGATGGAATTAATCAAAGATTATGAATGTGTGATTCATTATCATTCAGGAAGAGCCAATATAGTAGCTAACTTGTTGAGTTGGAAATCCTCAGGAAGACTAGCTTGCATGCGATGTTATTGGGCAGAATTATGTGCAGAAATAACCCTTTTAGGAGTAGAGTTTGAACAGAAAAATGAGGGTGTCATGTAAGCTCATTTTGGGGTGAGACCTTTATTGCTTGATCAAATTTGAAAATTTCAAATGCAAGACGAACAGTTAAAGAGAATTAGGCAACAAGTGACGAATAAGGTAAACATTGATTTTTCTCTACTTGATAATGGTACTTTGAAATTTGGAAACCGTATTTGTATACTTAATAATTCAGTTTTGAAGAATGAAATTTTAGAAGAGGCACATCAATCATTATATGCCATGTATCCATGAAGCATAAAAATGTATAGGGATCTTCAAAAAATTTATTGGTGGCCAGGTATGAAGAAAAACATTGTAGAATTTGTGGCAAAATGTTTAACTTGTCAGCAGGTGAAAGCTGAATATCAAAGACCGACAGGTTTGTTGCAACCTCTCCCGATTCCACAGTGGAAATGGGAACATATCACCATGAATTTTGTGGTGGGACTCCCAAAAACTCCTAATGGTTTTGATTGTACGTGGGTAATTGTTGATAGATTGACTAAGTCAGCTCACTTTGTTTATGTGAAAACTACTTATACACTTGATAGATATGCAAAATTGTATGTGTTGGCCCAAAAGGCAACCCAAGAGGGGGGTGAATTGGATTTTTAAAAAATTAAAGCAATTAAGATAAATTAAAATTAATCTAATCAATGGAACAGTAGTTCAAGATGTATGCAATGCAATGTAAGCAATAGTGAAATGAAAACAGAGCACAAGAAAGCACATCAAGAATTACCAAGGTTTAACCACAACTTGTGGTCTATGTCCTCACTTCAAGATCCCCTTGAAGTCTCTTTGCATTATGCATTCTCCAATTACAAAGTAGATATTCATTTTCAAAGTGCTCAGCTCACTTTTACACCAAAACTTCTTCCCAAATTCTTCCAACCACCAACTGGTTTTGTCCAAGATCCACTTCAACTTATAAGTGTTTTTTTTTTAACACGAGAACACTCAAACTCTCACTTACAAGTATATGAAAGATATACAAATGAAATACAAACTCTCTATGAAGAGTAAATGAGAATTGAATAGCTCACTAACTGCCAACTTAATAACAAAGAGAATTTTAAAATTTTTCAGCTTAATCAATTAGTGAATGTTGTATCATTTGTCCATAAATGTATTTGGAGGCTTATATATAAAGCCTTGAATTGATTTTACCCGTTGGAGGTTGCTGAAGCTTCATTAAATGCGTGCCCAGTTCAATATAACGTTTAAAAATATAGTTGTTAGTCTCCAGGTGTCGACACTTGACTTTCATGTGTCGACAGATCAAGTCTGCATTCTCCAAAAGTTGTTCACTGTCTCCATGTGTCGACACATCAAATCCATGTGTCGACACCTCACCTAGAAATTATCCTTCATGCTTTCCTTGATCAGTTTAGCTTCAAATAATCTAGTGATGTTCAATGGATCTTCTCTTTAAAGTATGATGTTCTTAAAAAACACTTAAGATTTTCAAGGAGTCTTCTCTTTGGGGTATGATGATACTTCAAAATCTTTAATCCATTGTGACAATTTAAGAATGTCTTCAATTCAGTTTGGATTGAATTCAATTTGTTTTCTTCTAAAACTTCTCTTGGATTCTTCAAGGAGTCTTTGCACACATGATGAATTCTTCATTTGAATCACTTTTCGATCTTTTCGAATTCAAGTCACCTTCAATCTTTTCGAGTTCAAATCAACTTCATTTAGTCTTTAGAAGTTTGATGAAGTTTACTTTTGAGTTCTTTATAGAGACTTTGCAATCATAATGAATTCTCTTTTTGAACACCTTCAATATCTTCAAATGCAAATCATTAGTTTGAAGTTTGGATGGGTGCAATTGCTCTGTTTTGGTGTATGGCTCCAACTTGGAATGTTGTGCATCCATTTTGATATGTATTAGACTTTAAGTTAAGCTTTAAGTCTAAATTATATTCCTTAGTAATCTGCACACTAATTAAATGTATTTGTAAACTAATATAAGATTTAGTTATCATCAAAATCAAGGCGTATAGTCAACAGTATGTGAATGAAATTGTTAGATTACATGGAGCGCTAGTATCTATAGTTTCAGACAAGGATACACGATTTACTTCTAGGTTTTCGCCAAGTCTTCAGCAAGCTATGGGCACAACATTGAAGTTTAGAATAGCCTTCCATCCTCAGACAGATGGACAATTTGAGAGACTATTCAAACTTTGGAGGATATGTTGAGAGCCTATATGCTTGATTTCAAAGGTAGTTGGGGTGATTACATTGCCTTAATGGAATTTGCTTATAATAACAGTTACAAAACTAACATTAGGATGACACCGTTTGAGGGTTTGTGTGGTAGAAGATGCCAGACTCCAATATGTTGGAATGAGGTGGATGAAAGACAATTATTGGATCTAGAAATGATCCATGATACTACTGAAAAAATTAAGACAGTCCATGAGCATCGAAACGTGGCGCAGAGTAGATAGAAAAGTTATGTTGATAACTGTCGACGTGAACTTGAGTTCAAGGTAAGAGATTAGGTATTTCTCAAAGTTTCTTTGTGGAAAGGGGTGTTACGATTTGGAAGGATGGATAAATTGAATCTAAGATACATTAGGCCTTATACAATTATGGAGAGAGTTGTTACGACAGCTTACAAGTTAGATTTACCTTTGGAGATGTCCAAACTACATAATATTTTTCATGTGTTTATGTTACGGAAGTATATTGCGGATCCATCCCATGTGTTGGTTCAGCAATTAGTAGAGTTAACAGATGATTTAAGCTATGTCGAGGAGCCGGTTCAAATTCTAAACCGAAGAGAGCAAGCCCTTTGGAATAAAGTGATATCATTGGTAAAAGTTCTTTGAAAGAGTCATATAGTGGAGGAAGCCACATGGGAGAATGAAGAAATAATGCAAAAACGGTATCCACATCTATTTCCACAAGGTATGAGAATTTCATGACGAAATTCTTTAAGGCGGACAGAATTGTGAGACCCTAATTCTTTTAACTTTATTCTTAACTTGATTTCATGCATTCTATAAAGTGTTTATATTAATCGAGGTGCTTGTTTAACATGTTTTAACATATGTGTGTTATGATGAGATTTTCATATTTTTAAGTAAGATTAAGGGGTGATTAGTGGGATTAATTTATGTTTAATTAGCTTAATTAATCACATGAATTATCTTATGTTTATCATGTTTAATTAATATAATCATGGTTAATTATATTAAGCTTATGATTAGTGAAGGAGGAGGTGGAAGTTGGGTGTGTGTGTGTGTGAGACACCTAGGTGTGTGCTTAAACTAGTGAGGTGTGTGCTAGTGACAAGTGGCAATATAGATACAATATCTAAATTGGCTGTCATGCTAAGAGAATAGAGAGAAAAGAGGATGTTGTGTAGTAATTGAGGTGCTTGAAAAAGAGTATCGGTTGGGAGGAAAGAAAGAAAGAGAAGAGAGGAAAGAAGAAGAGAATTCAAATGGAAAGCTTGTGTCCAACTTGCATTCGTCCATAAAGGTAAGATTTATCATGTTCTTGTTGGTTTTATGTTATTTGCATTGATTATTACATGTTAGTATGTTTTTCATATCATTGTAGTTAGAGGGAGGTGACGGAGGAGAAGGTGGGTGAGGGCTTCAATGGTAGAAACCTTAATTTAATATGTTATGCGTGTGTGTTATTATTTTAATCTTGTTCATGGTTTAGTATTGCATAGATTTGCCTTCTTAAGTCCTTAGTAGCTTGTGTGGTTGTGTTGGAATGACATGTGAATTGTCACGTTTGCATTCATTTCAATCGTTTGGGTATTCTGTTCGTAGGGGTCGACCCCTGGACTTCAATTGTCGACACATTTTACATGTTCATAAAACTTTGCTTTCTGTTTCTAAGAGTTAACCTACGTAGCTGGGGGAGTAGACACCTGAGGCTGAGGGGTCAACACATTTAATATTTTTTTGTAAATTTTACTCTTTGTTCTGAGAGGTCGACACTTGTGGCTAGAGAGATTGACACCTGTGGCTGGAGGAGTCGACACACTTTAGTAAAATAAATATAACTTGCTCTAAAAAACTTGGATTGATATACTATTTAAAGTGTTGGAAAGTAGACTCATAGACCTTTCTACTCATAAAAAGTTTATACTCCAATTCGTAATAAATTATGAGATACTGAGGTTTAAAGTTGAGCCAAGATTTCTGTTAGCACAATTATTTTTCAAGATTTGAGTCCATTTTTCGTGGAACATAACTTCTTTGTCCGAAAGGTGTTTCCGACCCATGACCTATCAAATTAAAAGTATTTAAGCATATTTTCAAATGTTTATATTCAAGGTGTATATTTGGTGTTGGAGTATTATTTATGAATTATTGTTTATGTTCAATATTTATTGATGAATTATACAATGTGGTTCCAAAACTAACATGATTATGGTGATAGGAGCTAAAGAAGGTCAAGAGCTTTCAACATCAACTAAGGAGTAACTTCATTGGGTGCATTGCATACTATCCATGATGTATACTTTGCATTGCACTGGAGAGAGTTAGCCATGGTGGGCTAATCAAGGCTTAGTCATGGTGGACTAGCCTAGGGGTGTCACGGTGAGCATTCCTTGATAACGAGTCATCGATATATTTGGCCAACATTAACTAAAATTGCGCGCACATGAGGGTGAAACATTCTTTACATTATTGCAATATGAATGCCTTATCTATCTTTCATTATGATTTTGATTATTTATCGTGAGCACGTTGACTATTAGCTCACACCCACATAGGTTGTTTTGACAGGTGATATAAAGATGGAGGTCCGATTCACTACAGTCTTGGCCTTAGCCATGGTGGCTTTCATGATAGTGTCGAGATATCAGATGGCAGGGATTGGAAAAGTTTTTGCCATTGTGTTTATTATGTCACGTTGGGTTTTGTATGAAATGTTAGGATTGAGATTTATATTTGTGTTATGCTTTCTTTTAATGTAAGTTGATAGTAGAAGGTTCTAGGGAGTTTGTTTATATTTCAATTGGAGATGTAAATGAATTTAACTTATGGTTCATTAACATCATTATATGTTTCATTTTTTAGTTCTTGTCTCTTGGGTTGTTGCAAAGGTGTCGCTTACAAGTACGGTAACCTCTGCGATCACACTACTCCTAATGTTGCATTAATGATGTTTACTTAGGTTGGGGGTGTGACATCATAAATATGCTTCAATATTAATGAGACCCAAAGGGTACATGTCTTTGTTTTCAAAATTAAATTTGCTTTCATAGTTGAAGTTGTATTTGTTTTAATGACTGCTACAAGCTTTTCTTTTTTAATTGTGAATCTAGATGACAAGTTTGTGCAAAGGACAATCAAACATATATAGTAAATTTTTTTGGATATTATGGGGTTATTAATTGACTCCTTTCTTACTAGTATTCAAACTCTTGAGCCCAATTTTAGTACATTTGAGCAAATATGTTGTAACTAATTTAACGTAGGTGTTAAGGATTTATTTACTCAATAATCAAATGCACGACGTCTGTATGTCACATTTATATATAAAGTGAGGATCATGACTTTGATTGATAATATTTAAATCATAAAATTAAAAGATTATGTTATAAGTTAGATTATTTAATTAATTTAAGACTACTTACCTAAGAAATGGTTTTCATTAAAGTGAGGATCATGACTTTGATTGATAATAAATGGTTTTACAAAGAGGATACAAAGGAAACTAGAGAACAAGAAATAATGAAAATTGGGTGGTACCTCCTACAAGGGTGAAGGTTCTCTTAAATACTAAACTTCAACTAACTATTTCAGATACCAAAATAAAATTTACAAGTCTGGAGAAACAAACAAACAGCTTTATATTAGCTTTATTAAAGCATCACATGATAGCGTGTCCTTGACTGGCTGGAGTCGGTTGTTCACATGATAATAGCAAGATGCTTTGATTTGTATCTATCAGACACCTTATAAAGGAGAGTCCTTCACATGGTTATCACATGGGGCAACTACTTTGAGTCATGTCCCTCTTTGTCTTTACTCTGAGATGAGTGAGACCTAGGTTTTCCTGACTTGTGTGCTTTCTGTTCAAAATATTCGAGCATGGCATCAAACAAATCGGCCATGGACGGAGTATACTCTATTGGTGCTATATCCTTATTTGGATCTTGTGATTCACCTACTAGACAAGTGTGCTAAGATGATTGGGATTTAATTTCTTCATCTTCATCTTCATATTCACTATCAGATGATTCAGACGAATCAATCTGAAATGTGGAGAAGAATTCTTCCTTTACTTGATGCAAATATTCATACATAATTTCTTTCTCAGTTATGAGAGGATTCTTCATTTTTAAAGAATAACGAATGGCTTCCAGTTTGTTGAAAAAAGTAGAATTGGAATGAGAAGCTTGAGCTCGTTGAAGCTCATTTTCCTTTTGATATCCATGAATAACTGCAGACATTTCTGCTATAGTTTTATCCAGGCCTTTATCAAAACCTTTCTAGTAGCCAACATGAAATTGGCAAAAAAGAAAAAACATATTAGCTTTGTCTTTTTTAACAATAAGAGTCCATTTCCAAATTCAGAGAATGCTGAATTCATTGAAGAAATACATCAAGTTAGATCCTTCAATATATTATTGAGGATTAGTGCTGGTAAGTTTAGGGGAGTATGCTGCCTAAAGTCCCAATTGTTCTTGAAGAACATCTGGTAAAATAGTATGAGGTGGACCGAAAATTTTTCACCAAGAATGAAACCATCTAGGAAAACCTTTTTTTATAAATTTGTGGTGATAATTTAAACCACCATGGATGTTTTTTCTTTGGATTTTCATAATAAAAAGTCAAAGTGAAAGCTTGGATATAATTCTAGTAGTTATAGGTGTGTTTGACATCACCCGTGAGAAAAAGTTTTTCATTATGAGGAATAAGACCCCATTCATGAGGAAAAAATATCTTTTTTATATAACATTTACTGAAATCAATATGACCAATTTTAGTAGTCATATTTTGATAAAAATTTGTAAATTCACACGAATCAGTAAGTGCCAAAATATTTTGTATTACAAACCGAGATTTACTACTAGAAAATGGGTAAGAAAAGGTTTGAAATACTTATCCTTGAGATACCATGGATTATTAACCCATTGATTATCAATAGGTTCTAAATACATAATATATTTCATAAACGGAAGTTTTTCATATTTAGTTGGCTGATGTTGAGGTGAATCCACCACCTGAGCATATAATGCCGAGGTTTGTTCTTCATTATCTTTTTGGCTAATTTTCTGTTGTTGTTGTTGTTCAATAAATTTTTTAGCACTCTCATAGAGAGGGACATTAATGGGTATGACTGTGACTTTGTCTGATTTAGTACCTGAAGTAGAGGCTTTGTGGGTATTTCCACGGCCTTGTCCACAGGGGTTATTTCCCCTTTCTCGACCCCTTCCTCTTTCAAAACGAATTATTCCTATAAGAATTCATTAGTCAAGAAATCAAGAAGAGAATTATTATTCCCTTTGATATATTCTATATCAAAATGAAAAACAGATAATTGAGCTTTTCATCTAGCAAACATATGTTTTGAAACTTTATGTTTGACATATTTGCTGAAAATATATTTTGCAGCTTGACAATCTGTTCTCAACAGAAATTTTTGATTGAGTCGATCATCTTGAAATTTGGGGACACATTTAACAATAGAAAGAAGTTCTTTTTGTATAGATGTATATTTCAACTGAGTTACCGTCCATTTGCCAAAAGCATAGCGTATAAGGACCTTTTTTTTGGTATTAGGTATAACCTGTTTAAGAATGCCACCATAGCCAATATGATCGGCATTAGTTTCGACATTTTAAATCAATTAGGATTGGCTAAAGAAAGACATGGCAAATTTTTAACTTTTGTCTTAATTTTCTTAACAGACTGAGTACGTTCTTGGGTCCATGAAGAAGGTGTTTTCTTTAATCTATCATATAAGATATTAAAATTTTTAGCAAGATCTTTTATAATAAGGACTAATGTGATTTAAACTTTCTAAAAATCTTTGTAATTAAGTTTTATCTAAAATTTATCAAAAAATTTGGATGCAAATTCAATATTTTTATCAATAGGAGCAATATGTCCTTGATGTATATTATGTCCCAAAAAGGGAACAATAGTTTGAAAAAGTTTCATTTTGGGAGCAAAAATAACTAAACCATTATATAAAATAATTTTGCGAAATATTTTCAATTGTCAAAAATATTGTTCACTAGTTTGAGAATACTAAGATATCATCAATATTATAAATTTAGTATAATGAATGAATATATCATTCATAATATTTTGAAATTCAGAACGAGCATTTTTCAAACCGAAAGGCATCATATTCCATTCAAAATGTCCTATAATAACAATAAAAGCAGCTTTATATCTATCTATCTTAGCAATTTAAATTTGCCAATATTCAGATTTTAAGTCAAATTTTAAAAATAGAGGGCCTTATTAAAGCGATCTAATAAATCTTTTTTATTAAGTATATGATACCTAATCCATTTTAACACCTTATTAAGAGGTTTATAGTTAATAACTAATGTAGGAACACCACGTTTTTTTTAGCATTTTTAAATACATAAAATCCAGTGTAGCTACAAGGAGAATGTGATTTTCTAATAAGTTTTTTCTCAAGTAAGAAGGCAATTTTCTTCTTACAATGTTCAAGATATTCTTGATTCATTTGACAAGGACGTGCCCGAGTAGAGATCTGTCTATTATTAAAATAATCCTCATAAGAAAGAGAAACAATATATTTCTTTTTATTCCAAAAAGCATTAAGATGATCATTACAAATTTTACTAAGAAATCAAGATTCAATCAATTTGATTTATCTTGAATCTTACATTTTAATAATGATTCATTAATTGTCCAATTAGAAATTTCTTGTTTCAAGAAATTAAGTTGATTTTCTTTAGCAAGGAGTAGATCCTTTATTTCATTTAAAAATCATGTTTGAGAATCACTTATAAACTAAAACACAATGTGCTAATTATTTAAATTAGTATAAATACTAGTTGAATAAATTTTTTCAATACGTATTAAATCATTAAGAAATGGAGTACCAAGTATAACATGATGATGTAAGTTTTTTAGAAGCAAAAATGTAGATGGGATAGAAATATCATTATTACATATACAGGTATTAGAAATTTTAAACTGAATTTATAGTTTAGTCCCACTAGTAAATGTCAAAGAATGATTTATTTTTTTGAAATATTGAGTGGGTATTAAACCTTGCTGGACACAGTTTAGGTCTGCACTACTATCAACAAGAACAATTAAATTTTCAATTAGTGATTCATTATGAATGAATAATGTGATTTTTATGAACCACTTTTGAGAAATTACTTCATTTAAAATTTTCAAATATTGTGGAATAGTCTGTTCTATCTTTGAAATAGAACTTGAGGCTTGATTTCTTAATTCTAGTTTACTAATTCTAGTATTTAGAGTTTGATTGTCTTGTTTAAGAAATTTAACTTCTTCTTTTAACTGATTAATTTCAGTTCGTAAATCTTGTAAAGTGACAGGTTTATCCTTAATTTTTTGAAGTTTTTTCATAACTTCAGTCATACACATTTGTAATGTTATATTTATCTTCTTATTTTGTTTGTTTAAGATAATTTTCAATCATTTGAGTTTTAGTTGTGTTATCAGGAATTTGATTTAGAATTTTAATAATTGCTTTCTGATCTTAAGCAAGCATGTTAATACTTAAGCCATGCATATCAACTATACCTTTATAGTAATTACTATATGTACCTTGACAAGAACATGAATTGTCAAGTTCTGCTTCGCTAGAAGAGGAAATATCTTCTTCTATTTCTTGTATGGCATCTGATTCATCAAACTTGTTATTAGAGTCGTGATCTAGGTCATCAGGTTCACTACTATTATTGAGAAGGTTTGGCTAAAGTATCTTTTAGTTGTTTATTAATTTGAAATTCATTCAACTTCTTTTCTGTTAAGCATTTATTGGCACAGTGGCCAATTTTTTCACACTTTCAATACTTAATTTCTTTTTTGGAAGAAGTAGATTGTTTTTTATAAGAAGGTTTTGTAGTAAATTTTTTAGAAGGTTGACTAGAAGTGGAAGCTTCGGTAGGACGCTTTTTTTTTTAGAAGAAGATTTATGTTTAGAATAATATTTCTTGTTACCATGTGATTTAATGTGACGATTAGGTGGACGTTTTGGAATATCATTGAGAAATTATCACAAAAATCTCCAAGTTGAGTTCTTTTAGTAAGTCTTTGCTTTTTATGCTAACTTTTAAGCTTAATGTCATTACATAAAGCTAATCCGTCTTGGATACAAGTATCAATTAAACTACTAAAAGTATGATTTTGGTAGGGAATGGAAATACCATCATTTCTATCCCTAAGGGCTTTTTTAACTCTTTCATCAAAAAGAAAGGGAAGGGCATCAGTAAATTTAGACTTCCAATGATTACTATTACCATCAGGAAGTTTTATGACTCAATTAAGAAAAACATCCTATACCACCTAAAATGGATAAGGGTAAGACATCTAAGATTTTGAAATGTTTTCATTATTACTAGAATATCGTTCAGTGAAATGTTCAAAAATGGCAAGACATAGTGTATAAACTATTTTTTTACTGATAGTAACATGATTAGGATTAGTTTGAGTGGGAGAAGGTTCCCATTTAACAGCATCTAAAATTTCAGATCTAGCAAGAAGAGATAAATAGTTATCCCACAAGCCTTTTAAAGTGCCAGCAAAACCACTAATAATCATTTGGGTGATAGTTTTGTCATTGCTGCCTCATTTTTTTACAAACAGTGGAATTCATAATTATTCTATGTATCATATCAAAGATTTTCTTATCAGTAACACTATCAATATTTCATTCATAAATGGATCTACCCTGATAATTATTTTGAATAAAATTATTATTTTCTTCGAAAAGAACATTTTGGGGTGTAGGTCTTTTGTAATAGTAATGTTCTAATACTTTAGGCTTAGCCTCGATTTTATTGATTTCAGCTTCTAAGGTATGAATTTGTTCATCCTGATCAAAATTGTTTGATGTGGATTCTAATTTGACAGAAAGAGTATGGATATTTAAAGATTTTAATTTATCTTCTAATACAAAAGTAAATTCATTGGTGGATTCAAGTTTAAATCCTTTAACAATCATAGGAGGTTGTTGTTGGAAATTTATACTAAAAGACATGATTTGTGTAATGGCTTTAGTATTTATTAATAAATTAGTTATTCCATTTTAATGAGAATCTGTGTGAGAAATATTTGCATTGCATTATTTATTTAATGATTATGCATGTGTGTTTCTTGTTCTATATAGTAGATGATTTGGTGTGTAGAGTACGACTTACACACGGAAGATTAGATCATTGGTTCTTATGGAATATAAGTTTATCGTTCACAGTCTTAGATGAAAATGGACACACCATCAGTAGGACTGTAGTACAAGGTTTTAATAGGTCTGTCTTGACTATGGGAAACGGTATAGTTCAAATTCCTTGCACTAGTACACTTTGTGCGTATTGAACAAGACCGTGTTGAGGTAATTATTTTTATAATGACTATATAAAACAATTAATATCTCATGATTATTATGAGTGCTTATGCTCTTAATCTTAATATAATAAATAGACACGTGCATATAGTATTTATTGTTTTGATTAACAGAAGAGTGAGATTCTTTGTGGGTCAATAAACTCAGTGAGTTAGACAATAACATTACGTGTATGGTGAATATTTATTATTGATGGAATCTACGTCCCTGTATAGGGATTGATGTTACCCCCTTGAGGAAACTTATAAGTTTTGATTATGTCAAACCCTGTAGGTGGATCATAAATCTGACATATCAAATAAGTTAAGTGGAAGGTCTCAAGGAATTAAATAAGTCTATTAAATTTAATTGTCAGTAATTTAATTTAATAGATGGGTATCTGTAATTTTAACGTACGGAGATAAATAAGTATTTAATAATATGGAGCTCCAAATATAATTTCTAGTATAACAGGAAGTGCAATTATAATTCGTTAGTGGTATAAATTATAATTTATGTAAATAAGGATTAATTCTGGTTGGATTATGAGTCCTTATTTGTGTAGGAAGCTCTAGTTATACTAATCCTATGGTCCCTATTGTAGCCTATATATATACGCGCTCTAAGAGCTACTAGGATTACACTCTGCACATAATTGAGAGATACACGTTTTTGTGAGGAAGAGAAACCCTAGCAGCGGCGAACCCACTCTCTGTAGAGTAAGACGTGTACGAGGAATACATCAAAAGTCCAAAGGTTAAGTTCGAGCGATTGCTTCGTGCTTAGTGCTAATTCTTGTTATTCGAGATCAAACTAGAGAGATCTCGAAGGTATGATTCTAATCACGTAGATTAGGCTATGCTAATCAGATCAGATTTTTTGGTAGTATGCGTATACATTATAGCCAAGTCGTGAGAAATTTCGCAGTCCCCATTAGTTGTAATGTAGCCTTAGCTACTTTAGAACAAGTATGTTCTTAAAGCTTCATATTGTGAAGTTTAGTATAATTTTTTTTTTTAGTTTTTCATCTAGATGTAGCAATTGTTGGTCAAGTGTTTGTAAATATAGATTTGTATAATTACTCTGCTTAAAAGTTTTATTAAGCTCTTTCATAGTAATATTTACTAATTCAATAGCAACAACTTTAACATAGGTATTAGCTTTTAAAGTTTCAAAAGAGGAAGAACTGTGGACCTGTAGTGGTTCGGTAGGTGAAAAAATAGAATGAATAACATATCCTTGATCGGTTTGTTATGCTTTTTCTTCTAAAACATAAATGTAATGGGTTTCTAAATAGTAATGAAGAAACCGAAGAACAAAGTGTTCGATCTGTTAAGACACAGATAAATGTTGGTAATATTGATTTTTGTAATTTTCTAATTCAGTAGGACTAAAAGGTGAAAGTACCATTCACGGAATGGCGGATAATGTAATTGGAAAAATTCCTTATTAAGGATTTTTTTATGTTTGGCTTCCTGGTTGTAACTCCACTAAAGACGAAAGTCCATTTTGGAAGTAGTAGGTATTTCTATTGAAGATTTACCTTAATAAATTTCATGAGAAATTTGTTGTTAAGATATTCTGACAGTTTCTACATAGTCTAGAAGTTTAGAAGTAGAAAAACTCTAGAAGTAGGTGGTATAGAGATCTTATATGGAGGAATCATATATCTACTTGAGGAGGATCAAAATATGGATCTAGATCTAGATAATCGAGTGGTTCCAGAAGTGAATCGTATTTCAATATCTCCTTCAGGAGTTTGTGTGATTTGATCTGACTCCTCCTGTATAAGGGGAGGGAGTGGAATTGCTTGTTGCAACTGCCAAGTTTCAGGGAATTGAATCTCGTCCCAACTAATCATACGATTAGTGGCTATTCTAGAACTTAAAAGATTTGTTACTACAAACACAGTGTTACCAATAGAACTAAACATTCTACAATTAGGAGTCAATGTATGTATGACTTTATAATATATACGATAACTGAGATATAGTGGCTTAGATTTGAGTTTAAAATTGTAATCATGGAGTTTCACAAAGAGACTCGCAGCATCTAACAGATTATTATCTATAAGAGATAATTGAAGATTGGGGTATACATTGAAGAACACAGATCCATGAGCAACACTAGATTGCAAAATACCGATAAGGGAAGATTTCTAGTTGAGACATCTGCCATCTCGCTATACAACTAGAAAACTAGTTGGTAGACCACTCAATGTTAATGGCTTAAAAGCAAAGAATAATGCCTATATGTATAAATTTATACCCATAAATTTATTAATAACACCCAAAGGGTACAAGTCTTTGTTCTCAAAATTAAATTTGCTTTCATAGTTGAAATTTCATTTGTTTTAATGATAACTACAAGCTTTTCTTTTTTAGTTGTGAATCTAGATGACAAGTTTGAGTGGACAACAATCAAACATATATATTACAAATTTTTGGACATTATGGGGTTGTTAATTGACACCTTTCTTATTGGTAATCAAACCCTCGAGCCCAATTTTTAGTACATTTGAGCAAATATGTTGTAACTAATCTAACGTAGGTGTTAAGGATTTATTGACTCAAAAATCAAATGCACGACGTCTACACGTCACATCTATATATAAAGTGGGAATCATGACTTTAACTAATAATATTTAAATCAAAAATTAAAAGATTACGTTATAAGTTAGATTATTTAATTAATTTAAGACTACTTACCTAAAATCAAATGCATGACTTATGCATGTCACATTTATATATATAGTGAGACACGAGAATTTGACTGATGACATTTAAATAGCAAAATCAAAAGATTATATTATGACAGAACTTTCACCTTTTAAAGTTTGAAGATGTTTGTACAATACAAGGACAACATCATACCAAAATTACAAAGCATATTGCAAGCACTCCATTTTTGCCCGCTCGGCAATCTCCGGCCTGACCGAACTCCTTTTCAAAACCCCGTAAGCACATTCAAGCCCAAATCAACTTTCAAACCCCTATCCAATTAGTCAGCCGCTTCTCGAGCCCGTAGGGCCCAATAGAGGCCTAATAACCAAACTTGCCCCTTGAGCCTCCAAGCACGTTTTGAGAAAGCTCAAAATCTCTCGAAATGATAAGTCCACTCTTCCAAAATGTTATTAAACCGTTAGGCGTACTTCACACCTATCCAGTCCAATTTTGGTCCCATTCCGGCTAACCCTGGTCGAAATGACCGTTTTGCCCCTAAACACCCCAGTACTGCACAAACCCCACCGAACAATAAAAGACTCTCCTTAAAATATCCTTGAACGACCCGGTACGCTTAACATGACATCTCGATCCATTTCTGACCATTTTTAGTCAAAACCAGTCAAAATGATCATTTTGCCCCTAACAACACAAACGCGCCCCAAAACAACACCTGTCCTAGGTTACTGAACAGTGGGCCTAGCCATACGCCTTTGTTTAACCTAAGGAAGACCTTACGACGTTAAACACCTACAACTTAACAAAAGTTCCCAGGAGCGTCTCGCAGACGTTTCGCCAAAATTGCCTTTTCTCTCGATTCCCTAGTTATAATGCATCGTCAAATGACTTGAGAAATGCGTAAACCAGGAAATTCCTGAAAGCTCGTCTATAGATCTTTCCATCGATACGGCTCGATCAGATAGATCGCTTCTCGAAGGCCTTGATCACACGACACGAAAATAGCTACTTTCAAACCCGCACGGAGCGTATCACAAATGCTCTGCAAAGATGTCATTTCATGCATGTTTCTCGAGACGATATCCCACACTTCCGAACATAATTCAAACTTTTCAAAATCATGAAAGTTCACGAGAAACCCTAGGAGAACATTTTGGGTGCAACCAATTCTCCTGAAATCTTTCCGGTTGGCTCAATTATCGAGACAAAGTTTAAACGAACACTCTCGGTGACAGAGCGTTTGCTACCTTCGCCCAGATTTTGATCAAATCGACCAAAGTTCGATCAACCGTCAGGATTTGACTAGTACAATGGGTGCCACGTGTCATTCTGGCAATGGAACAGTACTGGCGCATGTGCTATATGCGCTAAGGTAAATTTTGGCCAGGCGCATGTAGCACATGAGCCAGGCCTGTTCTGGATTGCCTATAAATACTAGCACCCCCCTTTGCATATTCCAACTTTGAAATTGATGCAAAGCTCTGCTGAAACTGCTCCAGAACCTCGAATCTCTACATATATTCCACTCCTCCAACACTTAGGCTAGATTCCACCTCCCTTTAGCCCATACACTTCACCTACATAGCCTTATACACCATTAAACGTTCCCTTCCAACCTTTCAAGCCTTCTTAAAGTCATTTAAGTTCAAGTCAAGGCCTCCATAGAAGACTACAAGTGTGTTGAAGGCAAAATGTGGTATCTCTTTTACATTTTTGTCTTCCCCCACTCTTCTCCTCGCATTCCTAGCCTACTTAGGCTATTCTCTATTTTAATCCCCATCTTCAACCCCCCTTTCTTGCATGCTTGAGCCAAGAGGGCTCTTAGTTCATGTCTAGAGGAAAGCTAGTGGGAGCCACTGTGTAGGGAGATCTCTCACTAGCCTACTTTAAGATGGTATAGCCTAGAAGCCCCTTGTTTATTTGGTGTTGCCTAAAGCCTTGTATGTATTCATGACCCCTTACATTTTGCTATTTTGAATCATGTTTTGTGTGCTTGGCCTCATTTTTGTGTTCATAACTATGCTCAACAAAGTTTGCATTATTCTTACTTCCATGTCAATTTCAAGTTCAATGCCCCTCTCACAATGGTTCTAAGAGTTGGCTCCTTGAAGTTTAGAATGATACCTTAGAAATCATGTATTAGAAAATCCCCCTACTAACCCCTAACCCACTCTTTTGCATCCTTGCATTCCAACCTGTATAAAAATGGTTCTTAAACTCTCTGATTCATAAGGTTTCTATTCTCTCAAGTTTAGTGGTTGGAATGGCCCCATGGAATCCTCTTTTGAGTGGTCTCCCTTTTATATTGGCCATAAGAGCCCTAAATTATTAGAATGATTCCCTTCTCATTTATTCTTGCACAAAAATGATTTTCAAACTCTTTGATTTCTAAAGTTTCTATTATCACAAAGTTAGTGGTTGAAATGGCACCATGAAACCCTCTCTTGAGTGGTCTCCTTTTATATTGGCCATAGGAACCTTAACTTGTTAGAATGGTTCCCTTTGGAAAATGGTTTCCAAAATCTTTTTCTCAAAAATGGTTTTAAACGATTCATCCTTTCCATCTTTGCATTAAAAGTGATTTTCCAAAAGGTTGTCACCATTGGATTTATTCTTGAAATCCATACTCTTATCAAGATAAAGGTTATAATGGTCCCGAGGAAACCTTCTTTAGAATGGTTTTCAAACACTGACCAAGAATGGTTTTCAAACACCAATCATACAAATCATGCTCTGGACTAGAGTCAAATTTTTATGAAAATGATTCTCAAAGAGATTGTCTACCAAAGTCCTTTGCATAACATGAATTGTTTTTCAAAACTCTTTCCAAAAATGCCTTGAACCACCTTTCAAAACCATCTTTCAATTCAACCATAGGTTAACTTGACCCTAATTGTCCAACCCTAGGTAGAATTGACTCTAGTTACCCAACTTTAGGTTAACTTGACCCTAGTTGTCCAACCCTAGGTTGACTTGACCCTAGTTAGTTAACCCTAGGTCACCTTAATCCTAAGACTAACCTAACCCTAGTCATCCAACCCTAGGTTAACTTGACCCTAGTCATCCAACCCTAGGTTAACTTGACCTTAATTATTCAACCCTATGTTAACTTGACTCTAGTTTTTAAACCCTAGTTAAATAACCCTAGGTCACTTTAACCCTAGGTTAACCTAACCCAAGTTAGTGAACCTTAGGTCACCTATAACCCTAGGTCAACCCAACCTAGGTTAGTATACTTCAAGGTTCCAATCCATGGACCTCTTTTAAATGATCTTTCTATTTAAAACCATTCTCATAACCTATTTTTCTAAAATCTCCTACTTTCTTGAGATTTCAAAAACCAACTCTATAACCTTTTCAAATACTTTTACACTCTATCTTTAACTCATTTATAAAAATGCTTGCAAGAACTCACAACCCTAAGGTGCCCCTACCCCTCTCATGGCTAGGGATCCCAAGGAAAGGTGATATATTAAGTACAACCTCCAAGGTTGTCCATATTAGGGTTTCAAAGTCCTAGGTGTTTTCAAAAATCACTTTTAAAAAGCTTTTTCAAAGACAAGTTCACAAGGGTGTTTCCAACCCCAAAACTCTACCTCCAAGGTTTTCAAAACAAGACTTTAAAACATTTTCAAAGCTCTCTTGAGTTATCTCAAAGCGTTTCCAAAACTCCTTTGAGTTGTTCCAAAAACCTTTCAAAGCACTTCAAAACCTTCTTTCAAGAGCACTTTTTAAAAACTATTCCAAGAACACCCAACATCCGATTTCAAAACTCTCAAGTTCTCTTTCTTCCAAAGACCTCAAAGCTTCTTCAAAACTTTTCAAAGGCCTTAATGCGCCTATTTCTCATCGGGCTCTTGCCTGAACTACGAATGACCTGATTCTAACCAAATGAGATATGTAGACAACCTAAAATGGTGCGGTCATAACTTCTATTTCAACTCAAACTCCCTTTTCAAAAGTTTTTATCAATCCCAAATTTCTATCGCAAACTCCTTCAAAACTCACATATTTTCAAACTTCTTCCAAAACTTGCATCATACATCATTCATTCAAAAGGTAATGACTAAACCCCGTTTTCAAAACTCTAAAGTGGATGATAAGTGGACAATGGTAACCGGTTATTCTAGTGAGTGAACAAAGGGTGATTAGACATGTAGGTACCGTAAGGGCGGGGTATGGTGATGATTTTAGGATATCTTCCCTACACATAACTAACCCCTGGACAACAGATTTCTATTTTCAAAAGACCAAAATGGAGTTATTTTTAAAAAGGGCTTAAATCTTTTCAAAGGTTGCCAAACCACCTATTTCCTTAAAAACCCCTCCCTTGAGCGAATTTTCAAAAATCCTAAGTTTAATCTTCGGATTAATACTTAGTTTTAGGTGCCCTAACTCACCTTAAACAAGTTAGGTGACGACTTATATTTTTCTAAAAAGCTCTTAATCAAACTAATTTTCAATTCAAACCTAGTCGCACTTGCCCTTCTAGGAGGATGAGTTCTAATGACAGAGTTTTGTGCTTTTGTCTCCCAGCTGAAAGGACCTTGGACCCAAAAACTGGAGCGCAACAGCTGGCGACTCCACTGGGGAGATTTAGAGGGTTAGGCTATTATCATGTCTTTTCACCCTCCACTCACCCAGAATCTCCGGTTACATTATCTAATTTTATCTACTTTTCAAATTTTTCCAAGTTTCCAATGCAAATCTTATTTTTTAAAACAATTTTCAAATAAGTGTCATCACTTACATTCATTGCTTACATGCATACTCTCACGTTAACCATTCATTTTACCTTGCATTGAGTTTTTCAAAAAGTTACTAACTTTTTACATTTTTCTTTTGTAGGTGGACCTTTGTTCACATTTTATTTCATGCCTTATTTATTATCACGTATATGATGAATGAACAGCATGTGATGTGTGTTGTTGGGTCCTTTTCTTCATTTTCAAAAATCCCACACACACTTGATGCGCTCACTTGCATTTGCATATTACATATATTACCTGGTTACTACCCTTCTGAATAGAAGGGGGAACAGTATATTGACTGTGGGCGGATGCTGTGTCAGTTTCTTAGCCTAAGGTCTCTTGATAATTCCCCCGCTCGAACCACCAACCAAAGATGGAGTTCATCCTTTCGGGAGTGGACGCCAGAGGTTTAAAGGTTCGGGGATCGAGTTTTTTAGGAAGCATTAGTAAACTCCCAACCTCATGCTTATTTAGCACCCCATGCATAGCCGAACCTCTGCTGGATTTAAGACACGCGTATCAATTCAAAACCAAGGAGAAAAGGGCGACCGCTTTACTTTCCTTTATTTTTTGTTTAATTCATGCTATTGTGCTGCTTAATCTTCATTGTTGTGTTATGTATACATCTCTTCACATCATAACTACTCATGCATCGGAATTCATTTCAAGGCAAAAGTTCCCAAAGTAACTCAAGTCATGCATCTTCATGCATCTAATTAACCCCCAGAGAAAGGCCTAAAGACCTTCTCACTTGAATCAAGCCAATCAAAACTCCTAAGGGTACCAAGAGACCTTAAGGACTCATGGCACGCATCAAGTCATCTCATAAAGAGGGGCTCTAATCCCTATTCACTCACGGAGATAAGGCTACCAATAAGATAAGGGGCAATTTGGAAGCAAGGTCTCTCACCGACCTCCATCCAAGAAGGCAAATCCAAAAACTCAAGAGTAGTTTAGGATTTCAAATGTAAAAATAGCATAGGTGACAATCCTAAGGAAAATGTTCCCCTTCCTCTCAAATAACTTTCAATCTCACGTACAATAAAAAAATAAAAAAAAGAGAATCAAATGCAATAAAACTATTCTTTTTACTTTCATCGAATGAATGCATGAATGTGGAATGAATGAATGAACAGGCTTGCATAGGTACAATATTACATATAGGGGTAATCCCCTATCTCCAAACTTGAGCCAACACATCATGCTTAGTTTCCCTCTCAAAATAGGGGCACCTCTAGGGCATGCATTGCATAAAAATTTTCAATCCAAAGGCACTAACTTCTTTTTTGTTTTTCTTTTTACATTCTCTTGTCTTCTCCCTCATCTCTAAAGGCCACAAGAGTTAGAGGATGAAACAACAATGAAAAGGGGGTTTTCTAAACTGCCTATTCATTTTCACTATGCTACCCATGCATTTACTATTAGACTCATGAATTAATATCCATCCCAGGACAAGAGTTTCAAGAAACTCAAGTTATTGTATTCTCATGCATTCAATCAACCGTAGAGAGAAAGGGATGATCCAATCTCATGCTAATCAAACCCACCTAAACCCCTAAGGGTTTCTCTAGCCCTAAAGGATTCATGGCATGCATAGAGCCATATCTCAAGAGAGGCCCAAATCTCTCTCTGTCCATGGAGGCGGGATTCCCTAAACAAAGAAGTATTAATCGGCCCATGCCAAAGAGGTATTGTATTGCACACAGGGGCAAAACTCCACCTCCAAAATGGACTCAACATCATGCCTAGGTTCCATCAAAGAAGGGACCTCCATAGGGCATGCATTGCATAAAATCTTCAACTCCACATGCTAACTGTATTTTGTTTTTCCTTTTCCAGGTCTAAGAGCACAGTCAAACCAATAGAATCCCTCTAGCATCCTGCCCAATTTATAATTCATGCAAAGCCATGACCTCGACATCATGTTGCCACTCCACGAGACGTTAAACTCCTGAAGCCATCCATGTGCAATTAGATGACACACACGGTAAATGGAGTGTGAAGGATGCTAGCATGATTCCAAAACCAGTTTGAAGGGTTTTCAGAAAAGGGGGATTTCTTTCAAACTCGTTTTTCGATTTTCAATTCGAATTTGAGCATGAAAATAACATTATCTAAATGAAAAGGATCCAAAGTTTTCATATTTAGATCATTGTCTCATGGCATTTCATGAATGATGTCTTCTTCTTCAGGAATTTTCCCTTCGAAATGTTTTACCCTAACTTGGAGGATGGGATAGCACAAGCACCATTTTTAGCAGAAATAATCTTTGACTCCAAAAAGAGGGGAGAGAGAAATAGAAAGGACAAAGAGGGAAAATACAGAGGGGTGAGAGGTGACGCTCAGCTATGTAGCTCATTAAAATCCGAGTGACCCCTGAAGGATGTCCTGGCAAAACAACGAGTAGCTAGACCCTCAAAAGGAAGAGAAGTCATCATTTCATCATCCTAAAATAGAATGCAGTCCCTTGGTCAGCCCACTAGAGCCGCAGGTGATTTCCATTCAGAAGCCTAAACTAGGATCCACCCCCTACATTGGGGCAAGCACATGCAAGAAGTGAACTCACAAACTAACATTCGCCATCTTTTTAAGTGTTGCTAAATTTTTGAAAAAAAAAAAGGCTTTATAGACTAAACAATTTTACTTGAAATAATGAGAGGCCCTCAGTTCCTCTACCATACAGTTAAAAATATAACCCTTGCAAAGCCCACTTGAGTCGGTTGCATTCCTATCATTTAGCTGACCTAATGATCACCGCCCACACTGGGTCACGGCAAAACCATTAATGCATGATTATTTTCAAGGGCGCATGCAGTGAACAATAATTTTCAAGAGAACAAGCAGTGAACGAATGGTGATCTTCAAGAAAACGTGCAATGAATGAATAGTGATGTCCAAGAGAACACATGATAAATGAATGATGATCTCCAAAAAAAAAAATGCAATGTTGACAACATCTCCAGGAATAAGCATAAGAGCAAGTTTTTCAATATAGAGAAGAATCTTTAAAAAAAAATAGAGAAAGCCAACAAGAGAAGATACGAGCAAATTTTTCAAACACAATTAATGAATGATGATTTCCAAGAGAAGATGGAGTCATCCAAGATGACAACAAAAGGACAAAATAGAAGTGAGCATTCCGCCAAAGAGAAAAGTCCAGAAGAACGGCAGAAGTAGGAGCCATTAGCCAAAGGTGATCATAGGTCTTCAGGAGCCTAGCAAATATAATAGGTTTTGAGCCTTTATCCTTCCTTTCAGATACCCCATCACTTGGCCCACATTACGGTCTAAATTAAAGTCCTCTCAGATCAAGTAAAATTGCTTAGTCTAAATAAGCTTGAACAAAGAAATAGCAATATCTCAAAAGAATGGTACATACAGGGGCAAAATTCATTTCTTGCAGGAGGTAGTTTTGGTTCATACAACCCCCGTTGAATTTAAAGCTTTGGGCCCATGTATCCCTTCATTTCTTACAACCCTTAAACTTGGCCTACATTATGGTCCCAAGTAAAGTCTTTTCTGATTGAGGAAGGAAGCTACAAGTTGTTTTGCCAAAGGGCAATATCGGCTGTTACTCGAGGGGTCCACTTAGAGAAGTTTTCCTTTTCAATAAAAGAGAGGGGAAAAAATGAGTCAATGGATCGAATCTCTGAAAGTGATGTGAATGCTATCACATCCTGGCAAGAAAGGGGTAGAACCTGAAAGGAAAATCCCAAAAGAAGAACAGAAGTTCAAAAGACTACCTGATCTTAATATATAATGCTCATAACTGAACATGAACCCTAGGGCAACCCCCAAGACATACGTCCATTCCTATCTATATATGCATTCATCAAAAAAGCATGACATGCATTCAATTCCACTTCTGTACAAATTTATGCATTCATCAAAAAGTGTGACATGCATTCATTTCAATTCCCATATAAACCATAAATGTTCATACATTCATCAAAAAGTATGATATGCATTAAATTCCATTCTTATATATGCATTTATCAAAAAGTATGACATGCATTCAATTCCATTTCTGTATGTGCATTCATCAAAAAGTATGACATGCATCCAATTCCATTTCTGTATGTGCATTTATCAAAAAGTATGGTATGCATCCAATTTCATTTCTATATATGCACTCAATCAAAAAGTATGACGTATATTCAATTCCATTTTTGTGGATGCATTCATTAAAAAGTATGATATGTATCCAATTTCATTTCTGTATGTGCATTCATCAAAAAGTATGACGCGCATCCAATTCCATTCTTATATGTGCATTCATCAAAAAGTATAACATGCATTCAAAACCCATCTCTGTGCATTTATCAAAAAGTATGACATGCTTCCAATTCCATTTATGTATGTGCATTTATCAAAAAGTATGACATGCGTTCAAAATTCATCTCTATGCGTTCATCAAGAAGCATGACATACATTCAATTCCATCCCTGCATGAACATCCATAAAAAAACATGACATACGTTTAATTCTATTCTTACGCATTCATCAAAAAGTGTGACATGCACTCATTTCCTCATGTATCAACCTGTGCATTCATTTTAACCTGTGGTGGACTTATACAGTATATAACAAACTACATGTCTAACAAAATACACTAACAGTGTTTACGTGATTACAAAAGAAAAGGTGTCCCGAAGCAGAAGCACAACATTCCAAAAAGTCTGTCGTCCAGAATCCGTACACTCTGCAAAAGAAATGGCGTACACCCCAGAAAACTCGAATTGTCATCCATAGACAACAAGAAATAGAGAATTGGACACTGAATCACCCTCGACCTCTCTAATCAACCATGAACAACCTAATCCGACCTTTTTCAAAGCCACAGAGAATAGTGCAACGACCCACCCTCGACCACCCTAATTAATGTCAGCCTGACTTGACCTGTTCAAATCGTAAAAACTGGGACAATGACCCACCCTACACCTCCTATTCAATTGCAAACCAGTTGATCAAATCAAGGAAAACTGACCTATAGATGTTTGACCTTTTAAATACCTCAAACCTTTCAAAAGGAGGCCTCACTGCCTCCAAAACCAAATTCAAGAACCTAAGGAAGCACCTTACCCAGAATTCCACCATGTTAGCCAGAGGCAAAAGTCAACAATCAACACATCAAAGGAACATTACTCCCCAAAAATCTCAATCCAAGAAGCAGCAAATGTCATCTTCTCCAAAATTTAATACAAAAGAATTACAAGCAGATCCCTTATATCAGTAAAGATTGGGTTTCAGAGCTTCCCCTGAAAAAGCAGATTAGGTTTCAGAGCTTCCTCTAAAAAAATAGAGCTTCCCCTAAAAAAATAGACTGGGTTTCTAGCTTCCTCCGAAAAAGCAGATTGGGTTTCAGAGCTTCCCCCGAAAAAACAGATTAGGTTTCAAAGCTTCCTTCGAAAAAGTAGATTGAGTTTTAAAGCTTCCCCCGAAAAAGCAAATTGGGTTATGAGCTTCCTCCGAAAAAGAAGATTGGGTTTCAGAACTTCCCACAAAAAAGCAAATTAGGTTTTAGAGCTTCCTCCAAAAAAACATATTAGATTTCAGAGCTTCTACCGAAAAAACAGATTAGGTTTTAGAGCTTCCTCTAAAAAAACAGATTGGGTTTCAGAGCTTCCACCGAAAAGCATATTGGGTTTCAAAGCTTCCCCCGAAAAAGCAGATTGGGTTTCTGAGCTTCCTCCGAAAAGCAGATTGGGTTTCAAAGTTTCCCTCGAAAAAACAGATTGGATTTTAGAGCTTCCTCCGAAAAAAGTAGAATGGGTTTTAGAGCTTCCCACGAAAAAGCAGATTGGGTTTCGAGCTTCCTCCGAAAAAGCAGATTAGGCCTCCCAATAGAGGTCTAATAACCAAACTTGCCCCTTGGGCCTCTAGACATGTTTTGAGAAAGCTCAAAATCTCTCGAAACGATAAGTCTACCCTTCCAAAATGTTTTTAAACCATTAGGAATACTCCACGCCTATCCAGTCCAATTCCGATCCCATTTTGGCTAACCCCGGTCGAAATGACCGTTTTACCCCTAAACACTCCAGCACTGTACAAATCCCACCGAACAGTAAAAGAATCTCTTGAAAATATCCCTAAATGACCCGGCACGCTTAACATGACATCCCGATCCATTTCTGACCTTTTTTAGCCAAAACCAGCCAAAATGACCATTTTGCCCTTAGCAACACAAATGCGCCCCAAAACAACACCGGTTCTAGGTTACTGAACAGCGGGTCTGGCCATACACCTCTGTTTTACCTAAGGAAGACCTTACGATGTTAAACACCCGCGACTCAACAAAAGTTTCTTGGAGCGTCTCGCAGATGCTCCTCCAAAATTGCCTTTTCTCCCGATTCTCTAATTATAACACACCGTCAAATGACTTGAGAAATGCGTAAATCAGAAAATTCCTGAAAGCTCATCTATAGATCTTCCATCGATACAGCTTGATTGAATAGATCGCTTCCCGAAGGCCTTGATCACACGACACGAAAACAGCTACTTTCGAACCCACACGGAGCCTATCACAAACGCTCCGCAAAGATGTCATTTTATGCATGTTTCCTAAGATGATATCCCGCACTTCCAAACACAATTTAAACTTTTCGAAAACATGAAAGTTCATGAGAAACCCTAGGAGAACATTGTGGGTGCAACCGATTCCCCCAAAATCTTTTCGGTTGGCTCAATTATTGAGACAAAGTTTAGACGAACACTCTCAGTGACGGAGCGTATGCTACATGCGCCCAGATTTTGATCAAATCGACCAAAATTCGATCAACCGTCAGGATTTAACCAGTACAATGAGTGCCACGTGTCATTTTGATAATAGAACAGTACTGGCGCATGTGCTACATGCGCCATGGTAAATTTTAGCCAGGTGCATGTAGCGCATGCGCCAGACCTGTTCCAGATTTCCTATGAATACCAGCACCCCCCTTTGCATATTTCAACTCCGAAAGTGATGCGAAGCTCTGCTGAAACTGCTCCAGAATCTCGAATCTTTACATATATTCTACTCCTCCAACACTTAGGCTAGATTCTACCTCCCTTTAGCCCATACACTTCACCTACATAGCCTTATACACCATTAAACGTTCCCTTCCAACCTTTCAAGCCTTCTTAAAGTCATTCAAGTTCAAGTCAAGGCCTCCATAGAAGACTACAAGTGTGTTGAAGGCAAAATGTGATATCTCTTTTATATTATTGTCTTCCCCCACTCTTCTCCTCTCCTTCCTATCCTACTTAGGCTATTCTCTATTTTAATCCCCATCTTCAACCCTCCTTTCTTGCATGCTTGAGCCTAAAGGGTTCTTAGTTCATGCCTAGAGGAAAGCTAGTGGGAGCCACCGTGTAGGGGGATCTCTCACTAGTCTACTTTAAGATGGTATGGTCTAGCAGCCCTTTGTTTATGTGGTGTAGCCTAAAGCCTTGTATGTATTCATGACCCCTTACATTTTGCTATTTTGAATCATGTTTTGTGTGTTTGGCCTCATTTTTGTGTTCATAACTATGTTCTACAAAGTTTGCATTATTCTTACTTCCATGTCAATTTCAAGTTCGATGCCCCTCTCACAATGGTTCCAAGAGTTGGCTCCTTGAAGTTTAGGATGATACCTTAGAAATCATGTATTAGAAAATCTTCCTACTAACCCCTAACTCACTCTTTTGTATCCTTGCATTCCAACATGCATAAAAATGGTTCTCAAACTCTCTAATCCATAAGGTTTTTATTCTCTCAAGTTTGGTGACTAGAATGGCCCCATGGAACCCTCTTTTGAGTGATCTCCCTTTTATATTGGCCATAGAAGCTCTAAATTGTTATAATGGTTCCCTTCTCATTTATTCTTGCACAAAAATGATTTTCAAACTCTTTGATTTCTAAGGTTTCTATTCTCTCAAGTTTAGTTGTTGAAATGGCCCCATGGAATCCTCTCGTGAGTGGTCTCTTTTTATATTGGTCATAGGAACATTAACTTGTTAGAATGGTTCCCTTTGGAAAAAGGTTTCCAAAATCTGTTTCTCAAAAATGGTTTTAAAAGATTCATTCTCTTCATCTTTACATTAAAAGTGCTTTTCCAAAAGGTTGTCACCATTGAATTAATTCTTGAAATCCATACTCTTGTCAAGATAAAGGTTATAATGGTTCCAAGGAAACCTTCTTTAGAATAGTTTTCAAACACCAATCATATAAACCATGCTCTTAACTGGAGTCAAATTTTCATGGAAATGATCTCCAAAGAGGTTGTCTACCAAAGTCCTTTGCATAACATGAATTATTTTTCAAAACTCTTTCCAAAAATGCATTAAACCACCTTTCAAAACCATCTTCCAATTCAACCTTAGGTTAACTTGACCCTAGTTGTCCAACCCTAGGTAGAATTGACTCTAGTTACCTAACATTAGGTTAACTTGACCCTAGTTATCCAACTCTAGGTTAATTTGACCCTAGTTAGTTAACCCTAGGTCATCTTAACCCTAAGACTAACCAAACCCTAGTCATCCAACCCTAGGTTAACATGACCCTAGTTATTCAACCCTATGTCAACTTGACCCTAGTTTCTGAACCCTAGTTAATTAACCCTAGGTAACTTTAATCCTAGGTTAACGTAACCCAAGTTAGTGAACCTTAGGTCACCTATAACCCTAGGTCAACCCAATCTAGGTTAGTATACTTCAAGGTTCCAACCCATGGATCCCTTTTAAATGATCTTTCTATTTAAAACTATTCTCATAATCCATTTTTTTAAAACCTCCTACTCTCTTGAGATTTCAAAAGCCAACTTCATAACCTTTTCAAATACTCATACACTCTATCTTTAACTCTTTTTTAAAAACGCTTTTAAGAACTCACAACCCTAAGGTGCCTCTACCCCTCTCATGGTTAGGGATCCCAAGGAAAGGTGATATATTAAGTACAACCTCCAAGGTTGTCCATATTAGGGTTTCAAAGCCCTAGGTGTTTTCAAAAATCACTTTTAAAAAGCTTTTTCAAAGACAAGTTCACAAGGGTGTTTTCAACCCCAAAACTCTACCTCCAAGATTTTCAAAACAAGATTTCAAAACGTTTTCAAAACTCTCTTGAGTTATCTCAAAGCATTTCCAAAACTCCTTTGAGTTGTTCCAAAACCTTTCAAAGCACTTCAAAACCTTATTTCAAGAGCACTTTTCAAAAACTATTCCAAGAGCACCCCAACATCCGATTTCAAAACTCTCAAGTTCTCTTTTTTCCAAAGACCTCAATACGTCTTCAAAACTTTCTAAAGGTCCTAATGCACCTATTTTCCATTGGGCTCTTGCCCGAACTATGAATAACCTGATTCTCGCCAAATGAGATACGTAGGCAACCTAAAATGGTGCGGTCATAACTTCTATTTCAACTCCAACTTCCTTTTCAAAAGTTTTTATCAATCCCAAGTTTCTATCTCAAACTCCTTCAAATCTCCCACATTTTCAAACTTCTTCTAAAACTTGCATCATGCATCATTCATTCGAAAGGTGATGACTAAACGCCGTTTTCAAAACTCTAAAGTGGATATTAAGTGGACAATGGTAACCGGTTATTCTAGTGAATGAAAAAAGGGTGATTAGACATGTAGATACCGAAAGGGTGGGGTAGGGTGATGATCTTAGGATATCTTTCGTACACGTAACCAACCCTTGGACCATAGATTTCTGTTTTCGAAAGACCAAAATTAAGTTATTTTCAAAAAGGGCTTTAATCTTTTCAAAGGTTGTCAAACCACCTATTTCCTTAAAAACTCCTCCCTTGAGGGAATTTTCAAAAATCTTTTCCAAAAACCCTAAGGTTAATCTTCGGATTAATACTTAGTTTTAGGTGCCCTAACTCATCTTAAACAAGTTAGGTGGGGACTCCTATTTTTCTTAAAAACCCTTAATCAAACCAATTTTGAATTCAAATATAGTCATACTTGCCTTTCTAGGAGGATGAGTTTTAATGATAGAGTTCTATACTTTTGTCTTCGAGCCCAAAGGACCTTGGACCCGAAAACCGGGGCGCAACACATATGTACGGCATAACAGTTAAAGTTGTAAAGTATATGTATGGTATAATAATAATTACAATTCATACCATGTTTGTAATAAGAATTTGTACAATATCATAAACAATCCATGAGTACAACAGAGCTCTATACGTCTTTTAAAAATAATCATTCAAAACTCAATACAATATTCCAAGTACAATCGAAATCCAAAATACAATACACGATTTCTTACAATACTAACCGAACATATAAACGTAAAATCTAATCAATATCTAGCTAGTCCAAACCATCTGTCTTAGGTTCATACCTAAACCTGTAAAGTCTGGTGGGGTATGAGCTTACGCCTAGTAGTCCAGAACATTTAACATATAACATATAGTATATAAAGTAGAACATAGGTATGTGAACAAATATGCACCTGCAATGCAACATGCATGCAATGCAAATGATAATCCTTCTTCCAATTTAATGCAATAATATTCTTCTTTTCTTCTACTTCATTACTTTACCATTTATCCAGTTCAACGCCATACAATTTCATTATTTGATTCTTCTCATCTGATTTTCACATTTCTCTACTCATTGTCATATATTAATTTTTGGGGGAAAACAATAGCTTTTGAAGTTCAAATCCATGGTGCCATCCACCAACTCTGCTTCTAGAACTTTCATTTGTGGTGCAAGTGGACTAATACGCCTTTGAGGACGCTAAATATGATTGGCCAAGACTCAATTTCGGACTTTTCACCTGAGGGAGGAACAATCCCTACTTACTTATTTCCCCTTATTATTTCATGGTTTCCAATATTACCTTAACTATGATAGTCCATCTTTTTCAGATGTTACAATATCACATAATTCACGTTCAATCTCTAAAATTTGTTTTTTCATTTTCTCCTCATGAGTTATGCGACTCAATGTAATGCATGTCTCAATTAGCATTATGTTCAAGATAATCACAATATTACAACTCAGTGCATTATTAAGGATAACAATATTATTCAAAAAAGGTGTGTCATCAATACTAGGGACTATGCATTACATGACATTTTAATTAGAAACAGAAATAACCAAGTTCGGTAAATCATGTAGAACAAGATCATATAATCAACCTTCACAACTAGTAAAATAATAGGCATCAACTTGTCACTATAAAAACCTCTGATACAGCACGTGTACCTAAAATGCCAAATAATATCATTTTATGCAGATAAAATATAGAATCTTGTTCTAGTAAGTCCAATCCGTTGGATCATTAATATCTATCATCAAGATCAACATATTAAAATTTTGTACTAATTTGATATGTTTGACCGTTGTTTGGTCACACAATAGTCATACACCCTTCGTTCGCTACCCCTTCGTGATCACTATTCAAGGATTAAAATTTGATTAAATTAACATAAAAAATAAATTCAAAACATCGAAAAATCTAGGGTACGGTGTTTTGATCAATTCAAAACCTCACCGGGAAGGTCCGACTTGGCGAGAGTTTACTATAGTTACTGTGGTTGCCCACGAGGTCACATTTAATTTCATCTTCTATCTTCAACCGAACCTGTGGGTTTCTCTCTCTAAATATATATATATATATATATGACTGAATGCATTCATGAGTACACATATTCGGGGTTTCACAGCAGATGTCTATTAGAATAGTTAGCATAATTCGTATAACAGTATAATGGTAATCGTAAGATATAACAACCATTACGTTTTGTTTTATATGATCTGTTGCATATCGCACGTTTCCAGACATTTTAGTTATATCGTACATTTGCTTTACCATTGTATCTGAAGTATGATGTAAACTATGACAATCATAAAGCAAATGCATAGCATAACAGTTACTCAAATTCGTACAATAGTTATACTACAATCTTTTTGCAGCGAAAATGGATGATATTATCAAATCACTTACCTCCAAAATAAAATAAAAAAGCAAAAAGTTTTTACTATTCTTTTGTTCATGGTAATATTAAAAAGCGTCTCATACTTAATCATTTTTGGAGTGCCCAAATGAGTTGTCAAGTAGTATTTACAATATGTTTATCTCACTATTTAACATCTCTTTTGTTTGTCCCTGGGAAGGGTTGTTCAAGTGAAATATGTAAATACAAAAGCAAACACGAGTTTAAAAACGCTCAATTCTAATTCATAGATATTAGTGTATGTCTGAAAAAGGATAAACATGTAGTTTGAGAACTTTTTGACTAACATAACATGTGTGTCGTGTGTTGTGGGCCCTTTTTATGCAAAGCGTCACCCAAAATAAACACAAGACACATGAAAAAAAGATATTTTTGTGTCTAGTCTAGGGCGACAAAAAAGATATTTTGATGGTTTTAATTTAGTGTTTTATGGCACGTGAATTATTTATTTAAAAGAATACATGTTGTTATCATTTAACAGATTTTATTTAATTTTTTATTTTCCAATAAGTGAAATTAATTAAAAATTTTGATCGCACAAAAACGATGTTTTGTAGAAGTGAAAGACATCAAGAGAAATCATTAATAGCATTAAATTTTTTTGCTGATATTTAGTTTGCAAGAATTTTTGTTTTTGTGACCATCACATCTATGTCATTGTCATTTCTCTTTATTCTATAATAGACCCTATGTGAGACTAATTAAATGGTAAGTCTTGAGTTTTCAAATGAATATGTGATGCAATGAATTTATAGAAGGGTTGACTTTAATGTAAATAATATCTTTAAATTTAATTATAGATAAAATTTTAGGTCCAAATAGTTTTGGACACAAGAATAGTTAGTGTCTTTATCCAAAATTCTTAATAGATTTTTCACTTTTGGCTTCCAAGTTTTTATTAATTTTTAGGTTAAAATCTAGTAAAAAAAGGTCAAAAGCTAGAACTCATTAAGGCACATCCTAACAAGGTTAGATTATTAAATCTATAGCTGGCTTGTATTTACGGTGTTCTCTTGCAAGTTGAAATAACAATTATTCGATATTATTTTACAACAACAACTTTTGACTATATAATGTTGAGCAGTTGTAAGCTATTTTGATAATAATAGTAGTCGATAATATATGGTACAAAGAAAAAAAAGAAGAAGATAGAATTGTCTTCTTCTTGGTTTCAACAACGCCCCGTATTATTGGTTTACCCTTTTATATACTTTTTATGACATGACAAAGGTGCTCAAGATCATATATATCCGCAAGAATATCATGGGTCACTTAACTATAACTGCCACTAAAATTACATTCTATTCGTCCTTTAATTATATTTATCAACCTTGTACAATACCAACTATTATGTATGGTATCATTAGAATCATAGTTAATAAATACAAAGACAATAAAAGAACGGTACGTAATACGTACGAATTTAATATAATTTTTTAAAAAATACGATAACAAAATTCAGCATAAAAATACAAAAACATTAAAAGTACGAATTTATTATTATCTGGATATTATACAAACATTAATTAAAAAGTCGAAACAAAAAATATGACAATATTTATAAGCAATTTTTTGTTATATATGTTAATAAGTAGTATTTTTGTTCCACATGTTATTTTTTAAAATAATATTATTAATAAAAAGCTAAATTAAGTGGTAGATAATAAATTTTATTTTATATTTTATTATTTCAATACTTGATATAAGAATAAATTAATTTATTAATTTAATATTTAAAGTGTTAATAAGAAGTTATAGAAAAGTAAGTTTGATAATTTAAATATTCCAAGTATTAGAAAAATATTACATATTCCAAGTACTAATATAATTATATATTAAGTATATAATTAATAACATGCCACAATTATATTAAATCAAATCTAATTTTTAATCGAGTGTTTTTCAAAAATATAATACGTAAAACGTTTAATACGTATACTATACAGTTCAATTTTAAAAAATAAGTATTTTAATTAGATTTCAAATCTCAAAAGAAAAGTTTTTTTATTTATAGGTAGAAAAGAAAAAATTTTTTTATTTATATATACGTACAAATAAGTACAGTTACAATCAAATAATTTTCTGTTACTTTTTCACATGCTATCCGCCTGTCCCAGGTATATTAATTTATCTTAATCCATACGGGATAGTACTGCCTGAATTTCTAACATATATAAAAAGTTAATTAAACTATATGCTAACTTATATTTTGCTAGTTAGTGCATGGTATCTTAGGTTATTTTTATATATTATTTTGGGTCATTTCTCCAAATTAAGGACACCTTGTTTTTAAAAACTAAAAGGGATAGCCCCAGCGAATTCTCAAGTTCGATCTCTTCTGATCACATTTTTTTATGATTAGTCATCATTTATATAATACATTCGTGTAGACGATAATTTTGCACGAACTTGAATGAGTAATCGGCTGAAAGTTTGGACTCACTAGTGTATAAAAAAACTAAAAGTTACATAATTTGATCTTTGGTAGTCTGTACAACATTGGGTTTATTCTTTTTGTATATTTTAATTTATTTTTCTTCTAAGATCAGATAGAGACATCCTAAGTCAGTTAGAACTTAGAATGCTAGGGGTCACTTGACTGGATCTGGCATTAAAATCACATTTTCTTGCTCTTCCAATCCTAATTGTTAACACCTTGTTGTACTAGCAACTATGCACTATGTCCTTGTAAAGAAAAATTATTCAATGCTTCTGAAATATCACGTTATACTTTTTCTAACACTCACATAGCGGTGAGGTCTTCCTGCTAGGTGGAGTCAAATACCCCACCTAGTAGGTAGGGGACTTACCCTCAGGACACGCAACGCTCTGGGAGCACTAAATAGTTATAAAACTAATATTCACTTTGTCAAATATCCATCAACTTTGATTTTTTATATTTGAGCCCTTAAACTTTTAAAAGAAAGTTAATGTGATTCAACTTTTTAAAAAAGATAAGAAAATTAAAAATTAATTATACTTTGGCGCTCTAAACTATAACTTAATGACACTTTATCCTTAGTTAACTAAAAATATTTATATTTTCACCATCATAAATTATAAAATTAGGGGTCAATTTGGTCAAAATTTTATACTAATCTCTAAAGCAAAGAAAAAAAAATTCATGGTTATAAAAGTTGTGTACCATCTTTAAATGCCAAAGAAAATGGCTAAATAATTCACAAAACCTTGCTTGTGTGAATCACCAATTATTGACTCTATCAATATCAAGGTGATTTTTAAAACTACACATCTGTTAACTCAAAATAAAAAAATCTCATATTGTATTAATTCAAAAATGCTACAAGTATAATTATTATTTTTTTATGGCTAATGGTATCAATACAAACTTTAATTCTGATAATTTAGGAGTATAAATGTAACAAATATTAGTTTAATTGTCAACATGAAACTAAATCGTAGTTTAGAGGATCGAAGTGTAATTAATTTTTAATTTTTCTAACCTATTTTAAAATGTTGAACCAAATTGACTTTCTTTTAAAAGTTGGAGGGCTTAAATAGAAGAAATTAAAGTTTGGAAATGACGTTGAAATTTGAGATAAAGTTGAAGGGACAAATGATTATTTACCCTAATTTAAAGTTAAATACTATTCTAACTAATTTTTGGATGTTAATGCGGTGCCAAATAATACTAACCGGATTTCTAGTACTCAAAATGGGTCAATTTAAATACAACAAAATAAAATTTAAAGCCTATATTATATCAAATAATTAATAAAAATTTATGTTGTATACATTTTTTTAATTCTTTTTAAAGCACTTAGATCTTAGTATTTAATACTTGGAAAATTATATTCTTACGCAATTGTTTAGAAAGCTACACAAGAATGATGGAATTTTTTAAATTATCAGCCACAATAATGAGTGTTTTGGTTTCAAATGGAAGGACCACAAATAATATTGTATCATTTTGTATAAATATTCTGTACAAAATTCAGTTGATATAACATTACTATTTTTTACATTAGTGGTTATTTTGTGTATGTTTTACTTGATCTACTTAACACACCCAGGAGTAGGTACTGCAAAATAGTACATAATAAAAATAACCCGATAAGATTAGGGTCGAACCATAGAGAACGGATATATTAGTTAAAACCGGGTGACAAACGTAATCAAAAGAAAAATAAAATAAAATATTTTTAAGATTTTGAGATAGAGGCCAAAAATACTTGTCAAACATAATAAAATAAAACAAACTTGGATTCAGTTGATTCAATCACTTAACTTACTTAGGAATAATTAATACAAATTTATCAATTGCCGATCATTTAGCCTACTTAGAACTCATAAATTAGCAGATAAGTATATTCAAAATAATCAATCACTATAATATTACTCAGTTAAAATATTGAAACGCGCACCATCGACTTATAAACACTTGGCAATATTTTATCAAAGCATAATAAGTATAACAAACATAATTAAAAGCACATATTTTTAGAAGTTCTAGGCTAGATACTTATTAAATTATTATAAAAAAACTTTTACCATCTATTTTCATATTGTGACTGCTTTATCAAGGAAGGAGATAGTACAAATATAATCAAAAGTCTTAGTTTTTAAAAAGATCTAAATTTCCATTAGCAAAAATATAAAAACAATTCATTCCAGATTAGGATTAAGAGTTTTAGATTCCTGTCAGAAGTTTTGATCATTAAACATACCAGACAGAGTACTGGAATAAAATATACAAGTTTCTGACCAGCGTAGAGTAAATCAATATTTACTCTACTTTTACACTAAAAATATATATTCTAAACATGGTCACAATACACGTAACCATTACATGCATAAAATATTTGTATCCGTGTCCATACATGCAATATACCGAACGTGTGAAAAAATATTAAGTTTTCAAATAAATCCAAAATGAAAAGACAAACCTAAATTAATCATTTTGATTCAGTCAAGCGATCTTTCCAATTTGTTCCAAAAATAAAATAAAATACTAATATTTAAAAGTTTTAAAAAAATAACTCCATAAATAAAATATTTAATACACCAGAAATAATTAAAAAACAACTAAAATGAGATAAATGACAAACTAAAATCTACTCCTAAAACAAAAGAATAGAGAGAGCCCTAAACTACTTTTCATAGACTCCTCTCTCTCTCTCTATGTCGAAGATGAGAAATTTTTTTCTCTTTCTTCTTTTGTCTTCTTTTTCCTTCTTTTCCTCTATGTTGGCTGACCTGTCTGTTTCTTCTTCTTTTCTTCTCCTCATTTTACTTTTGTCGACCACGCTCGTTCTTGGCTGCCCACCTGCACCCACTAATATATATATATATATAACATATTATACATAACACACCCGCACTATATATATATAATATTACATATATGTACATATAATATAATATATTATATACAAATGTATGATACATTTCTATATATATACATAATATTGTACAATCTAAGATCCCACACGTGTATACTACATCAAATTAACACACAGATAGATGTTTATGTGCACGTTAACTTTATTTTGCTTGATTTTAATTTCAAATATGCACAAAACACAAAAACATAAAAGAAAACTAATATTTTGTTAAAATAATACTAATATATAAATAATTATTAGTAATACCTTATAACTAGGAACTCCAATTTGTACTTTTTAGAGTACAATCACACCTCCTCCAACTAAACTTTTGCTAGTCCCTAGCAAACAATAAACTCACGTAAAAAGATAGGCTCTACTTTCGCAGGAATCACAAATACATTTAGCATATTTATCAAGTCTTTAAACCCTTATATTACCCCTAGTGGACGAGTGGTGTCTTGTGAGTGTTTTCAGTGATAGTACCTGTGGGGGAATAACCCCCGGCCCAACCCAATGGGTGAGGCCCAATCTGCGCAAATTAAAGTTGGGGCTGCTTTGCTAGCCCAGATCAGAATTAGAGGGAAGGCCAGCTTTGACTGCCGACCTCCTTCGCAGCATAGCCCAAACCACGAAAAGCGGGCCCAAACTGCTAGCGGTCTTTGCTCATTAAATGCAGAGTTGACCCGCATTGAATGCGCAAGCGGCTGCCCACACGACGTCAACGTGCACGTCCGGTCAGCCGGAATCCTTCATGACGGTGCGCCAGACCCTGTAAATAATCAGGCGGCGTCAATGATGATGCCTACCCAACAGGCCATGAGAGCCTGCTGGTAGGCCAAGGCAGAACACACTCCCTCAAAGGTTCTATAAATACCCAAGGCATCGAGAGCTAGGTATGGACAGTTAACTCCAAGTATTGACAACTTTCATTCATCTTCATCGATTAAGCTTGCTAACTTAATCTTCAGAGTGTGATCGGCCCATTACGGGTCGACCCATTCTAACTTCTTCGTCTTGCATGAGATATTTGGACTCATCCATTTTTGGGCTTGAGAGTTCGGCCCAGCCTTCCCGAAAAATCCCACTTACAATTGGCGCCGTGTGTGGGAAGGCTAAGAAAAATCATGAGTCTAAACAACCGAAGACGTAGGGGGGAGAACCATGACGGGAGAGGCTTCGGAGCCTCCTCCAGTAGAGACCCAACTAACTCGGCGCATTGCCAATCTACACCAGTAGATCGACAAAGAAGGAGAACACTAAGGTCAGAGATACGAATGCCCGCTGAAAGCCACCAGGAAGCACCAGATGAAATGCAGAGGGATATGGGCAATGTTAGGGACAGAAATTTCCGCAGGAACCATCCTTGGGACCTGGCCCCGTCACCCTCCAGTGGGCGGATCCTGAGTGAGGATACGCTCCTTGCAGCGGAGAGGGAAATTCGGCGGCGCAGAGAAGAGATAGCCTACCTCAACTCCCAAGTTCGGGCCATGAGGGAGGTGTTCTCTGGAAGAAATGGGTGTGGGAGAGAAGGGTCCCTAGATCGGGAGCAAGTTGTTGGCGCCCGGGACGATCCAGTGCCGCCGGTAAGAGGAAGTTACACCCCTAGTACCGGGTGCTGCGTTAACAGGCGCACAGGTCGGCGGAGGGAAAGGAGCGAAACCCCGCCAAATAACAGTCCAGCTGAAGGAGATCGGTGGAAAGAGGACTGGGAGAAGTGGTATAACGAAAAGCAGGAGGATAGAAGGCAGCAAACTAAGGAGCGCACAGTCCATGACCTGATGAGAAAGGCCCTTGATTAGATTGCATCCACGCCATTCACTGAGGAGATTGAATCCCACCCAATTCCTTGAAAATTCACCCTCTATGACGGGAAGTCCGACTCGATTAACCATGTTCGGCATTACAAACAGCTTATGGTAGTGTGGTGCAGTGACCAAATGCTGATGTGTCGAATCTTCCCCTCCAGCCTGGGAAGTGTGGCTTTACGGTGGTTTGATAAATTGCCACTTAAGTCCGTTTCTAGCTGGAGGCAACTAGCCGAGCTTTTTACAGCTCGTTTCATAACGAACAGCTTACAGCCAAAGGAGGTTGATTTCTTGCTGACATTACGAAAAGAGGAAGGGGAAGGATTGCGAGCATACGCCCGACGCTACTGGGAAGCTTATAACGAAATTGACGAGTGCAGCGAGTAATTAGCTGTAACTCAGTTCAAGATTGGCCTTCCCAAGGAGCATCGCTTGCGACAGTCCTTAATAAAGAAACCAGCCCTCACGATACAAGAGCTAATGCTCAGGATTGAGCGCTACGCACGGTTGGACGAAGACATACCTCAGGTAGCATCGACTAAGGTCGGCGCTGCAGTCAAAAAGACAAATAAGAAGGATGCCAAGAAGCCCCGGTCATAAGATATCGGCCGAGGAAAAAGGGTAATTGAGGGGGTCTATACAGTCTTTAAGGACCCATTCTATAAAATAGTGCCCCAGATCCGTGATAAGCCCTTCTTCAAGTGGCCACCAAAGTTGGGAGGAGACCCAGCGACCCGAGACCAGAAAAGATTCTGTTCATACCACCGCGAGAAGGGACATAAGACGGAGCAATGTCGGTATCTGAAAACTCACTTGGAAGACTTGGCCAAAGCAGGCCACCTCGATCAATTCATTGATCGGGAGAAGACAAAGAATGAAGCCGAGCAACCGCGGGTAGAAGACGCAACTCAGAAGGAACCAGAATCAAGGCCGATTCGGGTAATCAATGTGTCACACGGTTCGGCTGAGTCAACAACCGTCGACCCACATAGGTACCGAGCTGAGATGCAGAAAGCGACACACCTAAGGGAAGTGTTGCAAGTACAATAACCCAGCAAGAAAGCAAAAGTCGGCAGTGGCCATGTTCCAATTTCTTTCACCGATGAGGATCTCGTGGGAGTGCAGACCCCTCATAATGATGCCTTGGTGGTTACATTAAGAATGGCGGATTGCGACGTTAGAAGATTGCTCATTAACCAGGGGAGTTCATCCGAAGTTATGTACTACAGCCTCTTCAAGCAATTAGGACTGAATGAGTCCGACCTCCAACAGTCACTTAACCCATTGGTCGGATTTAGCTCAGACCCAATTTGGCTAATGGGAAAGGTGACGATTCCTGTAACAGCCGGCGGAATCACATTGCAAACTGAATTCCTAGTAGTTAACGTACCCTCCCCCTACAATGCCATCATGGGATGAACCTGGTTACACCTCGTGAGGGCCGTTCCGTCGTCATACCATCAGCTGCTTCGGTTTTTGACCCCGGCAGGTGTTGGAGAAATCAGGGGAGACCAAGTGGCTGCCAAACAATGTTTCCTAACGGCATCTGTGAAAAAGACAAAACCTGAGAAAGTGCAGATGATGGAGCTGCATGAAGACACCCCCACTATTGATGACATGGGACAGACACCCGAGAACAAAGCTGTGGAGGACCTGAAGAAGATATACATTGATTGGCGAGGAGACAAATACTTCATCATCGGCACCTCTCTGTCCAAACTAGAGGAAAAATCCCTCATCGAGTTGTTGACGAACTTCCTGGAAGTGTTCGCCTGGACCCCTTATGACATGCCTGGGATCGGTGCTGACATTGCTTGTCATTGCCTAAATGTTAACCCAAATTGCCGACTTGTTGTCCAAAAGGGGAGAAGGGCAGCTATCCAGCATGTGGACGCTATCTTGGAGGAAACGGAGAAGCTTTTGGAAGTTGGGGCCATTCGGGAGATCAACTATCCAAGCTGGTTATCAAATACTGTGGTTGTAAAAAAGAAGGACGGTAAGTGGAGGGTCTGTGTGGACTTCACTGATCTCAACAGGACATGCCCCAAAGATCCATTCCCCCTGCCCAAAATTGACTAGCTTGTGGATGCAACCGCCGGCTTCGGAAGGATGAGTTTCCTGGACGCTTACCGAGGATACCACTAGATCCCACTCCACCCCGACGACCGAGAGAAGATGGCTTTCATCACTCCAAGGGGTATTTACTGCTATAGGGTTATGCCCTTTGGCCTGAAGAATGCCAGAGCTACGTATCAGCGACTGGTCACAAAGATGTTCAAGACGCAGCTCGGCAGAACTGTCGAGGTCTACATCGACGACATGGTGGTAAAAAGCAAACTAAGCAACACCCATTTGGCGGACCTAAAGGAGGTACTTTGTATCCTGAAAGACTACAAAATGAGGCTGAACGCTTCAAAATGTGTCTTCGGGGTCGGCTCCGGCAAGTTTTTGGGGTTCCTGGTCACACATCGGGGCATTGAAGTGGACCCACGGCAGATTAGTGCGATTCAGAGCATTCAAGCTCCAAGGAATGCCAAAGAGGTTCAGAGACTGACAGGAATGGCCGCCGTGCTCAACAGATTCATCAGCCGTTCATCGGACAGGTGCCGACCCTTTTTCTAGCTCCTAAGGAAACAAGAACGGTTCGAGTGGACCCCAAAGTATGACTCTTCCCTTGCCGATCTAAAAAACTACCTAACCAAGCCACCCCTACTCTCCACCCCTGTCCAGCACGAGGAACTCTTCCTCTACCTTGCAGTGTCAGACCATGCAGTCAGTTTCGTCCTACTCAGGCAAGAAAACCGGCAACAATACCCAGTCTATTACGTCAGCAAAACCCTTCTCGGAGCCGAGAGCAGGTACCTACCCCTCGAAAAGCTGGCACTCGCACTGATAGTAGCATCCTGCAAGTTGGTGCATTACTTCAAAACTCACACCATCAACGTCCTCACTAACCACCAGCTCAAACCTCTTCTAAAGAAGGCCGACTTTTCTGGAAGAATTGCAAAATGGGCCGTGAAATTAGGGGAGTTTGACATCAAGTTCCAACCTAGATCGGCAGTGAAGGGGCAGGTTCTTGCAGACTTTGTTGCCGAGTTCTCTGTCGAGATACCACCAGAAGTAGAACAGACTCCAGCAACTGGCCAACCGCAACACGAACTCCCCCTAGACCTTTGGGAACAAACTGATCATTGGCAACTCTACGTGGACGGAGCTTCCAATGACTGAGGGGCAGGATCAGGCATCATACGCATCACACCAGACGGTCTAACCATCGAACAAGCTATCAAGCTCGAGTTCATTGCCTCCAATAATGAGTCAGAATACGAGGCCTTGCTCGCCGGAATATGTCGAGCCATTGAACTTCGAATTCCTGAAATCATCATCTATTCGGACTCCCTACTTGTTGTAAACCAAATTACAGGGAAATACGTAGCAAAAAACGACAGAATGACGTAGTACCTAGCAAAAGCCAAGGAACTACTCGGCCAATTTAAAAGCTACAAGCTTCGACAGATAAGCCAAGACAACAACTCACATGCGGATGCCTTGGCAACTTTGGCCACAGCTTTGAAATCTGGTTCGAAAAGGACGATCAATGTAGAAACCCTTGCCAAGCCTAGGATCTTTCGGGAGGAGGAGGAAGCTCTAATAGCAGAAAAGTTAGGACCATCATGGATGGACCCAATCATCTCTTACCTTGACGCAGACAAGCTACCAGACGATAAGGCTGAAGCTCGGCAAATCAAACATGCATCTCTTAGGTATTGGCTGTCACCAAGTAAGGAGCTTTACAGACGTTCCTTTACAGGTCCGTATTTACACTACGTCCATCTGAACCAAGTACAGGGCATCTTGTTCGAAATCCACGAAGGGATATGTGGAAGTTATGTCGGCAGAAGATTGATAGCACACCGAGCCATCTCGCAGGGATACTGGTGGCCTTACATGCAGAAAGATGCAGCCCAGTACGTCCTGAAGTGTGACAAGTGTCAGACGTTTTCCCCCATCATCCACCAGCCAGCCAAATATCTCGCCATCATCACCAGTCCATGGCCTTTCGCTCAGTGGGGACTGGACATTGTTGACCCTCTGCCCCAAGCTCCGGGCAACAAAAGGTTTCTCATCGTAGCAACTGACTACTTTACCAAATGGGTGGAAGCGGAACCTTTATCAAACATTAGGGAAATTGATGCCAAAAGGTTCGTATGGAAGAGCATTGTCATGAGATTCGGGTTGCCCCGTGCCATTGTTTCAGATAACGGCACCCAGTTCGATGGCAATATCTTTAGATCATTTTGCAAAGGATTGGGGATCAAAAACTACTACTCAACACTGGCCTACCCCCAATGCAACGGGCAAGCCGAGATTTCAAATAAAACCATGCTTAACGGGGTCAAGAAACGACTAGAAAAAAAGCCAAAGGGAAGTGGACGGAAGAGCTATCCAATGTCCTGTGGTCCTATAGAATAACCTTAAGGAGGTCCACCGGAGAAACACCGTTCTCCTTGGCATACGGGGTGGAGGCAGTCATCCCTTTGGAGATCGGACTACCAACTATCAGATCGGTAGCTTTTAACACGGGTTTCAACGACCAGACGGTTGCAAGAGACCTAGATCTTGTCGAAGAAAGAAGGAAAATCGCCTTTATCAGGCTCACAGAGTATCAGCGACAGCTAAAACGCTCTTACAACAAGCGGGTCCGCCCGAGAAACTTTGCTCCAGGAGATCTGGTTTTACGAAAAGTGTTGGGGGCAACCAAGAGGACGGCAGATGGAAAGCTCGGCCCAAACTGGGAAGGCCCCTACAGAGTCACATCCCAGGTCGGCATTGGCGCATACAGACTGGAGATCGTCGAAGAAGGGCGACAATTGTCGCGACTATGGAATGCAACCAACTTGAGGAAGTTCTACCAGTAATACAAAGCTCCGTGCATTGTAACAGTCCATGAAATGTGTAAAGCTCTGCTGAAGAATCAATGAAAATGAAGCTATTCAAACGAATCTACTTTGAGCACTCTGTGAAACCCAAAAACCAAGTGTAAAAACTTGGTCCTGTCCAAGTTGGACAGGTCGACCAAAGAAGGCCAAAACAAAAACCAAGTGTAAAAACTTGGTCCTGTCCAAGTTGGGCAGGTCGGCCAAAGAAGGCCAAAACAAAAAACCAAGTGTAAAAACTTGGTCCTGTCTAAGTTGGGTAGGTCGGCCAAAGAAGGCCAAAACAAAAACTAAGTGTAAAAACTTGGTCCTGTCCAAGTTGGGCAGGTCGGCCAAAGAAGGCCAAAACAAAAATCAAGTGTAAAAACTTGGTCCTGTACAAGTTGGGCAGGTTGGCCAAAGAAGGCCAAAGCAAAAACCAAGTGTAAAAACTTGGTCCTGTCCAATTTGGACAGGTCAGCCAAAGAAAGAAACCAAGTGTAAACGACAAAATCAGATAAGGCAGATTCAGTCCACAGCAAAATCAGATAAGACAGATTCAGTAATAAACGACAAAACGAGTTTTTCTCATTAAAAGGCATTGATGGTTACAAAAAATCAAGGAAAAGAAAGAACAGCTATGCCGACTTCTCCCTCGGCTGCGAAATTGCCCCTGGCGAAATCTCTTCCGCATCCTCAGGGGGTTCAGCAGCGGCCTTCAATTTTTCAGCTCTCTCCCTCTCAGCAGCAGCTTCTTCGGCCGCGGCTTTTAAAATAAGCTCCCGTTTGTATTGGGCGTTTGCCAGCACTTTTTTTCGGACAAACGACGCCGTCCTCGATAGTATCAAAGTAGTCCGGGCAAAGACCCCACATGTTGGAGGCCTTATCCAGCTCTGCAACGACAAGGGCACCATTCCAACCCTATTGGAATATGGAGCGACTAAGGTCCATCATCTCTTCGGCCAAACGCTTGGCCCCCCTTTCTTCACCCCTCTTCAGTGTGGCCTCTTCTTACACCTTCAGCTTGGCCACTTCAGAGTGAAGGGCCTCGACCTCTGCATTTGCATTGTGCAGATCTACGGACTGCACATCGAACTTTTTCTCAAGGTCGGCAAGATCCTTGTCTCTCTTTTCAAAATTGGCTTTCATCAGCAAAAGCTCGGCGGAAGCTTGTTCGGCCTGTTTCCTGAAAGTGATCCGCTCCTTATTTGCTTCGATCCACTCAAGCTTTAAGCGACCGTGCTCTTCAATAAGTTCCTGGTGAACCTCGGTAAGCTTCTGGAAGCGCGTTGTCGCCTCCAAGGAATTCAGACAACCCTACACAGATAAGAAAAGGTCATTTTTAGAGCGAATGTCTAAAAAAGTCTGTAATCATCGAAAAAGTTAGTGCCGACTTACCAATATCGAGTCATGAAACGCGCCCATAAAAACGGCTAAGTCGCTTGCTTCGCCCAGCTTCGCCACATCCTTTTTCTGAAGGACGCTCTTAATAACACCAAACGCAACCTCGGGCTGGTCAATCATAGAATCTGCTGTCGTCATAGGACGGCCGAGAATGTTCGGAGTGATGGTCACGGTCTCGCTGACCTCGTCCACCGCGCCTTTGCCTTTTTGCTTTTTGGGCGCTAGAGTTGGAGTGACATCGGGCCTCCTTTTTCGCTGTTGCCGTGTCTCTGGCCTCTGTTGCACGGGAGGGGCTTCCTCCATGGGAGTTATCTCCAGCTCGGCTGAAGGAGTTTCGGCAGGAGTAGAGGTGGCCGACCTTAGTGGTTGGCCCGCGAGAGCAACAATTCTTTCCTTCAGACTTATGCCGTCCATTTTGTCGGGGGATGGGCTTGAATCACTTGTTCCTGCAGGAATCTCAACTCGGCGGTCGGGCGCAGTATACGGTGACGAAGTGGATGCCGAGCTGTGTGATTTCGTTCACGCTTCTTGCCATTCTTCACCAGCTGATGCCGATGGAGGAGCAACCGCGACTGTCACGCCTGTAGGGATGCGCGCCTTTTCAATCGCTATTCCGGTGGGGATCTCCTCGAAGTCTCCTTCGGCACCTTCGTCCGCTAATCTTGCAAGTATACTCTGGGGAACACCCGTCTCGGCAGTAAAAGTTGAGTATCGCAATGGGTAGGAGAGCAAAATGTGTGCAGCCCAAGCTATGTATCTTAGTCGACTTTCATCGACGTAGTTCAAGACCTTGTTGAGGTCGTCAGAGTTGACTAACCAGTCGCGAGCTTTCGACCGCTTCCTTATGTCTGCAAAAAGTTCGAGAGTCAGTTTTGCTGCAAATTGAAATTTAAAATGACGCACAGTATGTGAGATCGGCATCAAACCTAGTTCGACGGGCACTCTAGGGCATCGAATCGCCGGTCTATCCTTCTCAGGAACGTTGTCGAACTCCCATGGACCGGTTATCCAGACCCTAATGTTGTTAACTCCCTTCCCTGAGGAAGGCAGATACTTCACTAACTCTAAGGACTTCTTTACTGCCCGGAGGTAAACCTTGTAACTACCTCTGACTTTACAAAGAGTGTAGCAGTAGTCCAGTTCGGCAAGGCCTAGGTTCACACCCAGGCGCCGATTTATTTCTAGCATGCCAAAAAAGATCCTATAAACGTTCGATGCTAACTGGGAGGGCGACACCTTATTTTTTACTATGAATTTATGAAGAAGAGGGTGGAGGGGAAACCTAAGTCCCCCTTCTACGATAGCAATGATTGGGAACGGCACCCCCTTTTCGGTCTCACCCATGCGATAGTCCTCAGGATCGACCGACTCTAAGCGGATTTCATCCAGGACTTCAAACCTAGCCCTAAATGCGGCAAGGGCATACGGACCATCTAACATTTTACGAAGATGGGATGCCATCAGGGGGCAACCATCAAAACACAGAATACAGTGAAGAGCAAAGGAGTTGCAGGCTCAAAGGACACTTATAGTGGTGGGTGCCGAAACAGCTGACGCACACGCTATTCAGAAGGCAAAGGAAAAAGAGCAAGTGTCTTCCAACTGATTAGGGCGTCGGTCTTTTATACACACCAGAGTCGTCGGTTCGTACACGGTAAAACGGCGTTAATCATGACGCTCTGCCGAAGCGTCGCATCGGCCGTCAATTTAATAACGCCCCACCAATGAATCTTTTAAAATCCCCGCCATTTATGTGGCCCGGGTGACCTTTACAACCCTTGGCCGTTTCAGAATCCAAAACGACACAATGGCTAGGGGGCAATTGTGGGGGAATAACCCCCGGCCCAACCCAATGGGTGAGGCCCAATCTGCGCAAATTAAAGTTGGGGCTGCTTTGCTAGCCCAGATCAGAATTAAAGGGATGGCCAGATTTGACTACCGACCTTCTTCGCAGCATAGCCCAAACCACGAAAAGCGGGCCCAAACTGCTAGCGATCTTTGCGCATTAAATGCAGAGTTGACTCGCATTGAATGCGCAAGCGGCTGCTCACGCGACGTCAACGTGCACGTCTGGTCAGCCGGAATCCTCCACGACGGTGCGCTAGACCCTGTAAATAATCAGGCGGCGTCAATGATGATGCCTACCCAGCAGGCCATGAGAGCCTGCTGGTAGGCCAAGGCAGAACACACTCCCTCAAAGGTTCTATAAATACCCAAGGCATCGAGAGCCAGGTATGGACAGTTAACTCCAAGTATTGACAACTTTCATTCATCTTCATCGATTAAGCTTGCTAACTTAATCTTCGGAGTGTGATCGGCCCATTACGGGTCGACCCATTCTAACCTCTTCGTCTTGTAGGAGATATTTGGACTTATCTATTTTTGGGCTTGAGAGTTCGGCCCTGCCTTCCCAAAAAATCCCACTTACAGTACCCACAAACATCAAAATATGGCCTGTAAGTGAGAATAACAAGAAAAAATATTACATGCATCAAAACACACGTATATTTCGTATATCCTACTCATTAATGCACAAGTAAGATAATATCTTAAAATAACATATGAGAGGCTTTTGTGTATGTGTGATTATTATATGATACGAAAATTATTACAATATTAAAACGTATATACATGCTTTAAGTTTTGATTCAACATCACTGAATATTCTTTCAGAAAGAAAGAAAATAGTCATCTCACACCGCTTGTCCTTGTAAAAGATTAAATGTAATGTAAAATAAAAGGAAATAACCATAAAGAAATGACATAGACATATAAAGTGATAGACAACTTAACATAACTTCATGAAAGAATACTCAATGTCAAAATCACACAAGCAACTGATAAGTAAATTCTCTGCGAAGTGAATGAACAAACAATGTATACATCAAATCCTCGAGAATTTTTTCCTGGTTGTAACTTAGCCATGAGGTATAAGGTTGGGAGAAAGAAAGGATAAAAAAAAGCTCAAAACATTTGTGATCAAGACATGAATTGATCAATGAATACATACATTTAATTTTCCTATTTCATTTGATTTGATTGGACTTTTTTTTTTTGTACTTCCCTTTTTTATTTTTATTTTTTGTTTTCTTTCCTTCTTTGCTAAAATATTATTTTTTTTTATATTGCAAATAGATCATTCCCTTTCTCAATTCAACTTGCACAAGTGAAGATATTTGTGTTTTCGTAATTAGGGACAAAACTATAGCAATGATATATGTAGCAAGAGACAAAGAAATAGGTTTAGAGATGGTTCCAAAAGAATTATGTTAACAAAGAAGATTGTGGCTCAAAGATTTAAAAATGGCCTCAATTCATTTTTTAAAATGCACAACAGGTCAAGGTTATAAGAATTCAACATATTCAATTACTGTAACAATTCAAACAATTGAGTCAAATACAAGTATAATAGAGCTACTAAAAGCGTGATGTGGAAGGAATTCATTAAGAGTAAATGTAAATACTCCGAAAGGCGTGATTGGCTTTAAAGCTCACTTGGTACCAAAATCTCTACTTTTGTAAGGATGATTGTATAATGTGTAAAAATACTAAATTTATCAGGATATGATAATAAATGATGTAAAATAGCCTCTTTCTATGTGCTAAGATAAAATTCTGCAAATGTATTGAAAAGAAAGGATGAAACAAAAATTATGGTAAGCTGAATGAAAACATGTTTCAACAAATCTCCAAAATCCAAATTTACGTTTCATATAAAACTAAAAAAAATTATAAAATATAAACAAATCTTTTTTGTAGATCTCAAATGCATTCAAATTGTACACTTTTTGGCCTTATGCATGTCTTTCTTATTTTATTTTTATTTTTTCAAAAAATAAAACGCATCTACAAAATAAATGTTAATCATATTTATAAATAAAGATAAACACGCAAATAAAACACTCAAACATAACACACCCTAAAAAGAATAATCATTACAAAATCGAGTCAGACTTTTGACATCATAATCAAGATAGTCTTCTGTTCTCGTAATTTCAAGGCGTCCCAATACCTCAGCATTTATTCGCCCTTTAATAATATTTAGGTAAACCATTTGATTCCCTGACATTAATCGGTTATTCTCTGTACAATTTTTATCCACACACGTGTGTCTAGCACAATGGGAATACCTATTTAGTCTCTTTGCTCTTCTTTTACTGGCCAAAGTACTGCGACCAGTAAGAGGTTGAGGTTATTACTCTTGCAGCTCAACTCTTCTCACCATCTTTGCACAACGAATTATCTCGCCCTTGATACCAAATGAAAATATTCAAAAGATGCAACATGCAAATGTAAGCACTCGATCATCTGTATGAAAAAATATGGCACTATCTAGTTCTTAATGTTTGCTGGTTACAAAGATAAAATAATAGAAAATAATAACACAAATAATACAAATAAACGAACATGTCCCCCCCCCCCTTCCCCCCCCAAAAAAAAAAAAACCCAACTAGATAATAGTCACGACCGCGAGGTGAAAATGAAAGAAAAAGGGTGGGAGACAAACATTGGGGGGGGGGGGGGGGGGGGGGGGAGAAATGTCTCCTCTGTCTAACTAAAGATAAACTAGCTACCAAACCTAATAAATAAACTAAACTAATTGTACAAACTGATTTGGTATTGCTTCTACTCAAGCAATGTTGGATCCATAAGATCCACACTTTCAATAAAACTTACAAAGTTCTCCAAGTAGGGTTTCAGTCTTTACCCATTGACTTTAAAAACATTCTCATTGCTGGAACTCTCAATTTCTACTGCTCTATGCGGTGACACAACTCTTATTAAATAAAGTCCAAACCACTTACTCTTCAATTTGTCCAAAAACAAGTGTAACCGAGAATTATAAAGCAATGCTTTTTGATTGACATAAAAAGACTTACAAAAGATGTGTTGGTCATGGAATGTTTTCATCTTGGCCTTAGAAATCTTTGCATTCTCATAGACATCATTTCGGAGTTCCTCAAGTTCATTGAGTTATAACTTCCTAGTTTAGCTGGCCACATTTATGGTCTCATTAAATTAACGAATAGTCTAATAGGCTTTGTGCTCAATTTTTACTAGAAAGTGACATGATTTCCCATACACAAGCTTGTAAGGAGAAGCTCCTAACACAGTTTTGTAAGCAGTTCTATAAACCTAGAGTGTATCCACTAACCTTAGGGACCAATCCTTACGATTAGGATTAACAGTTTTCTCAAGAACGTGCTTAATCTCCTAGTTAGCTAACTTAACTTGGCCACTAGTTTGGGAATGATAAGGTGTACTAACCTTGTGAACGACCCCATACTTTCGCATTAACATTCTAACGGGTTTATTATAAAAGTGAGTACTACCATCACTAATGACAGCATGCGGCATACCAAAGCGAGAAAAGTTATTTTCTTTTAAGAACTTGACCGCAATGTGGTGATCAATGGTACGAGAAGTAACGGCCTCCACCCATTTAAACACATAGTCAATGTCGCGCCCAAATTTTTCGCACTCAAGGAATACTCACCCAAGCGGGAAAAATACTGTACTCTCTCGTTAGAACTCACCCTCCTAAAAGAACGAGTGCGACTAGGTTTGAATTGAAAATAGATTTGAAATAAAGGGCTTTTTGAAAAAGATTCGGAGTCGCCACCTAACTTGATTAAGGTGAGTTAGGTCACCTAAAAACTAAGAATAATCCGAAGACTACACTTAGGGTTTTTGAAAAACAATTTTGAAAACATCTCCTCAAGAGAGGGTTTTTAAGAAAACAGGTTGTTTGGCAACCTTTGGAAAACATTTAGCCCTTTTTTGAAAAATAACTCCGTTTGGTCTTTGAAAACAGTGATCTTAGGTTCGGAGGTTGATTACGTGTAGGGAAGACGCACTAAGCTATCACCCTACCCCGCCCTTTCGGTACCTACATGTCAATCTACCCTAGATTCACCTATGAGAGTCTTTAATTAACTATAGTTCAACCCTATTCACTTTAGAAAAACAATGTTTGAAAAATATGATGCATGATATGCAAGTGCAAGATGAGAGAATTGGAAAATAGAAATTGATTTGAAAAGAAATTGATTTGATTTGAAAATTGATTTGAAGAAATAGAATTGAAATTGAAAAGTTTGAAAATTGAAAGTAGAAATTTGAAAATAGAAATTTTGAAATTTTGAAAATAGATTGGAATTTGAGATTTGAAAAGATTTTGGAAACCGCACCCATGAGGGTGGAATTGAAAGTTTGAAAAATATTGCGACCGTACCTATGAAGGTTGCCTACGTATCCCTTTGGGGGAATCAGGTCAGTCGTAGTTCGGACCGGAGTCCGATTGAAAAGAGAAGGGTGGATTTGAAGAGAGAGATTGAATTGGAATTTGGATTTGATTTGAACTTAGAAAAGAAGATTGGAAATTGAAATTGAGAAGAAGATTGGACTTTGATTTGAAGAGACTGATTTTGGAAAAACTTGGTTTTGGAAAGATGGAGGTTTAGGAAACCTAGACTTAGGAAAGGCTTGACTCGACTTGGAAGGTTTAGGAGATTAGGAAAGGTTGGATTTAGGAAATGTTCGATTTAGGAAAGTTTTAGAATTAGGAAAGTTTCATTTTTGGAAAGTTTCGAAATTAGGAAAGTATTCAAATTAGGAAAGTTTTGAATTAAGAAGGTTTTGAAAATTAGAAAGTTTCAACTTTAGGGAAGTTTCGAAAATTGGAAAGTTTTGAATTTAGAAATGTTTTGAAAAAGGGAAGTTTTGAATTTGGAAAATTTTGAAAACAAGGAAGTTTTGAGAATAAGAAAGTTTCATTTTAAGAAAGGTTTGATAAAGGAAAGTTTTCAGTTTAGGAAACGTTTGAATTAAGAAAGTTTTTGAGTTTAGAAAAGCCCTAGATTTGGAAAGATGTTGAAGTTTTGGAAAGTTTAGAATTTAGAAAGTTTGGAAGTTTAGAAGGATTTAACTTAAGAAAGTTTTGAATTTAGGAAACTTTGGATTTGAAAAGATTTGAAATTTGGAAAATTTAGGATTTAGAAAGTTTTAGAGTTTTAGAAAAATCTTGAAATTAGGAAAGGCTTGAGTTTAGGAAAGGTTTGAAAACTTAGATTTGAAAAAGATTTTGGAACAGGGTAGGATTAGGAAAGGGTTGAACTAGGAAAGATTTGAAAATTGAGTTTTAAAATTTAGGAAAAATTTTTATGTTCAAGTTTTGGGAACTTAAGGTTTAGGAAAGTGGAAGTTTAGGAAAGATTTAGATTTTGAAATTTAAGGAAAGATTTAAAGTTTAGGTTTAGGAAACTTATGGTTTAGGAATGAATTGAATTAGGAAAGGTTTGGATTAGGAAGGGATTGGATTTAGTTTCTAAAAACAAGGGTTTGATTTTATTTCCAAAAACGGAGGATAGGATCTAGTTTCCTAAACGGGGAGATTTGATTTGATTTCCTAAAGGGAAGATAGGACTTGACAAGGATTTGGAAAGGGAGATTCTAGAAACCCTAGTTTTGGAAAATTATAGTTTTGACGTAGAAAAGAGGTTTTGGAAACATGTATAGTTTGGATGTGAAAACAAGAGGTTTTGGAAACCTAGGTTTGGATGTGAAAACAAGAGGTTTTGGAAACCTAGGTTTGGGGCAAAGTTTGAAAACCATGTTTTTGGAAAGAAAATTAGGGTTTCCTAATTGTGGGCTCTAAGGCTTGATTTGGGGCTCTAAGGAAAGAGGATTTTTGGAAAGTGCGTTTTTAGAAATGAAGGTTTTCTAGAAGGGAATCCTAGGGAGGAGTTTTTTTTGGAAAGCATGTTTTTGGAAACGTAGAGTTTAGAAAGAAAATCCTATAGGGGAATTTCTAGAAGAAGGAAGATTCCGGGAGGAGAGTTTTTAGAAAGATTTTTAGGGAGTGTTTTTTAGAAAGTGAATTTCGAGGAAGGAAAGTTTTGGAAAGGAGTTGAAAAAGAGAGTTTTGAAAAAGAGATTTTGAAAGGGAGTTTTTGAAATCAATTTTGAAGAGGGGAGTTTTAGGAAAGTATGTTGAAAAAGAGATTTTTAGGAAGAGATTTTTGAAGAAAGAGTTTTTAGAAGGTGTAAAAACATCTCACTTTCCTAAAGCAATTCTAACCATAAGAAGGCTAGAACCACTTTAAGAAAGCGGTTTTGAAAACAAGGTTTGAAAATATAGACCAAAAGGCCACTTTTAATATAACACTTTCCTAAAGCAACCCTAGCCATGGAAAGGCTAGAATCACCCTAGGATTGTGATTTTGAAAACATGTTTTTGAGAAAGAGCTTTTGATGCAATTTTGAAAATAAGTTCGAAAACGATTTTTGAAAACAACTTTTTGAAAACAAATTTGGAAGATGCAAGACTATGATATGAACAATGCAATTTGGGGTCGTGAACATACAAGGTTAAGGCTTCACCACATAATCAAGGGGGCAGAACCCACGTGGTCTTTGGTTAGACTAGAAGAAAGCCCCCGACACGGTGACTCTCCCATAGTCCAATCCTACACATGGACCGGGAATCCCCTTGTTTCAAGCATGCAAAGAAAGGGGGGGAAAGAGATGAGGGATTAAAATAGAGAAAACCCAAGTGGGTTGGAGAGAGAGAGAGAGAGAGGGGGGGAAAGTGCAAAAAAATTAAATAGGGAGCCTACCTTGTTTCTTGTTTATTTTGCGCGCCGTGCAGTCTTCGGTCTTCAGTCTTCGGTCTTGATCTTCACCCTCAGTCTTCAAGGATTGTCTTCAAGCTTTGAATGGCTGCTCTTCAAGTCTTGAGAGACTAGTTGAAGGCTAGTGTATGAGTGTATAGGGGTGTATATGAGTGTATAGGAGGCTAGGGTTTGTGTAGGGTGGCTAGGGTTTGGAAAACCTAGGGAGGCTAGGGTTTTTGAGGTGCTCGAGCTCTGTATATCAAATTTTGTGATTTCTAGGTTAAGTTTGCAGACCCCTTTCACGTTGTTCGAGGCTCTGTATTTATAGAAGTTGGACAAGCCTGGCGCCTGTTGCAGTGGCGCCAGGGCAAAATTTATACTGGCACCACTAAGAGTGGCGCCAGGCCATTTTTTGGCTTGGCGCCACTGCTAGTGGCGCCAGCCATTTAGGAAACAATTAAGGTCGGCAAGCAACGTATCTTTGACTAGATTTGGGCGCCTGTACTAGTGACTACCATGTAAACTTTAGCCTGGCTTCACTAGGAGTGACTTCGAAAAGTCCGGGAATGATTTGAAGGAGCCGGGAGTGACCCGGAAGGCCGGAAAGGAGCAGGAACACTTAAAATAGTGTCCTGGAGGTATTTGACTTGAAAAGTGAGGATTGGATGTGTCGGAAAGGTTGACCGAGCCTTTAGGGGCAAAACGGTCAATCGGATTAGGAAACTGCCGGGGCGAACCCGGATTGTCCCGGAAAAAGACTTGGGATCTGGAAACATTATTTAGAATGTTCTCAGAGGTTTTCGGTTTGATTCCCAGGGCCGGCGTGGCCGGAAATGGAAACCGGCCCACCAGGGGCAAAACGGTCATTTTGTACCGGGTTTGCCGGAACTGACTCGAAATGGTCCGGAAAGGTAAAGGAAGGTCGAGAACACTATAAAAAGTATTCTCGGGACATTACCGGTTTGATACCCAGAGCCGGTGTGGTCGAAGAAGGAGACCGGCCCTCTAGGGGCAAAACGGTCATTTTACACCGGGTTGGTCGAAACTGACTCGAAATGGTTCGGAAAGGTAAAGGAAGGTCGAGAACACTATAAAAATTATTCTCGGGACATTACCGGTTTGATACCCAGAGCCGGTGTGGTTCACGGGGCGTTCGGATGCCTAGGGGCAAAATGGTCATCTTGACCGGAAAAGGTCCAAAGGGTAATTTGGTCATTTTTCACCGAAGTGAGCTAACAAACATGGGTATTGACCTAGATTTTGAGTGTTTCCGCCACTCGGACGGGGTTGAGTATTTCCGCTACTCGGATGGGGTTGACGATTTGAGTATTTTCGCTACTCTAACGGTTCTGTGAGTATTTCCGCTACTCTAACGGCTCTGTGAGTATTTCCGCTACTCTAACGGTTGAGTATTTCCGCTACTCAGACGGCTCTGTGAGTATTTCCGTTACTCTAACGGTTCTGTGAGTATTTCCGCTACTCTAACGGTTGAGTATTTCCGCTACTCGGACGGTTGAGTATTTTCGCTACTTGGAAGGCTGTGTGAGTATTTCCGCTACTCTAACGGGTCTATGAGTATTTCCGCTACTCTAACGGTTGTGTGAGTAGTTTTGCTACTCAGACCGTCTCGAGGAATAAACTGTCTCGAGAGAGGGATTGGAAAGGGGTCTTACCGACTCCGAAGAGACATGCCTAGATTGGAACCGTCTCGAGGAATAAACTGTCTCGAGAGAGGGATTGGAAAGGGGTCTTACCGACTCCGAAGAGACATGCCTGTTTTTTGAGTGTTTCCGCCACTCTAACGGTGTTGTGAGTGTTTCTGCCACTCTGACGGTTTTGTGAGTGTTTCCGCCACTCTGACGGTTTGGTGAGTATTTCCGCCACTCTGACGGTTTTGTGAGTGTTTTACTACTCGGACCGTCTCGAGGAATAAACTGTCTCGAGAGAGGGATCGGAATTGGAATAAGAAAGGACAATGCCCCTAAGGGCATTTTGGTCATTTTGCCTCTATTTGGGCCTGACAGGCCCACGAAGCGATGGAAAGATGGAATTTGAAACTAGAGAATTGGATTCGATAGGAATATGTCCATAATGACTTGAAAACAAGTTTGGAAGGAGTATAAACTGCCGAGCGGTCAAAAATGGGATGCTTACAGTCAATTACCACAAGAATGTAAAGGAATCCAAATGAATTAGGAAACAGTCCCATGAAATCAATACCCCAGCAATCAAATATCTCAAGAGTAAGAATGGGGTTGAGGGACATCATGTGCCTTTTAGTTAGACTTCCTAGTTGTTGACACTTATAAGAGGATGTGCAAAAAGTGTGAACATCTCGAAACATGGTGGGCTAATATAAGCCAGATTGCAGAATCTTTGCAACTATCTTTCTTGAACTAAAGTGCCCACCACAAATATAGGAGTGATAGAACTCCATGATAGAATGAAACTCTTTGTCGGGAACACATCGATAAATTATATGATCGGGACAATACTTGAACAAGTACGGATCATCCCAGAAGAAATACCTCACATTTATGAAAAATTTTCGTTTATCCAAGTAAGAACAATCTGACAGTCTTACCAATAGCAAAAAATTGATTGTATCAACGAACTATGGAACAGTTGCTTGAGAACGTGCTTGGATTTAGAAAAGATGTTCACCTGGAAAATACTCATTGATAGGGAGAGTATCTTTGGCTTCCCCATCAGTAGGGAGCCGTGATAAACAGCCAGCAACTACATTTTCTACTCATTTCTTGTCTCGAATTTCAATATGAAACTGTTGTAACAAAATAATCCAACGGATGAGACATGGCTTTGCATCAACCTTGGTATGTAAGTACTTTAATGCAGAATGGTTAGTATATATGATGACTAATGACCTCACTAAGTACATTCGAAATTTATGTAATGCAAAACTGACTGAAAGGAGTTCCTTTTCAGTTGTTATATAGTTCAAGGGGATTGCTTGCATAATAGATAACATAGGGTTTATTTTCCTCTCTCTGCCCAAAAACTGCTCCTACAGCATAATCAGTAGTATCACACATCAACTCGAAATGTGATGATCGATCGGGTCACCGAATGATAGGTGCAGTTGTCAACAGCTCTTTAAGCATGTCGAAAGCTTCTTGCCATTCAGACGCCCATTCAAATGAAACGTCTTTTGACAATAGATAGCGCATTGGAGGAGAGATGACACTAAATCCTTCTATGAATCGCCGATAGAAAATAGTATGCCCAAGGAAAGATCAAATGTCTTTCACAATTTTAGGAGTAGGTAGTTTCTGGATCAGTTCAACTGTGGCTTATTTACCTCAATCCCCTTGCTAGAGACGATGTGCCTTTGCATTTGACGCACCGCTTTAGACTCTTTCTGAAGATATATGTGATGTGTGCATACAAAGAACTAATACAGTGATGGTCTGCAATGATCCAATCTAAGGCTTTTTTATGATTATTTAGCACTTTCACAAGACTCTTCTCTTGGCCTTTAGACAAGCTAAAGGATATAACAACAGAATAAGACTCACCTTCACCAAGGAATACATACTTCAATGTAGATGGTAAAGGTTTTTTTTTTTTCTGGAGTGGGTGCTTTTTGTTCAGAAGGGACAGGCTTTATGACACTAGGAATTAGAGCTCAAATGATGAAGTCCAGTGACTCACTTACATACATTATTCTCTTTCTATCCTTCTAGGAATTGTGTCTCTAAATTTAAGATGGTCACAACCTAACCAGTTATGTGGCTTGCTTGAAACAAGAGTTTTTTCAATAGGATACTCAAAAAATTCACTCTTAAAGTACTCTTTCATAATAGACTCAATGCAGTCTACTTCTCTGATGTCCTCATACTGTTCCGGTTGTTTTTCAACTGTAAAGATATTCATCTTGACAATCATATTCCCAAATGACAACTTTAACAACCCATTCCTATAATGGATTACGACATTACACGTGGTTATGAATGACCGTTCTAAGATAATAGGAATTTGGGAATGAGCACTAATGCTCTCAACCGGTTGTGTATCTAACACAATAAAATACACTGGATAGTAAAATTTATCTATTCAAAATAATCAATCACTAGAATATTACTTAGTTAAAATCATGAAACTCTCATCATCGACTCATAAACCCTTGGTAATGTTTTGTCAGAGCGTAAGTATAACAAGCATAATTAAAGGCACATATTTTCAAAAGTTCTAGGCTAGATACTTATTAAATTATTATCAAAGACCTTTACCATCGATTTGCATATCCTGACTGTTTTTTTAAGGCAAGAGATAGTGCAAACATAATCAAAAGTCTCAATTTTCGAAAAGATTTAAATTTCCATTACCAAGAATACAAAAGCAATCCATTCCAAATTAGGATTAAGAGCCTTAAGTTCTTGCCAGAGGTTTTGATTATAAAACATACCAGACAGAGTACCCATATAAAATATACAAGCTTCTGGCCAGCGTAGAGTAAACCAATATCTACTCTACTTTTACACTAAAAATATCTATTCTAAAATTGGTCACAATACGTGTAACCATTACGTGTATAAAATATACGTGTTCGTGCCCATACATGCAATATATTGAACGTGTGAAAAAACACTAAGTTTTCAAATGAATATGAAATGAAAAGACAAACCTGAATTAATCATCCCGATTCAGTCAAGCGATCTTTCCAATTGGCTTCAAGAATAAAACTAAATACTAATATGTAAAAGACTTGGAAAAAATAACTTCATAAATAAAATATTTATTACACCAAAAATAACTTTAAAACAACAACTAAAATGAGATAAATAACATATTAAAATCTACTCTTAAAACAAAAGAATAGAGGGAGCCCTAAACTACACTCCACAGACTCCTCTCTCTGTCTCCCCTCTCTCTTTTATAGCTGAAGATGAGAAATTTTTTTCTCTTTCTTGTTTTGTCTTCTTTTTTCTTCTTTTCCTTTGCGTTAGCTAGCTTGTCTTTTTCTTCTTCTTTTCTTCTCCTCCTTTTTTTTTGGGCCAGCCACACTCGTCCTCGGCCACCCACTTGCACCCACTAATACATATATATATATATATATATATAATATTACATATCATATGTACATCAAATGTATAATACATATATATATATATAATTTACAATTATACTACATCAAATTAACATACAAATAGAAGTTTATGTGCATGTTAGCTTTATTTTGCTCGGTTTTACCTTTAAATATGCATAAGACACAAAAATATAAAAAAAATAATATTTTATTTAAATAATACTAATATATAAATAATTACTAGTAATAACTTATAATTAGGGACTCCAATTTATACTTACAATCATGTTTTGTGATAGATATGAATGAGATAACACTAGTTATGTTATTAACTTTTTAATTTTAATATGATGACCAATTAACTTTCTTGGTATGCACTATAATGGTGCATATCTTGAGTACTTAAAATTTTTTGACGAAATATATTATTTTGATAGTGATAAATCAGAAAATATCACAATATTTGTATTTGATCTCTTGAACTTTCGTAAGTCATTGTAGTCCCATTCATTGTTTTGAAAACCGGACCGGACTAGCTGGTTGAACCGAAAAAACCGGGAACCGGGCTAGGTTAACCCTTACAATCCGTTTTGATCAAAACCCAGTCAAACCCAGTCAAACGCGATCAAACTCGCGGTTAAACCGTGACCCAATCAATAAAACCAGTAATTGAACCGGCCGATTCAATTTTTAATATTAAATTTTAAATTTTAAGTATTAAAACTAGTGTAAAAAAATAAAATACATTTTATTATTATTAATAAATAAATTAATGACATAATTATGACATCACGGGTTAATAATGGTTGACTTGACGGTTGAACCAGTGACTCGTGACCCGGCCTCTTTTCTGGTTCGCTTAACAGTTCGATTTTCAAAACATTGGTCCCATTCATCAACAAAAGTGATAAAATTCTATACGAAAGTGAGAAAACGTACATTTGTTATATCATTTGCAATCATGTGATAGTTATTTAGTTGTAGAATAAAGAGAAGTGATTCATTTGAGGAAAATGATTTAATCAGCAATCTGGTCGACTTTTGTCTATTAATCTTTGATTGTAACTAAAATTCATCTGAAATAGTTGTTTTCTTTTCTTCCTCAATATTTTTTATTTTTGGACTGTATTTTTTGAGTTTAATACTGCAATTAGGTCAAGTAAAAAGCACAAGATGTAACGGGGACAACTTTCTTATATTCATTTGTGATTGAGAAAATTAACTTAATTACAAAAGTTCAAACATAAAGAAAAAGAACAAAATTAGGGGGATTCAGTTAATGTTTCCTTTTATTTTATTGTTTTTCTTCTCATATTATTCAGAATCGCCAAACAACTTATGAACATACTCACAAATCAGGTGGATTGGTTAAGCTTCAAGAGAGAGGAACTATGTATCTATATATATATTTTTATCTTAAAACAAATAACAAACTCACACCACTAAATCTGCGCCAGAGAAGTCCAAACCCAACACGACTTTCGAAAAGGTTCTAAGGGAAATGAACATCAAATCTATGATTGATAAGCCATTGCCTTGGTAAAGGGATCACCTGTTTGGGTGGAATAATTCATCCCCATTGTCTTTCTTTAATATTTTTTTTATCAAGCTTGAATAAAATTTGTACTTGTTTGAATTTTTTGGTTTCCCAATAATTTTTCTTTTGATTTCTCAACAAAGTGAAATACAGCTCCTTCCAAACAACTGATTGGACATATGGAACAAAAGGGCAATGCGTGAATATGAGGTGCTTGAGTCACAATCCTAGAAATTTAGGTTGCATTTGGTACAGCTTATGAATTGACTTTTTTATAAGTTTATGAGCAAAAAAGTTAATAAAAGCTGACTTTTTTGCTTTTTTGTTTATTTTTATCTGAATTAATATCAGAAAAGTAAAAAAACTAAAAAAACTTGACTTTTTTACTAGCAACCTTAAAAAAATCTTGGTTTTTAAGTCCTACGAAACAGGCACTTAATTGGGTTAGGGAATGACACAAGCATCGAATTTGTAGCTCTCTGTCTCACTCTGTGCATGAAAAATGTCATCGAAGATGCTACAAAAGGCTTGAAATTTTATAGGTGAAGGTTGTTGGTCAAGGTCCTACCAATTTCGTGCATTCTTCCATAATGGACGACGGTGTCCACGAGAGGATATATGAACAAAACGGTTGCGACCCTAGCTTTGCTTCCTTTCTTTTTTTTTTTTTTTGTTCTTGTGGGTCCATAGAGGCAGACTCTAGCTAGCCATCTCCAAATTATGAAAAGTCATTGTCTTCAAAGAAATGGGATATATATATATATATATATATATATGTGTGTGTGTGTGTGTGTGTGTATAAATAAAACAACACGCACTTGGATTTAATTGATTAAGAACTACTTTGAAGAAGGAGAAGAGAAGAAAAAAAAAAAAGTAGTACTAATTAGATTTGTTGGTAAAATCTATTGTTGCTAGTTTCATAGATTTGAAATTTAGTCTACATTCAAGTAAGTTGGAGGGTTGTATAGTGGAGAGCTATAGATAAAAGCATAAATAAATATTTTTAATTTAATGTTATATAATTAAACTGTTTACTTTCATCTATTGTGGCATGAGTCCTTATTTTGTGTAAGAAGAGTTGCCAACGGCTCACCTATTTTCGATTCAATTATAAATTATTAGTTTGACAATCCCGGGATACATAAATGGATCCATAGAAGGTGGAAATAAGTAATTTGGGCATGACCTTTTATCTTGTATATACAGGATTAAGTAGTTCTGTTAGCCCAAAGATATGTAAAAGAATTTAATTTTGATGCACTAACAATGTAGAATATTTTTACACAAGTAAGACACCACAATGCGACATGTATTTTTTTAGAATTTAAGTACAATATAGAAATCCAAAACTCATAGACAGGTGTTATATTCTAATGCCCGCTTGTGTAAAAAAATTTATACTGTCAGTACATCAAAATTAAACTCTATGTAAAATACATTTCTATTAATTTTGATGATAACATGCTTTATTGTTTTAATTTGATTATTTATAATACTCTAATTCTTGGTCTATGAGTTTATGTTATAAGGTATTTTGCAGGATTTTAAAGTGATATATTTACACATTAATTGCATGTCTTTTCAAGACCATGGAAGAAATTTAAATTTGAAATATTTGGCAACTTCATGCAGTTTCAAATGAAGGATTTAAGTATATGAAAATCAAGTTTTAAGGAAACTTGATTTTCTCTTATAATTGGATTTCGATGATATTATATCCAATGATACAACCCTTCCTTCTTTAGAAAAGATGTGCACAACAAATTTTATTGAAGGGAAGACATGTGCCACCAATCAATAATATTCTAGAGAGATATATTGAATACTTCTATAAGATTTAAGTGAAGCTTAAATTGAAGATTGATTAAGCTAAATGGAAAGATACAAAATTTTATTCAGTCAAAACTTCTTCAAATAGCAACAATACAAGAAAGGAAATATACATAGAGCCTGTTTAGAACTTGGGGAGGGGAAGAGAAGCGAAAAGAGAGAGAAAATGAAGGAAAGTTATTTTCCTTCCATGTTTGGTTTGGCAAAGAAAGCGGAGGGAAAAAGAGAGAATTAATATTTTTTTCCCTCCCTTTTCCCTCCATTTCCTTTCTCTTTCCCTTCCCTTTCTCTCCTAGATAATATCGAATAAGGGAAGGATAAAAATTTAAAATTTTGCATTTCTTTCTCTTTCCTTTCCCAAGTTCCAAACAAGTTGATATTGTCAGAGCAAGAAAACTTATGTGTGCTAAATATTTCAGGTATGGAAGCTTTTCAAATTCAAGATAAATATTTTGGATATGAAAGCTTTTTCAAATTCAAGATAAATATTCCAAGTATGAAAGCATTTCAAATTAAGAGACAAATCAGTTGTTAGAGGAGCCTATGAAGATTGTATTTGTCAAATAAAGAAACTCTCTATTACTGCAAATTCGAATATTGAAGACTTTCTATTCAAGAGATAAATCAGCAATAAAGATTAATGAGCCTATGAAGATTGAGGTCCAGGTATATTGGGCAACAACATATTGAGGAATATCTCATCTAATGGCTCGAAGAGAATGACAAGGATGAAACCTCAACATATATACACACGGCTGCAAAGGGAAGAATATCAACTAATTCTCTAAAAGTGAAATTCTTATCTTGCAAAGTTCTTTAGCTTTCACAAAGTTCATTCTTGTAACTCTTGTGTTTCATTGGCATATCTATTATGTGAGCGAAATTCTTTGTACTCAAGAGTGCTTGTACTCTTAATATTTCTTCTTGTAAGAGAGAACTAGGTAAAGGATATAGTTAGGGGTTTGGGTTTAACTAGTATCTGGGTTCAACTAGTTGGAGTGTTGATTAACTTGTGAAGGAACAACTATAGTTGCCGAAATGGGAAGCGGAAGTGGGAGACGTTAGGGGAAACGGAAGCGGGAAGCGCGGCAATTTGGAAAACTTAGTAGAAATCTATGCAAATAATTTCATAAATACTTAGTTAGAACTTGAGGAAAAAAATTCATAAAAATTAACATTTTAAGTTTCCATAGCGTTTTCCAAGAGTTTCTTAAATGTTTCCCAAGAGTTTCCGTTAAGTATCCAAACAGTTTTTTACAAGTTTCCCAAACGTTTCTTCCGCTTTTCTGAAACGTTTTCCCAAATTTTTAAAACAGGTTTTGTCCTCGTCCTGGAAATGCATTTTCGGGAAAACGCGTTTCCACCCCCGAAATGAGTTTCCGTGCAACTATGGGAAGAACTAGCGCTTGAGAAAGGCTAGTGTATTGTATCAACGTTTGGATATAGAAAAGAAAAAATATCAAGGAAGGAGTCTTGAAGAGTAGACTAGGTTTAGGGGTTAATCGAACCACGATAAATTCTTTGTGTCGTATTCTCTTATCTCTATCTCCTCTTTGATTGTGTTTTAGATTATTTGTGCATGATTGTCATACTTTATATATGTAGTTGATCCATATTTTAGCTGTCATTGCATAGGTTTAGTTGATATTAAAGTATTGTGAAAAAGGTTGAATATCATGCTTTGAGAATTTTCTCAAAAAATTGAGTCTGGGTTTAATCGTATAGCAGGCTATTGAAATAGCTCTCTGAAGTTTATGAGTTGCTTATTTAGAATATCAAGTCTGTTGATATCCCTGTTTGTGTAAACTGCTCTTTGAAGTTTTTGATATTACTCATGTTGTGTATTGAGTTTGCTTTTTTGACTGTCTGCATAAATTGACTCTCTAAAGTTTTTGAAACTTCTCATTTCTATTGTGAGTTTGCTCATTTTATTGAATAAGTTAAAATTATTTATAACTTAGTTAATATTTAGATAAACCCAATTCATGCATTTCTTGAGTTGTTTTCTAGGTAACAAGTTCCAATGAGGATAAGCAATTCAGAAATTTGAAACTAGAGACCAAGTTACAAAATTGGTTTTGCTGAAATTAACGTGCGATTGTGTATGTTATTACAAAGCCGACATAATCTCTCTTTTTTGTGGTTTAATTATAGGTTCCTTGAAGAAAAAAAAAATTTGTTCATGAAGTATAGGGCCCTTCAAGTGTTCCTTGGTAGCTTTTTTTCATATTTGGATCAAGAGTAACTTACAGCCCAAGTTCCTAACCTGTACATCTCGTCAGTTCTTTTCGACCAAAAGCTAAATACGATTACGTGGGAGTTGGGTTCTATGGCCCAACCTTGGTCTAATTTTTTTTTTTTTTTTTTTGGTTTTCTGAGCTCACTTGGTCTATTTATATAGGCCGAACTCAACTTGTTTTTGATGTCTACTCTGGTGACTATTTCGTCATTTCATACCCATAATGGCCGGGAACCTATATATATCTTGAAATTTATTTTGATACCAATTAGATGTAAAAATTGGCTTTTGTTGCAATGAAGTGAAGACAATGGTCAAATTGTTTTGGATGATTTGAGGGGATATGAACTATGAAGTGTTTAGTCTTAAGTAGTAGTACTCCATTGATCAAAGAAGGTGTAACTGACCATAAGGTAATGAAATTAAGTAGGGCAACTGATTAAAATATCGACGTATGAAATCCAATAAAATATAAAAAAAATGCTATATATATATATGTGTAATTATAGAGCTAAAAAAATAAATTGGAATAATTAAAGAGGTAAGAAGAAATGACTGCTATAGATTCATTGTTTTTATTTCTTGTAAAATATTATTTTTGCATAACGCTTGGATAAGAAATTTTCTTTGAGTAATAAACAAAATTTTTTGTTCTGCCGCTAGCAACAAAGCAACTTTTTCATGTTATTAAGAATTCGGTCAATGTACCATTCAAATGAAAGCTGTGGAACTATTCAAGACAAACCACAAGAACCATTTGTACAAAAACACAAAAATTAAGCCGTGTTCAAGTTTGCTAAGTGGATATACCTATATATATATATATATATGTATATATATATGGAGAGATGAAAGCTGTGGAACTATCAAAGACAAACCACAAGAACCATTTGTACGTAAACACAAAAATTAAGCCGTGCTCAAGTTTGCTAAGTGGATATACATACACATATACACATATGGAGAGAGAGAGAGAGCTTTGTCAACATCGACCCATCCTCTAGGGTTCTCCAACCTTCTACAACTCTACCAAGAAAGCTACTGCTTCCAACATTTACATGTTAAGAACCTAACATTGATTCGACAATAGAGTGCCACTTGGTCGGCTGCGTGCCGAGTAAGATTTAATTAAATGTAATTTCTTACCTAGTTATTGGTGAATATTTTTGGTGTTAGTTGAATTTTTCTATAAAAAAAAAAGGTTAGTATTATGTAGTTTTTTCCTTTTCAGCAGGTCAAAACATAAATTGGGTACATAGTGGTGAGGGTCACAACTTCTTTAGAAGAAAAATTTTAATCTTGTAAGAAACTTATACAAAAAATCTATTCGGACTGATATAATTATGACTTTTTTGAAATTAAAAGATATTTTGATTGGTAATTTGTTTGAAACTAAAATGTCATAATTTAATTACATCATTTTGTACAATAATTATGTAATTAAGAATAATTTAAATGTTGCCATAGCGACAAATTTACCTAGTTTGGAAACTTTTAGGACCAATTTGTGGAGAATTGAATTTGTGTTTACATGAGGATCGATCATTGACAAATTGGGTTAGTTGATAGGAATTAGCAAAAGTATGTAATGGAGCAAGAATATGTCAAAGTTTTCATAAAAATAAGCTTGAATTCAAAGTTTGGCTAGCATTTAGGCTAAGTACGATGTTTTAAGTTTGACTTTTGCTCACGTCCTCTTATAATAAGCCATTATTTATAAAGCATGAAGTTTATTTGGCTCGTGGAGACAATAACCTTTAGGAGTTAGAGTGAATAATTAGTCAAAGGCATGTATATTTTGTAGCCGTAAAAAAAAAATTATTTATCACAATTTTCTTAAAAAAACATGTAACATTTTTGAAGCCCTCCGATAGTTGCAAACTAGAGATTGCAAATTTGTTTTCCGTGTTTGAGATTTGACGAAAAAATATAAAAAGGTGATCAACAAATTTTTGCTTAGACTTGAAAAGGAAAATCAACTACCACCTATAGGGAAATGCTACCACCTAGAGGGAATGTTTTCCATAAATAAACAATGTTAAACACATGCTTAAATTAATAGGGTTCAAAAAGACACCATAAAGAAAGATAAACGACAGGGACCCCAGGTTTTTAATAAATGGAGGAACATTAGATGCTCTTTGAAAATTACACAGACACCCCCATTATTTTGCTGTGTTTGACGGCATTAACGGATGCTTTTATTTTCCTAATTTGCGACTCATAGTTCAACATGATTGATTGCACTAATACCTTGGATTCCGTTTTTAGGGCTTTTTGTCAAGCTTTTTTGAGTTGCTTTTAAGTCAAAAAGCTATTTTTTATTTTTTTGTGTGTGATTTATCTTTGCTTTTAAGAGAAAAAAAAAGTAAAAAAAAATTAGCTTTTTAGTTTATAGCCAAAAAAGTTAAATTAAAAAAAATAAAAAAAAACTCTACCAAATTGACCCTAAGACAAACTATATTTGTTAAAAACCTCAAGTGTTAGTACAATTTACTCTAATAAAATATAACTGTTTATATTGAAAATTTACTAATGTCTCTAACCAAATAAAATAAATAAAAACCTAACATTACATCAAGTAATTTTTGGTTTACTTAATTAGACAAAGTGTTCTCATGCTCTTGGTGTTGTGGGGCCTAGCGCGTTGACGAAATTGTGGCGTAGCCTAGAGCTTCCCTTTTGAAAAAAAAAATAGACGAAGTGTTAGTGATATTTGAAAATGAAGGGGGTGTTGCAATTATTGTTAAAAAAATCTCCCCCCGGGGGGGGGGGGGAATTAATCACAATCTAGAATTTTTTGCTTTACAATCACAATTTTTGTATAAAGTTTTCGTACAAAATAATTTGGTTGTCTATTGTCCTTTTTTTTCAAACTAAAACACCTAATATTTTGGCTCATAATTTAAAAAAAATAAAAATAAAACCATGAGCAAATTATTTTTTTATATTTGATAATCGACCAGAGGTCACTTGACTTCCATATATCTACATAATTTATATAAATTTATATATAACATAAATTTTTTTTTAAAGCAAATTAATATTTTTTGAGGGCAAATTCATAAATTTCTAGAGAAAGCATATTGAGAGACATTCTAACATTTGAAGTAAAAGTAAGAGTTCTTTTAGATGTAGTGGGCCAATTATAATTTTTCAGAAGAACAAATTAAAAAAAAATTCTAAAATTATAAATAGAAGTATAATTTTAAAAAAATTAAGGGGCACTTGCCCTGTCCCTTCATGCCTCCGCCACTGTTGTCAACTGGATGTTTCTTTTAATTTTCACCCCCCAATTGGAGTGGGACACGTTCAACGTGTAAAGCAACAGGTAATAGTCTTATCCGACTTGTCATGAAATGGATTAGGGTGCACGAACATGCCACGAGAGCTCCAGGCAGTGTATCGTTCCACCTGGAAAATAACAACCTCCGGCTTTCCTGGTAAACACGTGGACCACCAATTTCCACCCCTCAAATTTCTCAGAAATATTGGGGGTAGGTCATAATATCACTCAGACGAGTTTACCCTCCTCTAATAAATCAAACAAATGTTACTGTTAGGGTATTTTCGGAATTTGAGAAAGTTTTGCTAAAATGGAACGGACCAACACTTCCGAACAATCTCGAATCTTAGGCTAATATGCCTCTGAGCCTCGCCTCAGTTTCCCCTTCGTGGGCCCCACTCCCCTCTCTAAAACTCTTCGCCGTCGGCCCAAGTGCAAGGCTAACTACTTTTCATAGAGATCTGCGTGTATAGCTATATACTTTTCTTGTGCTGATGGGTGCGTAGATTAAGATTCGGTTCGCCGACGAGCCCACGTTAGCGATTGGTTTCATTCCGGTAATGCTCGGGGTACTCTGCGCACGCCCCAAGCCTTGGATCCTTGCGTCGCTGTCATTGGCTCACAGCTCGGCGGCTATTCACCACCACCGGCTCGCTGGAAGCCCGACAAGGCTAGTCGGCTACCTCGGCGGAGGTCAGCACCACCGGCGCCATCACTCTAGTTCCTGCCGGCTCAGAAACAGCAGCGGCTCCGGTGTTGGCGCTGCGTCGATATGGCACGCGATTCTGCCGTCCAGCGGAGGGTACAGGCGGCCGGCGTTTCACCACGAGCAGATGAAGGGGGAAGGATCCTGGAACGTCGCGTGGGACGCGCGACCCGCCCGGTGGCTCCACCGTTCCGACTCGGCTTGGCTCCTCTTCGGCGTGTGCGCCTGCCTCGCTGCGCCGTTCGCGCCGTTGGAGTACGCCGATGCGAGTCCCGAGGCTGTCGCCATCGGCGACAAGGCGGAAGGTCGTAGTACGGACATCATCTTCTCTGAAAGGAACGACGAGAGCTCTGCTAATTACAGAGTCACAGGTCATTCGATTTCAATATATACACTTTTCTGTGTAATATGGTCTAGAGAGTGTAAAGCATGATTAAGTTTTATTTACTTGTCTAATGATTGTTTAATTTTTTTAATTTAAAAAATAAACACAAAAAGTGATATGAATAGTTAATATTGAATTTGAAGTGCGGTTTTAGAATTACATATGTATAATATTGGGCCTTGAATTTAATATGTGATTAATCATTGGGGGCATGTATAAAAGAAAATAAATTGAACTTGAACTTAAATTCAAGGCGTGCCTTTGGACTTCTATATCCATTTTCCTAGTTTGTTGGATTAGATTTAATTCGGGATTGGTTTCTATATGCAGCTATCAATGATTCTTTGTTTATTATTGTTGCAAAAGTAATCCAACATATATATGTGTGTTTGGTATTAAATTTCAAGGTAAGTTCTCTGAGTGTTCATAAGGTTTGTATATATGGTTATTCAATGATTCTTTGTTTATTTACTTTTGCAAAAGTAATCCAATAAATATATCTGAGTGCTTGGTATTAAATTTTAATGTAAGTTCTTTGAGGGTATACGATTATGTGCTACATTGATATAGATCAGAGTTACTAAAAGCTACAATGGTACACTTTGGTTCCAAAGCAATGAATTTAGCGGTAATGAATGAAAAGCTAGGGAGAGTGTAGTTTTGGCAGGACAAAATATAAAGAAATAGTGGAGTTTTGGCAGGACAAAATATAAAGAAATGGCCATAATGCTTCTAGAAATAAAAAATATTTAATTGGATGTTTGATTGTAGTAGAAAATTTCTTTAGAGGTAGCTTTAATTTTAGTTGTGTAATTTATACAAATGTACCTCTATTGTATCATCTTTCAAAGCATGTAGCGTACCACATCTCACTCCCATTCCACATGCTAGAATGATTTATGTTCCAGATAAAATAGATATAGATTAAAAAGGGTGTATGAAGCTTCTGCCATTGTGGCATTTGGAAAAGATGAGATATAGGTAGGCTTTTCTTGTATGTGGAGTTGCTATTTTTGTGATTTAAACGTGTGATGCCCAGGCCACAACGGAAAAAACTTTACCGCTGCACCAAGGCCAGCTGCTACATTGATATAGTTTGCCTTTACAAATTATAAAGTGAATGCTTGTGTTAACAAATGCATCCAAGTGAGAGTAGATTCTAAAATTCTTGTGTAATACAGGGGTGACAGCTGATGGTCGATGCCTATTTAGAGCAATAGCTCATGTGTCTTGCTTGAGAAAGGGAGAAGAAGCTCCTGATGAGAATCGTCAGAAAGAACTCGCTGATAGTCTAAGAGCTCTGGTAGGTTTTTGTACCATTACCAGCAAAATTTATTGTTTGCTTAGCATCTTCTTTTAAACGGATTGTGATTTATAGGTTGTGGATGAGCTCTTAAAGAGGCGTAAAGAGACTGAATGGTGAGGTTTCTGATAATTGTACAGTTAGTGTCATTGTAAATGGTTAATCTAGAATGGTAATGTTTATTTGTTCTCTCCATTCGTTTTAGGTTTATTGAAGGAGATTTTGATGCATATGTGAAAAGAATTCAACTACCTTATGTGTGGGGTGGAGAGCCTGAGTTGCTGATGGCATCCCATGTTCTTATGTGAGTTCTATTCCCTGTTTTACTGAAGCATTTCTATTGTCAATATGAAGCATCTTATTTGCTAAAAAAAATATCATAATGTCTGTTTTCTTAAGAAGTATGGACACTTCTAAGAAGGTGTCGTGTTTGTGACATGTGCATTATTTTGTCATTTTTTTTTTAAAATCAAACACGATTCGGACACTTTGGGGACACGCATATTGATCACTTCAATACCTGTGTCCATCACTTACACATGAAAATACATTCCAAGTTCGAATAAAATAACTTGAAATCCAATTGTAAAATAAAAAACAATGTGATTTTATACCCAATTTGATGTATAAATAATAAAACATGTGATTTTCTGATTTTATACCCAATTTGACGTATAAAAAATAAACTACAGGATTTTTAATTTTAATTTGTGTTATTTTATATTTTTTTCATTACTTTTGAGTAAAATACTTTTATATACGACATATAAAAAATACATAAAATTTATAATTTTGTTGAGTTCTTGTCGTGTTGTGTCCTGTATTTTTTAAAAATCGTCATGTCAGCATATTTGTGTCGTGTCGTGTCATGTCATGTCTTGTCCATATCATGTGTCCGTGTCCATGCTTCTTAGGTGTCTTGTGTTTTTGCATATTACCTTCCCTGCAATGGTATTTGTTTATCTATTAGTTTGACATATTACAGAATAAACTAGGTTTGACAAGCCACCTCCCCCTTCCTCAGAATTTAGTTAAAAGATAGATAAAGTGTTCTTTGAAGGTCTCGACAAAGTTCTAGACTTTGATTAGGTGTTGATAATCTAACTAAGTTATGCTGAAGAATTTCAAATGATGATGATGATGTTTCATTTCTTTTATACTCTCCCTTCTAGTGATTCTGTTTTCTTTTTCCTTTTGCTGACGGGACTCCCTTTTTTAAGTCAACTCTGTGCTTTTTCATGTTGTGACATTGGAACAGAATCATATCATGGTAGTGCCCAAATGCTTTTGACATTGAAGTAGGACTGAATCTCTTATATAGGAAGTGAAGTTCTGCTATTTTTGTTATTTTTTATTTTTTCCCATTTATTTCTTCATCTTTATATTATGTCAGCCTCCTTTGATCTGTTGTGTTCACAGGACACCGATATCTGTCTTGATGATTGATAGAAGCTCAGGTGGTTTGGTGAAGATAGCAAATTATGGTGAAGAGTACCAGAAGGATAAAGAGAGTCCCATTACCATTCTGTTTCATGGTTATGGTCACTACGACATATTGGAGGCCATCTCGGACCAAAATTACCAGAGAGTAGAGGCATAGGCTTATTAATCAGGGTATAGTAGCCAACCCAGATTCCATTTTCAAAGTTGGAATCCATTTGCCGAACTGACCTAAATTCAGGCAATAGGCTTGTTCCATTTTTGTAGAGCTCATGACGTCCCTTTCAGATTTTGAGGATTTTGAATTCAATAATACAATAAGACGTAAGTTATTTTGTGAGATTGTTTTTCTTCAAACTGTAGAGGTTAATCTTTTCAGACACAAGATCATTTTGTTTTTTTTTTTTGTTGTTTTTTTCGTTTTTGCTATGCGGTATGTAGTCACTTTCGCTCTTGTTGTATTGTTTTGTGTTTTTCGGATTTGTGGTCAAGGTGCCAACATTTAAGGCACACTCAATATATGAGAGCAGTGTAGTTGCAGACCTAGAGAGAGAGAGAGAGAGAGATGGGTAGATGGCCGGGTAGTGGAGAAACTTGCCCAGACTGGTTACTGCAATAGTGCTTTGTTGGATCAGTGTGTCTGTTGCTTTCTTCTTCTCCTTTGTGCTTTGGAGACGTTAAATCATAGCGTGAGTGGCTATAGCTTCCCTCACTATGGACTGTGATTTCTCCATGTTTTACCAGTTTTTGCTGTTGGAATATATCTGAGAAGATCAATTTAATGCCATGCATGAGAATTTAGCTCTGGAGGTCCTCTCCGTTCCGTTACGGTTGTGGTTCCTGTTTTTTGTTTTCGTTTTCTAAAATTCACCGAAAATGCATTTGGAGAATTGGCTTCAAAAATCAAGTTTGGCAAACCGGTTACAGAGCTTGTTTTTGAAAAGTTTTTTAGAAAACACTCAATTTTTGAGAACCATTAAAATGGTGTTTTTTGAGTTTCTAGAATCGTTTTCATATTAAAAAGAAAACAATATAAAACTGATAACGTTTTCGATGGTCCCATTGTTATTGTTTTTGAAAACAAGAAAAACGAGAAACTTCTTCTGTTTTTTTTTGTTTCGAGAATACGAAAATTAAAAACGAAAACGAAAACAGGATTGCAACCAAACATCTGTATACATCTATATATATGTATATATGTCATGCCTAGAGAAGAAGATGTCAAGTATCAGCTTTGTCATAGTAGTACTTAGGATTTGAATGAAGAAACTCAGCAATGTCATGAGGAGATGCACTCCTTGCTCAGGTTCAATAGTCAACCTCCATGCCGGAGAAGACTGTTGATATTTCAGTGAGAGAGAGGCTATGGACTCAAGTGGACCTTGTCATGCCTAAAATTAAACTTGGGTATTGATTTTGATCCATAACGTATTATGGTTTCGTTTCTTAACACTGTTTTCTGCTCCGAAAATAAAAACAAAAACGAAAACAAAATTTATAGAAAAACTAGTTTTGTGAAATGTTTGTAGAAATTTTATTAAAAACACCCTCATTTTTTGAAACGGTTTAAATTATTTTCTAAATATGTAAATATGGTTTTCGTACGAAATTGAAAATGACATTGTTTTCAAGCTTCGCATCATTTTTGTTTCCGAAAAAGAAGATTTTGAAAATGATATTTGTAGAATCTGTCTACAATTAAAACGGAAGCGGTAATTGGATTTACCTCTTGAAACGTGTCAAAAAACAAGCCTGAAAGAGATGACCTCTCTATAATTAAAAGTGAAAGCAGTAATCAGGTTTACCTCTTGAAACGTGTCCGAAAGTAAGCTCGAAAGAGCCGATCTTGATCTAAAAATTTTTTCACATGTACTTACGTTCTCCTATAAATCTACCCGCGGTGGAATACAATCAAACATTCCCAAAAACCCGAAAGCATCCACACTAATTATAACTCAAGAGCCTATCTTGATTGTGTGTTTTGGAAGAGACACTGAGAGAATTGCTTACATACTATTGCACATACAAAAATGCGGCCACTAAAATCTTATTTTTTCTCTTAAATCTCTTGAACATTTATAAGTGTGAAATGGGTCTACCATTCCTAATTCTTGGTGGTTGCCACATACCCCAACTACCAAGATAAGTGGAAGTATGCTTAAACAACCACCTCAACCACCAAGTTAAGTAGGAGCATGCTTGAACAACTACCCAATCATCAAGGTAAATGGAATCATGCTTAAACAACCACTCCAACAATTACCCTAACCATTAAGGTAAGTGGGAGCATGTTTAAATAACCACTCCAACAACTAAGGTAAGTGACAGCATGCTTGAACAATCACTTCAATCACCAAGGTAAGTGGGAGCATGCATAAATCACCTAACACAAGTGGTGGGTGGGTCTTTGGGTTAGGGCATGCCCACAGGCACCTGAGTTGGTCCGAACCCAAACCAACTTGAATCGGTCATACCAACATCTCCCACTCGCACATGGGTATGTATCAAAACAACAACAATCTCTCAACCAACCAAATACCACAATGTAAGATCATACAACAAATGAGTCGTGCGACCGTTGAGTACACTTAAATTTTGGGAGCTCTACACCAAACTTTATAAGAACCAGCATAAAGACATCAACCCTGTCTGAAAATGAGAAACAAGTGTCTCAAGTACCCCGAGTCCATCAAAATGCTTCGGTGTTGGTATCTTTATCCCCTCTAGAAGCATACTTAACCTCTCGAGGCCAGCACTATACTCATACTTACATCATAATACTGAAAAGCGAATGTAAGTTGCGCGCTACAAATATATGCCTTCATGCCACTCGAATCAGGACTAACAGTTTTTTTAGCCATGTTCGGAAGGTCGAATCAATCATGACCATAAGGTTTCATGTCAAAATAGCTGCATTAACCCTTTCACCTCATGACATAGTCAAAATTCATAATGAATGTATAGTAACATATGATCACTATTGATCGGTAAGGGCTCACATGGTAAAGAGGCTGGAGACCCGTTCACCTCCTTAAATTTGGTCGGTTAGCACATGTAGTATGAATACATATTATAGTGGATAATTCTCTCGAAGAGCCTATGTCAGACTATCAACACTATAGAGATCTTAGTCTAGTCGCTCAACAAACGCATAACTTGTGTTTCTCATTTTCTTGCTCTCTTAGAAGGCGACAAAATGTAAAACTCACATTTGGCTTTTAAATAGGTTATGGTGAATACTGAGAAATAACCACCATCGATTTTCGACAATCAAATCTCATCCTATCTAAAAATAGGGCGACGCAATAGCCTACAGTGTCTCAACTTTGCTCGCTCTCAAAAGTGCCAAAAGTGATAGCTCGTGTGAGAGAGCCTATTAACTTGTTGATATACTCTCAATCTCATATGTGTGTTATGCAATAAACAGAACTATACAACAGTGATTGAACTAAATTATGCATCATGACATAAAATATCTAAACATCCAAAAGGTACAAAATGATAAACTAATAACGAACTACACATCATCACCACCTATGCAGTCCAAATGCCCTAACATGAGTGACAAAAGCCTCTATACCAATGGGCTTTATCATAAGGTCCGCTAACATGTGACTCATAGGGATGTGAGTCAGGATCACCTCCCTCTATGCCACCATATCTCTAATAAAATGATATCTCATATCAATGTGTTTCATCCTGCCGTGGTACTAAGGATCTTTAGCATAGACTAGTGCTTCCATGCTATCACAATGAATAGTCACAGTCTCAATAGGAAATGTGACGATATCCAAATGTCCAAAGAATCTCTTCAACCAAACAGCCTCCTGTATGGTAGACGAGCACTCCACAAACTTTGCCTCCATAGTGGACAAGGCAATGTAATACTGTTTCTTGCTACTCCATAAAATGGCCCCACCACTGAGTAAGAAGGCATATCTCGATGTGGACTTTTGCTTATCAAGGTGTCCACCCTAATGAGCATCACTGTAGCCGACTAAACACATATCCAAATGCTGATAACATAATACGGAATCTGTAGTCCCTTTCAAATACCTAAGTATCCTCTTGACTGCTTTCCAATGAGTAGGTCCTGGGTTCAATTGGTAACGACTCACTAGCCTAGCAGCATAACCAATATCAGGGTGAATACACATCACAGCATACATCAAGCTCCCTACAGCACTAGAATATGGTACTCGGGACATCTGTTCTTTCTCTTCTGGAGTCTTAGGTTCCATATCAAGGCTTAGGCTCTTGCCTTTCGCAACAGGAGTATCAATGGGTTTGCAGTCTTGCATTCTGAATCGGTTAAGGACCTTCTTTATGTAAATCTCTTGAGAAAAACCAAAAAGTCTCTTAGAGCGACCTCTTAGGATCTTTACTCCAAATACAAAACTCGCCTTATCCATGTTTTTCATCTCGAAAGTGGATGATAACCACCCTCTAGTGGAAACAACTAACTCCATGTCATTACTAGTCAGTAAGATATCATCCACATAAAGTGACAATATAATGAAATTGCCTTTGAACCATTTAATGTACACACAATGGTCCTCCTCGATCATCGTAAACCCAATAGAAGTAATAGCTTGATGAAATCTTAAGTACCATTGCCTAGATGATTGCTTCAGGCCATAGATAAATCTACGGAGCTTACATACTTTGCGCTCATGGCTAACAACTACATAGCCCTCAGGCTAATCCATGTAGATTTCCTCATTTAGCTTACCATTGAGGAATGTAGTCTTAACATCCATCTGGTATAGCTCCAAATCCAAATGAACTACAATGGCTAGCATAAGGCAAATGGAAGCAAATCTAACTACTGGGAAGAAAGTCTCCTCGTAATCAATACCCTCTCGCTGAGTGTATCCCTTTGCGACCAAACGTGTCTAGTACCTCTCAAGAGAACCATCCGCCTTACATTTGACTTTGAGAATCCACTTGTTCCCAATGGCTTTACGCTCAGGCGGGAGTTCAACCTAGTCCCAGGCCTGATTAACTCTCATAGAATCCATCTCCTCGTCCATAGTAACAATTCATTTCTCTCTAATAGATGATGAGAGAGCCTCTTTATCTGTCCTAGGCTCAGTATCATCGTGTGAAGCTATCATGAAAGCTTCCCTCTCAATCTCATAACGACAACGAGGGACGGTCCCATGTGTGCTCCGATGCAATAGAGTGTCCTGAGAATACTCATCAACTAACATATCAGTCGGTGCATCACTCCTACTGTCCTTAGGAGGTTGAGGAATCTCTCCCTTAGTCTCAACTAGTCCACCTGGTGCGCTATCCTGAATATCCTTCATCTCATAGAGATCCATGTCTCTAGACACCTCCCCCCTGCTAGACAAAACATCCTCCAAAAAATGGGCATCCCGTGACTTCGTGTCAGTCACACTCCCATCTAGCTGCTCTCCAATGAACACATATCCCTTTGAGTGCTCGGAATAGTGTATAAAGATACATTTCTTCCCTCTAGGGCCTAACTTGTCATACTTATGAGAAGCGTTGTGTATACAGGCTGCCAAACCCCATGATCTCAAATGACTTAGGTTAGGCCTCCTACCCGTCCATAGCTCATAAGGGGTAGATGGGACAGATTTTGAAGGCACACAATTAAGAATGTAAGCGATAATCAACAAGGCATCCCCCAAATAAGATATTGGTAGATTAACTTGCGCCATCATTAACCTAACTATGTCTAACAAAGTGTGGTTCCGTCTCCTTGCTACACCATTTTGTTGCAGAGTACCTAGAATAGTTAACTGTCTAAGTATACCCTTATTCTCATAGAGCTCTTGGAACAGCTCAGATAGATACTCACGGCCACAATCAGTCTTTAGAGCCTTAATACTCTTATCTAACTGATTTTCTACCTCGAGAACATAGAGTCTAAAACAATCTAATGCTTTTGACCTATATGAGAGCAGATAGATATGACCAAAACGTGTGTAGTCATCTATAAATATGATAAAAATAAGGTGCACCATGTCTTGCCTTCACATTCATAAAACCACAAATATCTGAGTGAATAAACTGTAATGGAAAAGATACCTTTGAACCTTGTCAAAAGGTTTTCTGGTTGTTTTTCCTTGAAAGAAACTCTTACAAGCTGGCAAGTCGACCCTAGCGAGTGAATATAAAAGATCCTCTCCAGCTAGCTTGGCCATTCTATCCTATCCAATATGTCCTAGTTTGGAATGTCATATCACAGAATCAATAGAAGAATCATGTATAGAAGCATTAAATGAAACTGTAGATTCTAAAGCATCATCTATACTGGAAATATTAACATCCAAAAAAATAAAACTATCCATCAAATATCCAGAACCGTAGTAGACAGACCCATGATAAATGCGTATAGACTGAGTCTCAAAACAGAAACGATAATCGAGTCTAAGCAAACTAGTAACCGAAAGCAGATTCCACCATATCCCCAGTGCATAAAGTATATCATGAAGGTTAAGAGTGCGACCACCCTTCAAATTGAACCGATAGGTGTCAATCCCAATGGGACTGGTACGCGGCGATACTCCATGTATCCAAATCTACTTCTCGCTATATGGTCGGTTGCTCCTGAGTCTACAACCCACAATTGAGGAGAATAAGTAATCAAAATTTGATTAGAGATAAAACAGTCAATGCGAGAAACATAAATGGGGAGTACCTTCTTTGGCTCGGTGCACACACAAGCGAAGTGTCCTAGCTGCTAATAGTTATAGCACTTCATCTTGGCCTTATCTTTCTTAGGCCTCTCTTTCTATGCTTGGTAGCCTTAGTCCCGCTAGACCTAGTACCAAAACGTTTCTTACCAACATTAGTAGCACCACCGTCTCTCTTGCGCTTGAACCTAGAGGTCCGACTTGAGCTAGTCTCAGCAATATAAGTAGTACCACTATCAGCCTTAGCAGCCTAGAGGTGCTTAGCTTCCAACTCGAGATGACAAAAGATATCCTTAAAAGTCCTCACATTATCATTGTGAGTTATATTTTGCTTCATTTGCTCTTATAATTGTGGTAGAGAGCGGATCACACACTGCAGTTGCTGCTCATCGGTAAGAATATGTCATGCTGCCTTAAGCTCGCATATCATGGTTGACATCACTCATAAATATTGCCTCGTGGAGTAGTTAGGCTTCTTCTGATTAGAATCAAATTTGAGCGTTAACCCGTGCAGTTTAGCAAGAGAAGTGACCCCGTACTTCAGCTTCAAAGCCTCCCAAGTCTCATAGGAAGTCTGGATAGACTCAAACTCTAACAGACGATCATTTTCCATACTGCTCAACATAAGATAGTGTGCATCTTAATCTTTCGCCTACCAAGTTTTGCAGTGATCCAAGTCCCTATGGTGCTGAGCCGTAGTACCCTGTTCAGACTCAGTCATCAGACGGTTAATGTGAGCTAATAGACCCCACTCGTTGAGAACAAACTGAATCTTACGACGCCAAATGTCATAGTTGTTGCCATTCAGATTTTCTCCTAATTATGTCAGCCACTACATTTTTAGATGTCATGATGAATGCTCTAATAGAGATAAAAGCACAAGGATGTAAGAATAATGCATAACATGCGTTTTTACCGCAAAAATCTAATAAGACAACTCTCAAAAGTCGCAAGATCAAAAGGTCGCTATGCTCCTGATCATCTCTTGCTCCACTAATGATTATTATCAAATTTTAATTTAACTAATGCGCAAAAATTAGTTATCGGGAGTCAAAACTTTAAAGCATGCTTTTAACCGATCAACCCCCCACTAAACAAATATATCCAGGTATGTGATAAGCTTTAATTCACTGCCTATAGCATAAATATCATCGTAATAATATTTATATGCTATCAAACAAGTCAAATTATGAAATTAAAACTAACAATTATCATATGGCATAGCATAAAACATGAATTAAACGCAACTCTAATAATCAAGAAATCGAATAACAGAGTTCTAGCATGCCAACATGTTATTTGGTTCAATTTTGAACTTTCTGAAATTTTTTAAACATAACAAAACACTTAAGTAAATAATAGAAAAATACAATAAGTATTCAAAACCACAGGGCACAAAACTCGAGGCCCAGAAAAACCATGCGCACCCCCTAAAAGGCGTAAGTAAGCCCCTAAAAAACATTGATTTCCTTTATTTTCTTTTTTGCTTTTCAAAATAATTTTTTTGTCCAGTAAAAATTTTGAAAAAATAATATTAAAATAGAAAATATTTTTCCAAGCTTACACAAAAAAAATTGGGCCAAAAATAACCTCGGGAAAAGGTCCCATGCGCTCCATGCGCCCCACGTCGCGAGTGGACAACTCTCTAGGTCAGCGCGGTTCAGCTCACAATCAACGGCACTGTCCACACTACTCGAGTCACAGTCAGCAGCTCGATCAACTTTGCTCAGCTCATGGTCAACACGGCTTGGCTCATAGTCAATGGCTCGGTCAACTTGGCTTGGCTCGCAAGTCAGGTCAACTCGACTCAACTCGTGACTCAGCTCGATCCGTCTTCTCCAACACAGATTTGAACCAATTTCAGCCCAAATTTTCAAATGGCTATAACTCTCAAACCGTTCATCAAAAAATTACCCATAATATATCGATGAAAAGGTATTGAAAAGAGGAACACAGCCCTATAAATTTCATGCTCAGATTCACAGTGTATAAAAAGTTACGAGCTAAGGAAGAGGCTTCCATAAAAATTAGGGTTTCAGATTTCTCTCAAACCACTCATCCATTTGAGATGAAATTTTTTAGATATACTACCATGCATATAGGCTACCACATAGTGAAATTTTAGGCCAAATAGATAATGTTTCTCTAGACAGCCATTAAAGCTCCAATGAAGCTTTTTCAAAAATCAGTGTAGGAAAACACATGCAATCATCCATGAGAGAAATTTTAAAAGCTCTGATACCAATGTAGAATCTGTCTACAATTAAACCGGAAGCAGTAATTGGGTTTACCTGTTGAAGCGTGCCCGAAAGCAAGCCTGAAAGAGCCAATCTTTCTACAATTAAAGCGGAAGCGGTGATTGAATTTACCTCTTGAAGCGTGTTCGAAAGTAAGCTTGAAAGAGCCGATCTTGATTCAAAAAATTCTCCATGTATACCTGCATTGTCCTATAAATTTACCTGCGGTGGAATGCAATCAAACCTTCTCAGAAAGTCAAAAACATTCACACTAATCACAACTCAAGAGCCTATCTTGATTGTGTATTTTGGGAGAGACACTGAGAGAATTGCTCGCACACTTTTGCACACACAAAAATGTAGCCACTAAAATCTTACTTCTTTTCTTGATCTCTTGAACATTTATAAGTGTGGAATGGATTTACCATTCCTAGTTCTTGGTGGTTGCCATATACCCCCAACCATCAAGACAAGTGTGAGCATGCTTAAACAACCACCCAACCACCAAGGTAAGTGGGAGTATGTTTGAACAACCACTCCAATCACTAAGGTAAGTGGAAGCATGCTTAAACAATCACCCCAACCACCAAGGTAAGTGGAAGCAGGCTTAAACCACTTGACACAAGTGGTAGGTGGGTCTTTGGGTTAAGGTATGCCCATGGACACCCGAACCAGTCCAAACCCAAACTAACTCAAACCCGTCATACCAACAATATCAAACATGATAGTCAGACCATTTATGCATTGGGCAATTTGTTCGAACAAAATTTTTGGTTAGGATCGGTTTTAAAAGACAAAATAGAAGAAGTTAATTTCTACAATTTAGGATTTACTTTAGAGTAGCTCAATCCAGGACTATGATCCAACAAAGGATTTTTGGACATTTGATGGATTGGATAATCTCAGCATTTGGTTGAGTTTTACCTTGTTTTCTATTTTGCTATTTCTTTTCTTTTGCTCTTTTGGTGTTCAAAAAGAAAATTTTTTATTTAGCCTCAATAAAATATATAATAAAAAATTAAATTAATTGACTCCTAGTATATTTTAACTCAATTATTTATTAAAATGAAATTTGACATTCTTTGATAGCTTAAAAATCATCTATGATTGATATTATTCTAAACTTCAGTGCTTTGGAACCAATTTTAACTGTTATACCATATATATTAATATATATATATATATATATCTTTGTTTGTATGCTTTTATTTGATAGATAAGACCCACTTGTGAAATTGATGCACATAAACAAATCAATACATTGTAGATTTTATTAAGTTAAGATATACAAAGAAAAAAGGTAATTCTATAGCCTAATACACAAAATTTTAATATTTTATTAGGTGATAATGTACATGCAAAAGGATAAAACATATAATATACTATACCAAATTTTGATATCGTATTATGACCTTGTAGATTGGCGAATTGTTGGGCTGAGTTGGATTTGAACCAGTGTAGATGTTCGGCCTAAGGAAACCTTTGCATGCCTCATTCTCAAGGAGAATAGAAGAAATTAAACAGTTCATAACCCTAGCTCATTCCCATTTTTGAAATAATTTACGGCACTGAAGTAATCCATGCATACTCTTTAAAGGCTTTGTTGGGGTTTTTTGCTACTAATTGGGGCCTTGGCTACTGATGTTTCGCCGTATAAGGTGCGGAATTGAAATTCTAAGGACTTATACATTGAAGAGTGATACTGAATTATGAGAGGTTAGGACTTTTAGTAGGGTTTTAAATTGTGAGAGTTGCCATTAAAATAAATTTTGGTATAACATTATATAAGTACCATATTGTAAGTGGGATTTCTGGAAAGGCCTGACTGATCACTTAACCCAATATCAAAGAGCCCCAACTTACTGCAAGGAAACAAAGGAGTTAAAATGGGTCAACCCTCTTTGAGCCGATCACACTCCGACGGTCAAGTTAGCAAGCTTAACCGAGAATCGAATGAATAAAAGACAATGAATGCTTAGAAATCAATTGTCCATACCTTACTCCTTGAGGCTTCAGTGTTTATAGTTTAATGTTCTCTGTCTAGTCAACTCTGGTAATCATAACCTATCTTGTAGGCTCATGCCGGTTAAAGTTGGCTGATTGGACAGAGATTAACCTTTATTGCCATGCTCGAGTTCGACTAACCGGACGTGAGCCATGAGCATGTCTGGTGCATCTCCTCTATATTAAATGTTGATATCAAAGCATTAAATGCTCTGATAACCCTCATGATCGCCACAATATTATGGGCTGTATAGGTTTTGTGGGTTTGGGCTGCTTTATATATAAGTCGGACTTGCCTTGGTGAACTGGGCTACCCTTAGCCCAAGTAGACTGTTTTAATTCGAGTTGGGCCTACCCTAGTGGAATGGGTCGGGGTTTATTTGACCCACAATTGCCCCTCAGCCCTAGTGCCCATTGGTAGGGGGCTGGGGTTGGTGTATCATTGCCTTGACGTCAGCTGTCAGTGGCATTTCAATGCGATGTGACCGTTAAGTAGTCTAAAACCTGTTGCCATCGCTTCAAAATTTCATGCAGATGAAAGGGGTTTGGCCTACAGTTAAGCACAAAACACTACCTCATTTTGCATCTGTTTCTCTCATGAAGATTGCCGTTCTATAAGTCCTTCTTCTTATCCTCTTTCTTGTTTTTCTAGTGAGTGAACCTTAGGAGTCTTTACCCCTGATTCGTAATGGGTTGTTGTCTTAGGAACATACTTGTATCCTCTAATAGTATTGTACCATTTAAGGCTCGATATGATTTTTCGGCGAGTGTAGATATTATGTTAATCGGCCCTAGGGACGATGGTTGGGTAGTGATGGAAGAGGGGACTCCCTTCCCTCTCATTGCCATTGTTGAGGGAGGACTTTGCTTCCTCATTCATCCCTTTCTGACCAAAGTTCTTAATTACTATGAAATCGCTCCAATCCAACTTGCACCTAATGTGTATGGGATAGTGATGGGGGTGATTGAGTTGAATAGAAGGTTGGGTCTGAACCTAGGGCTTTACGAGTTCGACTACTGCTACTCGGTAGTAGAGGTGAACACTGCCTGGACAGACCATCATAGATACTATTTTAGGGCTAGGGCTGGCCCCAAAGAATTGATTCAGTTTTTTCCCAGCTCGGAGAAGGGGATTGACGATATTATAGTTATGGTGATTGGCCCTTGGGAGTTTAGGGATGTCCCAGTGGAGTTAGCCCCACTAGCTTGATGCCCCAGGGTCCCCAAAAAAATAGGTCGATCTTCCCTCCCCCGATCTAGTATAAGCTTCTTCCCTTTATCTATTTGAAATTTCATCTATTTTTGACTCGTCACCCTCTTATTTCTGCTTTACAACCAATTTCGGTGTCAAAAACAAGGATATTGAACTTCTGGGGGTGGGTCTTAGCGCTTTAGGCATTGCCTGGGCGTATAAGGGTAAAGGAGCGTTAGCCGGGATAGGGCGAGCTCCTCACGTTTTATTGGGATACTCAGTTCAGTATCAGTCCTTCACAGTGATATACGAAGTTGCTGCCCCAGTTCTCGCAGCGTAAAAGGCAGAAGAAAGTCTGCAGGAGATCGGCGAGTACCTAGCATTGCTGCCCCACCCCCTGCCGCTTTTACTGCTGTGCCTATAACTATTGTCACTGAAGTAGATATGGCCCCCAAAGTGTGTGACTTGTCACTAGTATTGGGACGAAGGGTCTTTAAGAAGAAGAGATGGGTGGTCTCGTCATCTACCACCACCATAGCTTCTGTTGATGACACTAACATTCCTCCTCCTCCTGCTATGCAACCCGACACCGAAGCTCTTGCCATCCCCGAGGTGGTTGAGCTGGATGAAGCCCCAGAACCCCAAGAGAGAGCGAAGAAGAGGAGGTTGGTGAGGGCTGTTGAGAAAGAGGTCGCTCAGGCCAAAACAGTGGAGTTCACTACTACCCCCTCTGTGTCGACGGAGACTGATCCAAAGGGTAAAGGCAAAGTGGATGAGCCAATGCTCGTGGAGTTCATAACTTGGCCAAAGGTTGCTGGTTGGGCCATGATTGTCCAGAATTCGATCCTCAATTGTGCTAGTGTGGCTGTTGGGGCTCTTTAGGCCATGGTGCCACCTGAAGACGTCAATGAGTTGAGCGAAATTGACTATAGGGACTTGCTAGCAAGCGTCGTTTATTCGTCACTAGTGGTAAGAAATCTTTCCCCATCTTTCTTTCTGGCTCAAATTTTTTGTTGAGCTTCTCCTTTGATTTTTGCGATATTATCCTACGCAGGGAGCGATCCAGGGCTTGAAAATCTTGCATCTATTCGGTATTTTGCAAGATCTGCACAAAAACCTACTGATGAATCATAAGCAGTTGAAGCGCAGTTTTCATACGAGTGATTTTGAGGCCAGAGGCTTCCATAAAGCGTTTCAAGATCAACAGGTCCTTCTTAAGGAGACGTAGGCCTGCTACAAATAGAATGAAAAACACTTTGATGAAGCTAAGGCTGAGGCTGCCGACCTAAAAGCTAAGTTGGCTGAGGCTGAAAAGTCGACATCTGAAGCGAAGGCTACCCTAGCCGAGTCTCTGTTGAAGGTAGAGAGGCTAAAGAAGGACGACGAAGCTCAGTACACTAAAGGCTTTGAAGAGGCAGGCGATAAATATGAGGTCCAAGTGAAGAAGATTGCTGAAGGCACCTTCCAAGATGGCTGGACGTCGGCTCTGAGAAAGTCAAAGCTAATTTGCCAACTTTTCTGATGAAGAGGACACTGATGCTCAAGGCGGAGGGGCGACCTTGAAACCGGGGTAGTCAATGAAGTCAATCTTACTGAGCTGCCCACAACTAATTTGCCACCAACCCCCGAATTACCTCTTGCTGACCTGCCCCTTGCCAAGCCTCCAGCCACTGAGTTGCGTTCGTCCACTCTGCCCCTTGTTGAGCCTCCAGCCACTGAGTTGCCTTAGGGGCTTTTCTTTTGCTTTTGTAAACATGACTTTGTAATTTTGTTTTTTTTTTTATGAATGAATATTTTTTCCACTTGCTGTCTTTTGTATGCATTTTCTTTGATGGATAGTTTGATTTATAACCCAAACACCTGGGCCAATGATCGCTCCTAAATAGTGCAATTTATATCCGTCAATGTGCTGTTGCGATGCAATAATAATATCTCGGTAAGTCCGAGATCGATTCATAGGGAACACAAGAATAAACTTAATTTGGCAAGATCTACAATTAGAACAAAATAATAACAAGCTCAGAATCAATTGAAATTCCAGGAGAGCTTCCAAAAAGAAAATAAAAATCAATTGTTGGAGATGGTTGATCTAAGTTATTGTAAGCACCTCAGTTTTGACCGCTCGGTAGTCTATAGTCCGTCTAGACTTATATTTAGGTCAATGTAGACATATTCTCAATCGAAATTAACTTTTCCAAGTCTAATCCTATCAGTTCATCGCTTCGCGGGCCCGCCAGGCCCAAATAGAAGTGAAATGACCAAAATGCCCTTGGAAGCATTGTTCGGTCCAATTCCAAATTAGGCACGTCTTTCCAAAGATGGTAAGTCCTTTTTCCAATTCCATTAGGCACATCTTTCTGAAGACGGTAAGTTCCTTTCCAATTTCAATAGGCGCGTTTTCTCGAAGACAGTAAGTCCCCTTTTCCAAGTCCAATTTCAATCCCTCTCTCGAGAAAGTTGATTCTTCGAGATGGTAAGTCTATCCTGTCCGGCATCTTTTCTGAAGAAAATTTCTTCAGAATGGTAAGTCCCTTTAAACTCGTCGACCGGGATGAGACCCCAAGTTCCCTGGATGGTAGAACGGTCCACCTTTGGAGCATACTAGCCAGCCAGCCAATGTAGAAATTTCCATTTTAGCACGCTTTTCGAGAAATTTGATTCTCAGGCGCTAAGTCCCTTTAGCAGTTTCCCGAGATCAGGCAGTCTTGGGAATGATTACGAACTGTTAGAGTAGCGGAAGTACTCACAAACATCGCAACCGTCAAAGTAGCGGAAGTACTCGTAAACATCTCAACCGTCAGAGTGGCGAAAACACTCAAAACCTAGGTCAACACCGGTGCCTGTTAGCCCACTTCAGTGAAAAATGACCAAACTGCCCCTAAGGCCATTTTTGACACGTTTCTTGAGAAAATACCTAAGTCCTCAGAACGATAAGTCCACCCTTACATGATTATCTTAAAAGAAATCCGGCATGATTAGGTGCCTTCTAGTTAGTTTCGGGCCAGTTCCGAGACTATTCGGTCAAGATGACCATTTTGTCCCTAGGCATCCAAACGCCCCGGGGACCACACCGGCTCTGGGTATCAAACCAGTAACCTTCTATGAGTGAATTATATAGTATTCTTGACCTTCCTCTATCTTTTCGGATCATTCCGAGTCAGTTCCGGCAAACCTGGTGCGAAATGACCATTTTGCCCTGGTGGGCTAGTCGCCTTTTCCGATCACATCGGCTCTAGGTATCAAACCGGTAGCCTTTGGGAACATTCTAAATAATGTTTCAAATCTCGAGTCTTCTTCCAGGATATTTCAAGTCCATCCCAGCAGCTTTTTGGCCCGATTGACCGTTTTACCCCTAATAGCCAGGTCAAACCTTCTGACAATTCTTGTCATCCTTTTTCAAGGCTAATACCTCTAGAACCCTATTCTAAGGGTTCTTGCCCTTTTTCGGCTTTCCAGGCCATTCCTGGTCCCTTAAATCCTTCCCGGACTTTCTGGAGTCACTCCTAGTGAAGCCATACTAAAAATTGCATGGTAGTCACTAGTACAGGTGCCCAAATCTTCTCAAGATACGTTGCTTGCCGACCTTAAAACTTTCCTAACTAGCTGGTGGCTCCAAGCCAATATTTGGCCTAGCGCCACTAGAAGGATTTTTGGCTTGGCGCCACTGCAACAGGCACCAGGTCATTCTTTTTTCTATAAATATAGAGCCTCCTCCAGCATGAAAGAGGTCCGCAAACTCAATCTAAAAACCCTATTCTTCGATATACAGAGCTCGTAGCCTCCCTAAACCCTAGCTCCTTTAGATTCTCTAAACCCTAGCCTCCACACACAAACCCTAGTCTCTTATACACTCATATACACTCTTATACACTTATACACTAGCCTCCAAAGCCTCCATTGAAGACTTGAAATGCTGCAACTGAAGCTCTCGAAGACTAGGACAAACAATGAAGTGATGACTGAAGCAAAGCAAGAAAAGCAAAGCGCGCAAAGCAAAGCAAAATAAACAAGACACTAGGTAGGTTTTCTCTTTAAGTTTACGCATCTCCCCTTCTCTCTGAACCCACTTAGTTTTCTTCTATTTTAATCCCCCATCTTCTTCCCCCCTCCCCCCCCCTTTCTTTGCATGCTTGAAACAAGGGACCTCCCGATCCATGTGTAGGATTAGGCTATTGGAGGGTCACCGTATCGGGGGCTTTCTTTTAGTCTAACCGGAGACCACGTGGGTTCGGCCCCCTTGATTATGTGGTGAAGCCTTAATTTTGTATGTTCATGACCCCAACTTGCATTGTGCATATCATGATCTTACATTCTTCTAAACTTGTTTTCAAAATCGTTTTCAAAACTTGCATTAAATTTGTTTTCAAACTTGCATCAAAATCTTTTTTTTCAAAACTTGTTTTCAAAATCACAACCCTAAGGTGATTCTAGCGTTTCCATGACTAGGGTTGCTTTAGGAAAGTGTTACATTTAAAGTGACCGATATGGTCCATATTTTCAAAATCCTTGTTGTTTTCAAAACCACTATCCTAAAGTGGTTCTAGCCTTCTTATGGTTAGAATCGCTTTAGGAAAGTGAGATATTTTCTATACTTTCTAAAAACTCTCTCCAATCTCCTTTTCAAAATTTTTTTTCAAAATTGTTTTCTAAAACTCCCTCAAAAAATCTATTTTTCAAAACTTCTTTTCAAACTCCTTTCTAAAAAGCTCTCTTCAAAATTCGTTTCCTAAAAATACTCTCTAGGTTTCCTTCTTAGAAAACTCTCTCCCTAAATCTCTTTCCTAAAAACTCTTTCCAACAATCTCTTTTCAAAAATCACCTTCCAAAAACCTCTCTCTATTCAAAATTCACTTTCTAAAAACTCCTTTCTAAGATTTCCTTCCAAAAATCTCCCTTTCCAAAAACTCCCTTTCTAAAAATCTCTTTTCTTAGAGTCTAAGTTAAACCCTAGAGCCAACGTTTAGGAAACCCTAATTGTTCTTCCTAAACACATAACTTTCAATCTTGCTTTAAAACCTAGGTTTCTAAAATCTCCTTTTTACATCAAAATCATAAGTTTCCACAACCTATTTTCTACATCAAAACCATAGTCTTCCAAATCTAGGGTTTCTAAAACTTCCCTTTCCAAATCCATGCCAAATCAAATCTTCCATTTAGGAAACCAAATCCAATCTCCTATTTAGGAAACTAGATCCTATCCTCCGTTTTTGAAAACAAAATCAAAACATCTCTTTTTAGAAACAAAATCCAATCCCTTGTTTTAGGAAATATGAATCTCAATCCTTTCTAATCTAAATCTTTTCTAATTCAACTCCTTCCTAATCTCCTACCTTCCTGAACCATAAGTTTCCTTAAACTTTAAGTTTCTAAATCTTTTCTAATTCCTCATCTTTCCAAATCTTAACTTTCCAAATCTAACTTTTTCAAATCTTTCAGAACTTCCCTATTTCTAAACTTTCCTAAGCTTCAAATCTTTCCAAATCTAAAATTTTCTAAACTCAAAACTTTCTTACTTTAAAAAACATTCCTATTCCAAAACCTTTCTTAAAATGAAACTTTCCTAAAACGAAACTTTCCTAATTCGAAACCTTTCCTAAACCAAAACTTTTCTAAAACGAAACTTTCCAAAAATGAAACTTTCATAAATCGAAACTTTCCTAAAATGAAACTTTGCTAATTCGAACATTTCCTAAATCTAATCTTTCCCTAATCTCCAAGTCCAATATTCAAGTCAAATCTTCCTTAAACCTCAAGTCCTTTCTAAATCTTATCTTTCCTAAGTCTAGGTTTCCTAAACCTCAATCTTTCCAAAACAAGTCCAAATCCTTCTTCAAATCAAAATCTCTTTTTCAAATCAAAATCTTCTATTTTCTATCGGACTCTTGTCCGAACTATGGCTGACCTGATTCCTCCAAAGGGATATATAGGCAACCCTCATGGGTGCGGTCACAATTTTTTTCAAATCTCCAATTCTATAATCTATTTTCAACTTCCAATTCTAAAATCTATTTTCAATCCTCAATTTCAATTTCTAAACTTTCTTTCCAATCTCAAACTTCAATTCCTCTTTTCCAAATCTATTTTCTAAACTTTCTCTTTCTATTGCATTTACATATCATGCATCACGTCTTTTTAAACATTCTTTTTCTAAATGGATAGGATTGAACATTTGTTAGTTGAAGACTATCATAGGTGAATCTAGGGTAAATAGATATGTAGGTACCACAAGGGCGGGGTAGGATAATGACTTAGTGTGTCTTCCCTACATGTAACCAATCTCCGAGCCTAGGAGTACTGTTTTCAAAGACCAAAATGGAGTTATTTTTCTAAAAAGGGCTTAAATATTTTCCAAAGGTTGCCAAACAACCTGTTTTCTTAAAAACCCCTCTCTTGAGGAGGTATTTTCAAAAATTATTTTCTAAAACCCTAAGTATGGTCTTCGAATTATGCTTAGTATTTAAGTGACCTAACTCACCTTAATCAAGTTAGGTGGCGACTCCAAATTGTTTTTCAAAAGTCCTTTATTCAAATCAATTTTCAATTCAAACCTAATCTCACTCATTCTTCTAAGAAGGTGAGTTCTAACGAGAGAGTATAGTGTTTTTCCTGCTTATGTGTGTATTCCTCGAATGCGAAAAATCTGGGTGCAGCAGTTATCAGACAATAAAATTAAACTAATTTTTAGGGATGTATTCAAATATTATGAAAAGGTCTTGGCAGGGTTTGATCTAGTAATAGGCCTACAGGTAGGTTCCCAAAATAGTTTTGATTAAAGAAACTCAAGATTCGATTACCCTCTTTTGAGTTGATATTCAGTTATTTACCAGTGTTCATACTAGGATCCCATTCATACCCGTCCTAGTTTATAAACTTATTTACAAAGTATGTTTGAAGCTTAATCAAGAACAGTAGATTTCTAAACTACTCCTAATAGGAATATATATGCAATTATAATCAATATCCTTATTAGAAATTCTAGGTATACGTATCCCTGCTTACAAATCAGTCTATACATATATGCTAGATATGATCAAGAATATTGTTTTCGTAGATATTCATGGGCAAGAAAATGAATATTGATTTAAGATTCTAAAATCTTGAAAAATAAATATCTTGAATCTCTACCTGTAACCTAGTTACTTTCTCAACCCATACCAAGAACAGATTTAGCAACTAAAATGCATTATAAAGATTGCAAAAATTGAAATAATGATTAAAGAAAGAAAATAATGCATTGAAGAAATACAATCCTAAATTCATAATAAGAACAAAAAAGAAAAAACTAAAGATTAAAGATACTCCCTTAAAAGATGAAAAGATTCGTAGCCTCCAAAGGTTGGATGATTCCTCCTTCCAAAACCTTAGAAAAATCCTAGAATTCTTCTCCTCCTCTAGAACATAAAAATCCTAAGTTTCTTCTACTACCTACTCTCCCTACAACTAAAAAGTGAGTTAATCTACGAATCCCGTCGTCAGTCGTACAGACGATTCCCACTGAGTGCTCAGATGGGTTGGGTCACTTCATAAAAGTTGTAGGTCTCGAAAAGTTATAGTAAATGGACATACTATGGGCCTTAATAGCCTTTTTGGTTCAAGAGATATGGGATTTCAAAGTTTCAGCTTTGTGTGCTTCAGTAGCTTGTACCACAGCTTTAACAGCTTGTACCTTGACAACAACATCTTAAAACCTATAATTAAATTGCATTTGAAATCATTCCATTTAAGCCCAAAACCTATATAAAGCATAATAAACTTAATTAATATCAAAACATAACTAAATAGACATATATTATCATAAACTAATGTTAACAAAGTACTAATTAAGACCTTATAATTGTACTTTTGAAGCGCAATCACACCAATCCCCCCCCCCCCCCCCCCAACAAAAACTAGCTTTTTGCTAGTCCCTAGCAAAATATTACAACCAAAAATATAATCTTCACTTTTGTAGAAGTTCTAAATGCATTTAGCCTATGCATCAAGCCTTTAAACCCCTAGATTACCCCTAGTGGACGAGTGATATCTCGTGATGGCTTGCAGTGATGATACGCACAAACATCTATTTATTTAAAAAAAATCAATGATAGAGAGAACAATCAAGGCATATGATAACTTATTGAAGGTAATTCTCAACTCAACCTCCATCATGACTCATGCAAGGTTAAGACATGAAAGTCACAAGAAAGATGCACAGTACAATGCACTAACACTGCAATATAACTCAAGTGTATCAATATTATGCACTAACATCCTTTACGCTTTGATTCAAATACTCACAAGGCATACACTCACAAAAATATAAACACATGGGTCTCTCAATGAAAGCTCATCATAAGAGTAATTGTATAAGTCATGCAATACGAGCAATCCAATAACAAAAACTTCAAAAACATAAGTGTATCGACTTTAACATAGCTTCATGAAAGAATATTCACAGTCACAGTAATAATCAAGAAATTGACAAGGATACTTATACTCCAAACAATTTTTAACTCATGTATACTCCAGATCAACTACCACTGTCTATATGAAGAAGAAAAATGTATGGAGAGAGAAAGAATAAACTACTCAAAACGTTTGTACTCAAGGCATCCAATGATCACCAAAGCTATGCTTTCACTTCCCAATTCATATGATAATGCTTCTCATTTTTTTTCATTTTTCATTTTTTCATTTTTTTTTCTTCATGGGTTTTCATATTTTTTTCTATTTTTTCCTTTCCTCTTTTTTTCATCATATCATAAATACATCATCCCCTCCTTTTTAAGCACTTCACTAGCACCAAGATTACATCTCTTTCATAGGAAACATTTCAACAATAATTTGGCTCTCCCAAGGATGATATATAAAAGGTTCAAGAGACAGAATCTAGAAATTATGGATCGTAGAAGAATAGAATGACCTAAAAACATATCCGAAGTATATTAAGTTTGAAATTCAAAAGAGTATAAGTGTCAATAACCTTAATCATTACCTAACTTAAGAATCAAAATCAAATATAATGAAGCTATTGGAAAAAACAGAAAATGAAAGAAATATTCTCGAGTAAATGTAAATCCACTCCGAAAAGAAGATAAATTGGTTCTAAATCTCACAAGGTACAATCTCCACTATTTAAGGATAAAAAATGCACAAAATCATCAACATAAGAAGTCATATAATAAGATAGTGCATAGTGATGTAATCTCCCTCTTGTAATGATTTCATAGCAAAAACTTGTAATGCATCATCATAAGAAGTTAACTTGATAATTAAGCTTAAGTTTAGTCTAATGGATACCTTCAATCATTCTTAATTCAAAGATTGTATTGACATGAACATGAATATAGTCATCCAAAAACACATTTTTAACACTCCTAACATGAATAATACTAAGCAATAAAAACATAAATGAAAGTGTTGAAGATGCCGACCATGACCGTTGAACCATATGCTACTCAGCTCTTACCAACTCAGTTCCGGTGTCCAAATGTAATCGACGTGGGCAACACTTGTAACTAGTTAGTAAGGTATAACAAAGTTTCTTTTTTTTTTTCTTTTTTCCTCTTTTTTTTTTTAAAGAAAGAAACAGAAATAAAGCAAAAGAAAAGAAAAAAAACAAACTAAATATCCTTAAGAAAAAAAAACAACTACTAACTATACAAGTACTAAATCAAGTTTTTCCCCATAACTCTAAGACAAATGGGTAGGACCATGCTCCGGAGCCACCGAGGTTGAAGTCATAAACACATGACTCTTCAGCAAGTTCACCTCCACCTTTAACTCGAAGATTTGCCTTTGCAAGAACTCAACAGTTGCCAATGGATTGGCCATAGCAGGTTGTTACTGTCGTGGAATTAAGGCATCCAAATCGAATAAAGGATGACCCGAATACGTAATGGTGTCTGAGGGCAATGTGGGCACTCTAACTTGCTCCAAAAGCTGAGTAATGAACAAACCATAGGGCAACCCGCTAGATGAATAGCGTGCTTCCCCCATAACAGTTAGCATCAGAGTAGGCAGATCAATAGTATACCCCTTACCAACAATATAAAACCAAAAACACCTATAGTGATCTATTAAAACACTCGAATCTACTTCAGGGAGAATATTTGAGAAAAGGATCAAATTCAATAGCCTGTACTCCCTTTTTAAAGATGACACAGGTATGATGAAATGATGACCCATTGTTGGCATTTTCTGTAGTTTGATATAAAGCACATCAATAGGGGTGAATTTCCTTCAAACAATTCAAAATCTGGCCTCAGAACCTGTGGCAAAGTTAGAAGTTCATCAATATCATTTGCTGCAATATTGATCACGTGTCCCCTTACTTTGGATTGAATGGAGAGCTCGGGTGTCTTAGACATGCTCGAATAAGCATAAAATTCTCGCAACATGTCAACATTCACTGAACCTTCTCTCCTTAACATCCGAAGCCAACCCTTTTGTATGAATATAGATTTTAAAAATCTATCAAAAAAATTTGAGAGTTACACTCAGCATTCGATTAACACTTGCCGGCCCTAAAACGAATTCATGTACATATCCCTCTCCTGAGAGTTAGCAAACTGTTTGATTTTCTGTTGTGATCTGGTCTTACTCCCTCTAAATGACATGGTTCTCAAAATTACTTTGTTTGGCTTGTTTTTAAGAAAAAATCACAATAATAAATAAAACAAGATAAAATAAAGAAAATGAATGACACAACATAAATTAAGATAAACAGTACTCCATTAAACTAACGAAAAAAAGAAAAAACATAAATAGTTCTAGTCAAAACAGAGTTTTAGACCGCCACAGTGTGACACACAATCTAAACTCATCCACATAAATATAACATCCAAATATGTAAATATAAGAGTTTTAGATCAATTATACAATAATCTTGAATGCATATGATCTAAACTCTAGCCAACACTATCCACTACATATCAGTGGATGGATCCCACACTGAATGGGATATCTCTCTCTGCAATTCTTTAATAGCTTGGCTATGCCGCTTCTGCTCCTTGTCAATCCTATTGAACCTGCCATAAACCTTTGTGTGAAAGGTCCCAAAAGCATTGGTGTGGGCCTCTGAAAGCTAAGTATGGTGTTGTTGCGTTAGTGCCTGCAACTCCAACATCTCTATTAACTTGTTCAACGAAGGTTGCCCAGTACGGCCACTTCCCTCAGCCGATGGTCCTCTTTACCCCTCTTCTTCATCTTCCTTAGCCCTTTTCTTCTTGTGACTCCTATACTATGCTTCTGACTTGTGAATAGAAGTCATATTGATGGCATTCATAGAAGATTTTCTTAAAAAGAACGAAGGTGGGTTGACTCCAGACTCAAGGATCAGGGAAGTAAGCATACACATAAATGGAATGTTATCCCATCGGGTTATATTGGTGGCATTATGATAGAGCTGGAGGAACATATACCTCGGCAAGTCTATGGTCTTTTAGGCTCCAATAACCCACATTAACTGGGCTTGGGGTAAGCTGACTTGGGCATAACGGGCTTGGAGTAACAGACTAAGGCATGAGAAAAGAAACAACGAAAGGCATCTTATTTTTAAAAACTTTTTCTCACATTGGGTTTTCCCCTCAACCTAGGGTTGATCATCTTCTAGAATCTCCCGTGCCATCTCAGTGAGGCTCGGAGTCCCAATCTCATGAAAGAACTCAGCATTAGGCTCATGCTTAAGCTCATAATGACAACAAAAAGTGGCCGGGATAATTACTATGTCTCTTCCTTTCACCCAAGTCGCTAGCCTCTCTTAACCCTCAGTTTTATCGGCCACTAGGATGTTGGTCATAAGTTCAGCACAAAGGATTAAAATATATTCTCCCCTATAGGCGGCTAGGTCATTCCATCCCCGCCTTTCAAACTCGGCTTCCAAAGCAAACCCACCCCCAAAATTCCATATTTTTATGTTTCGCTCTACGGTTGCGGCTTTGCCTGCCCAAGTTTTTCTAAAGTCTAGATAGGTTTGGCAACTCGTAAAACTTTCAGAGTCATAATCTGAAGAATAATCGGGTTCAAAGGATTCTATGGCCAAAGACTTTTTAGACAATTTTTTACTCCCTTTTGGTGCCATCAAAACAACTCCACAGAACAACTTGCAACACACACCACCACACAACCACAATTATAGCACAATCCTACCTAACTAAGCATAAATATGAATGGAAACAATTCAAAAAGGAACATGAGAGGTTGTGTTTGTTACCTTGGAAGATGAAAAGGTGGGAAGTTGAAAGGTCACGACTCTTAAAACTGGCAGGATTTCGTCGCCTCGTCCAGACGTGCTCTCTTTCTTTAAAACAGAAATTTTGTGGGTGTGTGAATGAGACAAAATAGAGAAATTCAGCCTTTTTATAAAAACACAAGGGCATCTGGACGGACCCTGGAGGGCGTCTGAATGTGAGTAAAAAACGATGCCATTCAACTTAAAATTGTTGGCCCAAAAGGCAACCCAAGAGGGGGGTAAATTGGGTTTTTCAAAGATTAATAACAATTAAGATTAATTAAAATTAATCTAAACAATGTAATAGTGATCAATTTATATGTAATGCAATGTGATCAGTAGAAGAAAAGAAAACAGAGCAATAGAAAGAACACAAAGATTTACCGAGGTTTAACCACAATCCGTGGTCTACGTCCTCACCCCAAGATCCCCTTGAAGTCTTCCTCCACTCTGTAATCTCCAATTACAAATGAGTGTTGACTAACCAACTGCTTAGCTCATTATACACAAGAACTTCTACCCAAGTTCTTCAGCCACCAAGTGGTTTTGTCCAAGCTCCACTCAAACTTACACGAGTTTTCCTTTCTTAAGAGAACTCTCAAACTCTCACTGACAAGTGTATAAAAATATACAAGTAGGAAGCTTGTATATAAACTCTTGTATTGATTTCATCCGTTGGAGGTTGTTAGGTTTCATTTAATGCATGTCCAGTCTGTTATAACGTTAGATAAACTAGTTGTTATATTCTAAGGGTCGACTCCAGGCTTGTAGAATCGACACTTCTAGTTCTACATTTACCAGATGTTGTCCACTGTCTCCATGAGTCTACTCTTCACATCAATGAGTCGGCATCTTGTTCATTCTGTCTTCACGTCATTTTGCTTCTGTCGTCATAAGGCGACTCTTTAGTTTCATGAGTCCGCTCTTTGTACAGAAAACTTACTTCAGGTTTCACGAGTCGATTTTTTATATCAAAGAGTTGGCTCTTTGCTCATTTGATCTTCAAGTTTTTTGCGTTTGTCTTCATGAGGCGACTCCTTATTTCCATGAGTCAGCTCTTTGCACATTTTGTCTTCAAGCTTTCTGCGTCTGTTTCCATGAGGCGACTCTTCATTTTCATGAGTCCGCTCATTGCTCAGAAGTCTGCTTACAATGATTTAGTTCATCTCAGTAATAATATAAGATCTTCAATGGTTCTTCTCTTTAGGGTATGATGATTAATCAAAGTTCTTTAACTCATTAGAGTTAACTTCTACTCAATTTGGATTGGATCATTCATTATTCAGCTCTTCTTGATTTCCAAACTGTTAGAGCTTCATTCAATTAACTTTGAACACTTCTTCTTTGTATGCAAAGCTTCATCTTTAATTGTAGAACATTCTCTTTCAATGCCAAGCTTTTTCTATTATGTAGAGCTTCACAAAACATCATTGCCAATTTCATCTCTTTGCTAGCAGTTCTTTTTCTTCTTTAAAATCACTTCAATGAGACTTTTACAAACTTGATGAAATTTCTTCATACACATTGTCTTTATTGATTCTTTATATTTCAGAAGAATTCTTCACTTGGATTCTATGTAGAGATTAGGCGATCAATGTTAATATTCTTCTCAAGCAGCTTCCAATCACATCATCTTGAATCCACCTTTTGCACCCTTGATTGTAAGCACCCCATTTTTTACTGCTCGGCAATTTACTGTCCGTCCAAACTTGTACTCAAGTCAATATGGATGTATTCTAATCGAAATCAGCTCTCTAGGTCTAATCCCGTCTATCCATCGCTTCGCGGGCCCACCAGGCCCAAATAGAGGCAAAATGATCGAAATGTCCTTAGGGGCACTATTCGGTCCAATTCCAAATCAGGCACGTCTTTCCGGAGACAGTAAGTCCCCTTTCCAATTCCCACAGGCACGTCTTTCCGGAGACGGTAAGTCCCTTTTCTAATTCTAAATCAGCCGTGTCTTTTCGAAGACGGTAAGTCCCCTTTTCAATTTTAATTTAGGCACGTCTTTTCGAAGACGGTAAGTCCCCTTTAAACCTGTCGATAAGGACAGGACCCCAAGTCCCCTAGATGATAGGACAGTCCACCTTTGGCGCCTGCTAGCCCGCTAATGCAGAAATGTCCGTTTCGGCATGCCTTTCGAGAAAGTTGACTTCTCAAGCGCTAAATTCCTTTAGCAGCTTCCCGAGATCAGGCAGTGTCGGGAATGATTGCAAACCATCAGAGTAGCGGAAGTACTCGTAAACATCACAACCGTCAGAGTAGTGGAAATACTTGCAAGCAGGTTGATATAGGAAATTGTCAACAAACCCTTGTATCACGAGACAGCCGTCAAAGTGGTGAAAACACTCAAAACCCAGATCAACACCAGTGCCTGTTAGCCCACTTTGGTAAAAAATGACCAAACTGCCCTTAGAGCCATTTTTGGGCACGTTTCTCGAGAACACACCTGAGTCCTCATAATGGTAAGTCCACCCTTCCAAGATTGTCTTAAAGTCAATCCGGCATGATTAGGTCCCTTCTAGTCAGTTTCGGGCCAATTCCGAAGCTTTCAGGTCAAGATGACCATTTTGCCCCTAGGCATCCGAGCGCCCCGGGGACCACACCGACTTTGGGTATCAAACCGGTAACCTCCCGAGATTGCTTCTTATAGTGTTTTTAACCTTCTATTATCTTTCCGGATTATTCTGAGTCAGTTCCGGTAAACTCGGTGCAAAATGACCATTTTGCCCCTGGTGTGCCGGTCGCCTTTTCCGAGCACACCGGCTCTGGGTATCATACCGGCAACCTCCTGGAACATTTTAAATAATGTTTCCAAAATCTCGAGTCTTCTTCCGAGACATTCTGAGTTCGTCCCGATAGCTTTCTAGCTCGTTTGACCGTTTTGCCTCTAATGGCCCAGTCAACCATTCTGACAATTTTTGTGATCCTTTTTCAGGTCAACTACCTCTGGGACACTATTTTAAGTGTTCCTATCCCTTTCTGGCCTTCTGGGCGATTCCTGGCTCCTTAAATGCTTCCCGAACCTTCTGGAGTCACTCCTAGTGAAGCTAGGCTAAAAATTGCATGGTAGTCACTGGTACAGGTGCCCAAATCTTCCAAAGATACGTTGCTTGCCGGCTTAACAAACTTTCCTAACTTGCTGGCGCCACTAGTAGTGGTGCCAAGCTAAAAAGTGGCCTAGCGCCACTAGGAGTGGTGCCAAGAGGAAATTTGCCTTGGCGCCATTGCAATAGGCGCTAGGTGATTTTGTTTTTTATAAATACAGGGTCTCCTCCAGCATGAAGGAGGTCCGCAAACTCAGTCTAAAAACCTTACTTTTCGATATATAGAGCTCGTAGTCTCTCTAAACTCTAGTCTCCTTAGGTTTTCTAGACCTTAGCCTCCATACACAAACCCTAGTCTCCTATACACTCATACACTCTCATACACTCATACATTAGCCTCCAAAACCTCCTTTGAAGACTTGAAGTGCTGCAACCTAAAATTTTGAAGATTGAAGACAAACCCTTGAAGATTGAAGTGAAGACCGAAGCAAGGCAAGCAAAGCAAAGCGCGCAAAGCTAAGCAAAATAAAGATGGGTAGGCTTCTTATTTATGTTTACGCATCTTCCCCCCTCTCTTCTCTCTCCTAACCCACTTGGGTTTTCTTCTATTTTAATCCCCCATCTTCTTCCCCACTTCTTGCATGCTTGAAATAAGGGAATTCCCGGTCCATGTGTAGGATTAGGCTACTGGAGAGTCGCCGTGTCGGGGGCTTTCTTTTAGTCTAACCGGAGAGTACGTGGGTTCGGCCCTCTTGATTATGTGGTGAAGCCTTTAACCTTGTATGTTCACAACCCTTTTTACATTGTGCATATCATGATCTTGCATTCTTCCAAAATTCGTTTTCAAACTCGTTTTCAAAACTTACATTAACATCGTTTTCAAACTTACAACAAAATCTTCTTTTTCAAAACTTGTTTTCAAAATCACAATCCTAGGGTGATTCTAGACTTTTCATGGCTAGGGTTGCTTTAGAAAAGTGTTACATTTAAAGTGATCAATATGGTCCATATTTTCAAAACCTTTGTTGTTTTCAAAACCACTATTTTAAAGTGGTTCTAATCTTCTTATGGTTAGATTCGCTTTAGGAAAGTGAGATATTTTATGTACTTTTTAAAAACTCCCTTTTCAATTCTCTCCAATCTTCTTTCCAAAATTGTTTTTCAAAGCTCCCTCTAAAAAACTATTTTCAAAAACTTCCTTTTCAACTCATTTCCAAAACACTCTCTTCAAAATTCCTTTCCTAAAAACACTCCCTAGGTGTCCTTCTTAGAAAACTCTCTCCATAAATCTCTGTCCTAAAAACTCTTTCCTAAAAGCTTCTTACAAAGTCTTCTTTCTAAAACTTCTCTCAAATTCACTTTCTAAAACCTCCTCACTAGGATTTCTTTCCAAAAACTCTCTCTTTTCAAAATTCACTTTCTAGAAATTCCTCTCTAGGATTTCTTTCCAAAAATCTCCCTTTCTAAAAACTTATTTTCCAAAAATCCTTTTTCTTAGAATCCAAGTTAAGCCCTAGAGCCAACAATTAGGAAACCCTAGTTTTTCTTTCCAAAAACATGATTTTCAACCTTGCCTTAAAACCTAGGTTTCCAAAACCTCTTGTTTTTTTACATCGAAACTATATATATTTCCAAAACTATTTTCTACATCAAAACTATAGTCTTCCCAAAACTAGAATTTTCAAAACTCCATCTTTTCAAATCTATATCAAATCCTATCTTCCCTTTAGGAAACCAAAACCAATCTCCCATTTAGGAAACTAGATCCTATCCTCTGTTTTTTAAAACAAAATCAAAACATCTCTTTTTAGAAACAAAATCCAATCCTTTGTTTTAGGAAATAGGACTCTCAATCCTTCCAAACCCAAATCTTTCCTAATTCAATTCCTTCCTAATCTAGTACTTTCCTAAACTTAAACTTTTAAATCTTTCCTTAAATGTTAAGCTTTTAAACCTTTCTTAATTCCATCCCTTTCCAAATCTTAACTTTCCAAATCTAAGTTTTCAAACCCTTCTTAAACTCAAAACTTTTCCTAATTTCAAGAAATTTTAAAACTCAAACTTTGAATCTTTCTAAAATTCTAAACTTCCCTAAGCTTCAAATCTTTCCAAGTCTAAAACTTTCTAAATTCAAAACTTTCTAAATTCTAAGCTTTCCATCTTTCAAAACTTCCCTATTTTCAAAACATTCCAAATTCAAAACATTCTTAAAATAAAATCTTTCCAAACGAAATGTTTGCTATTTCAAAACTTTCTTAATCTAACACTTTTCTAAATTGAAACTTTCTTAAAATGAAACTTTTCTGATTTGAAAACTTTCCTAATTCGAAAACTTTCCAAAAGTGATACTTTTCTATTTTGAAACTTTCCTAAATCGGACATTTCCTAATTCAAACCCTTCCTAAATCCAATCTTTCTTTGATCTTCCAAGTCCAACATTCAAGTCAAAGTCTTTCTTAATCTCAAGTCCTTTCTAAGTCCCATCTTCCTAGGTCTAGGGTCTCTATTCTTCCATTTCAAATTCCAATATTTTATTCTAAATTCAAATCAAACTTGTTCTTCCAATCAAACTCTTTTTCTAATCCAATCTTCTATTTTCTATCGGACTCTTCTCCGAACTACGACTGACCTGATTCCTCCAAAATGATACGTAGGCAACCTTCCTAGGTGTGGTCACAATTTTTTTCAAGCTTTTATTTCCACAACCTTTTTCAAATCTCTAATTCCATTATCTATTTCAAACTTCCAATTCCAAATTTCTATTTCCAATTTCTAAAACTTTCCAATTCCCTAATTCTTTTCAAATCTCTTTCCAAATCTATTTTCCAACTTTCTTTTCTTGCACTTGCATATCATGCATCATGTCTTTTTTAAATATTTTTTTTTTTAAAGTGAATAGGATTGGACATCTGTTAGTTGAAGACTCTTATAGGTGAATTTAGGGTAAATAGACATGTAGGTACCACAAGGGCGGGGTAGGGTAATGACTTAGTGCGTCTTCCCTACACGTAACCAACTTCCAAACTAGAATCACTGTTTTCAAAGACCAAAATGGAGTTTATTTTCAAAAAGGGCATAAATGTTTTCTAAAGGTTGCCAAACAATATGTTCTCTTAAAAACCCTCTCTTGAGGTAGTATTTTCAAAATCGTTTTCAAAAACCTTAAGTGTGATCCTCGGATTGTGCTTAGTTTTTTAGGTGACCTAACTCACCTTAATCAAGTTAGGTGGCGACTCCAAATTGTTTTCTAGAAGCCCTTTATTCAAATCAATTTTCAATTCAAACCTAGTCGCACTCATTCTTCTTGGAGGGTGAGTTCTAACGAGAGAATACAGTGTTTTTTCCGCTTGTGTGTGTATTCCTCGGGTGCGAAAAATCTAGGCGCAACAGTTGGCGACTCCATTAGGGACACTTAGAGGGTTAGGCCGTAGTCATGTCTCTTTACGCTTCACCCATGTAGAGTCTTCAATTAACTTGTTCAATCCTATTCACTTTAAATTTTCGAAACTAAATTTTCAAAATTGTTTGAAAAAAAAAAACATGCATTTGTTCATATTATCTTGTATTAAGTTTGCCATCCACATACTAACTCTTGCATTTTTGTTTTGTAGGTACGCTTTTTATTTAAATTTTAACTGCCATGCATGAATGTGATGAATAGGATGAATGGGAGTTGTTGGGCTCTTTCCTCCGCTTTCAAAAATCGCACGCACACTAATGTGCACCTACATTCTGCATACTTGCCTTTTACCCTGATATGTCCTTTCTAGTTAGAAAGGGGGAATGGTATATTAGTTGTGGGCAAGATACTATATCAGTTTCTTCGCTTACGACCTCTTGATGGTTCTCCCGCTCAGATTACCAACCAATCATGGCACCACCTTGGGGAGTGGGCCTAGGTTTGAAGATTCGGGGACCGAGCCTTTTTAAGACGCATTAGTCAACCCTCAACCTTATGCTCATATAGACACCGTGCATAGCCAAATGTCTGCCGGATTTAAGATAGGCGCACCGTTTTCCAAAACCATAGAGGAAAGGGCGACTGGTCTTATTTTCATTTATACCTGTCTATTCCTGTTGTTATAATGATTGTATTCTTACTGTTATAATGACTATCTAATTGCTTATACATGCATGTTTACTTCAATTATATTTTCTCTCCTTATATTCTATGGATTCATTTTCATGCATCCTGTATTCCATGTCAAGACGAGAGTTCCAAGTAACTCAAGTCACCGCATTCTCATGCATATGATCAACCCATTGAGAGTGACACCAAGGTTCACTCTCCCTTGCATTAAACCTACCCAAACCCTAAGGGTTCCCATGTAACCCTAAGGACTCACGGTATGCACATCAATTCATTTCATAAGAGGGGCCACAATTCTTCCATGCTCACGGAGATAGGATTGTCCAGAAGACAAGGGGCAATCGATCAACAAGGTCTCTCAATGACCTTCTTGACATCAAATCCAACAAAGGCGAATCCAAAGACTCAAGAATAGTTTAGGGTTTCCTTTGTAAAATTAGATAAGTAGAACCCCCAAAGAAACATGTTCTCTCTCCCCCTGTTAAGTGTATTTTAATTTTTTTGTATATTAAACCTGAAGTTAAATATATTTCTTTATTTTCTGCGAATAAGTGAGTAAATAAATGCATGAACGAAGGAAAGGTTCCCGTCTGATGGTAAGGTATCTGCATACAAGGATAAATCCCCTATCTCCAAAAGTGAGCCAATAGACCATGTGTAGTCTCCCTCCTAAAGAGGGGCACCCTAGAGCATGCATTACATAAAGATTTGTCAAGATAAAACATTGACTCTTTTCCTTTGTTGGTTTCAAGTACCTCTCCTCGTCCCTCTCCCCCGGTCTTACAAGCCAAAAGCTAAGAAACGCCCATGGAATTACTTTTGATACTTTAACTCTATTACTAGCGGAGGCAAGAGGAGTCAGATATAGGATGACCAAAATGGAAGGCATACTATCTTCACTCTTATCGCATGCAACCCATGAGCAAGCAGAGTTCTAGTAGGCCTAAACCCATGATGGACGAAAAAGGATGAAGAAGGAAGACCAAGACTATACCTCGACTATTGCTTACCAACAACCTCCCTAGGCCGAGGGCCTTGCTCGGATGCCTTCCAAACCAACCTCTAACCAAACCTATAGATTATATAATATCTCCTACGGATGCCATCCCAACGCATTTGGCCCTGTCACCGAAAATTATCCCATTTTAAAACATAAAACCCAAAGCCCTTTCAATTCCCGAGTCATCAACCCGGTTGTGACCTCACCAAAGCTTGGTTCCCAATCATAAAAAATATTTATAACACCTCCTTGGCCTAGGCGAACAAGTGAGAAAAAGCGGACATTTACTAAACTCGTGTGCTCACAGACCACGACCTATTTTGGTCTCTTAACAGCCGGATATCTGAAGCCTATACCTGCCCGACCCCAGCCCAATCCTCTGCCTCATTATTTTAAATTTGCAGCAAACTGTAAGTATCATTTCGGCGACCAAGGACATAACACTGAAGATTGTTTGACCCTCAAGCATAAGATTCAAGACCTGATAGATAACAAGATTATTGGCTTACGACCAGCAAATCCTTCTCTGAACGGCTCTACGAACCCTCCGCTAGACCACACCGTCAACGTTATTACAAAGTTTGGTAACAACAAGATTTGTTTTGATGCATGGCAAGAGATATATTACAAAGATGGGGAAGAAATGAAATGCGAAGATACAGAGCAGTGTCATGCCTAGTTATGGTATAACCTCGATAAAATGCCGACCCCCGAAGACGAGCTTGCATATGAATCTGTGAAGAAAATTGACCAGGAGCTGTCCAAACACAATGATAAGAATCCCCCATTGGGTATACCTGAGGAATGCCGAGCCACGACTGGACGCCGGAGCAGAAAACCTCAGGCTTGACCTATTAGCCTGGAAGAAGACGAGTCGCCCGACTGGTTTGTCAGAGAAGCTACAGAGCAAACAAATAAAGGTAGGACGGTCAAGAAAGCTGACAATTACATCATCACCACCAACTCACCTGGAACTCCGAGAGAAGCATCTACCTGTCCTGCCTTGGCTGAAGATCTCAACCATAGATGGAACGCTGATATGAGCATTATCCCAAAGCCCTATTAAAAAATCCCGGAATCCTATCAAAAGCGTACAAGAGAGGGGTGTTTTCACCCACTTTTTTTTTTTATCCCTTTTACTTCCTGTCTTTAAATCGATGTTTGCATTTTCTTACTGCTCAAGAACTCTATGCTTTCCATAAAAAATGATAATAGTAATCAAATGATAGTCCTCTTTTTCATTGCTGCTATCTTATATGTCTCTCGTGAATGGTTAACTACTTTCTACGCAAGGGACATGATTTACCTTATGGAATGATCCGACTTGAAGGGATGATAGCATGATTAACCACTCGCCAAATGATTAGCTTTTCAGAAAGAAAGAGGACGAGGATGAGTGAGGATACTACCCAAAAGCAACACTTGCAAGACATTGAAGCTAAGTGATGTGCGATCAGATTATCAAAATGAAGGGGAGCCATCTTCCATTTTCCAACATATAAAAAATAGTAATAAAAAAAATGCTTATATTCCCTTTGTTTAACCCTTAAAGCCTTGGAACAAACGAAGTTTTCTTTGTCAACCCCGATCTAAGACTATCCTCCCTACACTGGAGCAGACAATAGTTGAAAACTCTAGTAATGGTATCCACCCCCACTGTGCTAAGGTAGTATCGAAAGCTCTATAGATCAAGCAATCTAGTTCAAAGTGAAGAGAGGCCCTCATTTCATTTCCCATACAGTCGGAAGCAACCCCTTGTCAAACCCGTTGAGCTATTTATCCTTTTTTCAAGAAAACTCCAACCTAGGGATCACCACCCACATTGGGTTAGATTGAATTGCCAAGGAAAAGGTCTAAGGAAAAAGGGTTGAAGAATTACTCGTTCCACAAAAAGGAAAAAGATAAAAAGGACAAAGCGAAGGAAAAGAGTTGTCAAAGGGCAAAATACCTCAAAAAAAAAAATCTCTAAGGAAAGGCCTGAAGAAGACCATGATTGAGTCATCTTCAAAAGCATAATAAGAAGTTTGAAAGAGAAGATAGTCATGTTTCTCTCAAAAAACATATAGAAAGGGGGAAAGAAAAGAGTCATTTTCACCAGGAGAAGTGTATTTTAAAGGTGATCCTAGGTTACAAAGAAACCCAGTAGAAACAATAAGTTCGAGCCTTTATCATTTCTTGCAAAACCCCAAAACCATGGCTTACATTACAACCCTACTAAAGTCCCTCTGATTGAAAACAGATTGCTTGATCTAAATAAGCTAGATACGTTGCCGAAGCTAAGGAGGGATGCTAGCCCTATTGAAAAAAAAATTCAAGGATGGTACGGATCTAAACCTTGTTGAAAACAACATTGAATTTGAGCCTACATATCCCGTCATTTCGAAAACCCCATAACCTAACCTACATTACGGTCCTAAACAAAGTCTCCTCGGATTGAAAGGACTGACCGCTTATCGCTCTACTGAAGGTCGGGAAAGCTGTTGCTAAAACCCCGAGAGTCGAGAGTTTCAGCCTAACAATCATATACACTAACCCCAAGGTAGAGAGTCGGAGGCGATTAAAAGGTTGAGAAAGGTACGAAGTGCAATCATCCAATCAAGGTAAGGTTGAGCCAGCGGAGAGGCCAAGCCCCCCCCCCCCCCCCCCCCCCCCCCCCCCGAAAAGGAAGAAGTTACCATTTCAAAGATATCGAGTTTGACAGCACCTTTTGTCATTCTGTTAGTTGATATATTTCTAATATGTGCATAAAAGTAATAAAAAAAAATGGCATGAGCTTTTCATATATAGGATATAACTCCCTATAGAAACAGAAGTCACTAACACAGTTTAATGTCAAATGTCAACTCATGTAACATCATCATCCATCACATATATCTGATCATATGCCTATAAAGATCATAAATGTATCTGTCTATCCATGCATCTAAATACCATAAATATCAATCTTTGTACAAAACTTACAAAATAAAACTGTCTAACATAAATACACCTCAAGAATAAGGGCAAGGGAAGATCAGAATCTCCACAAGGGGCATCTATCAAAGGTCAAAGTCAATATCATCTAGATCGAAATCCCTGAAACCCGGCATCGGAGGAGGCGGATAACTACTCGAAATACCAGCATCCTGTAGAGAAGATAGAACCGAAATCAACCACATGAAATAAGAACTAAGCAATAGCAAAACAAAAAAAAGGGGAGAAACGACGACATACCCTGCTACCTCCCATCTGAGCTATCCGAGCCGTCAAGGAAGCCACCTCTGCCTGATACTGATCTCGCTTTGTTTGGTATCGACCCCTCTGATCCCTCACAGCAGTAAACTCAACCTGGGGCACATATCCTCCGACTCAACGCCACAAGTCAACCACCTCTTGGCCCATAACGTACCCGCCGATTACTACCTCAAACTGGGTAAAGGCACTGACAGAATGAGTCCCAAAGTGCGCAGCATAATCTGTATCCAGAGGAAGCAAGAACTCGGCACCCGGCTACCACTCCTGATAGGGGATAGGCACTCCCGCCACCAAGGCCTCAAACATATACTCTAGCGGAGCTCCTGCTGATCGAAACTCCTCATGAAACTGCCGCCAGTGTCGCTTTCTTAGATAGGACTCCTAAGTATCATCACTGAGAAAAACAGCCCTCGACAAGGACAGCGGGACCAAGTACCGTACAGTCTCATAATGAGCAGATCCAATGAAGGGCCACCAAGTCAAGTCTCTTGCCTTAATCAACTCCAGGTTCGCCCGTAGCGTCACGAAATCAGCAATCTCCGATCGCTGGGCCACCCGGTCACGAGCCCACCTCAAAGCATAAGGATAAAGGTCGTCCTCAACAACTGCGGGGTGACGATCAGGCAGGCACTCATAGCTCCACCAAACAAGAAAGGGCCAAAAACTAGTCATGCTGCCCCAACAGGAAGGAGTTTGGACCCGCATTGATCGAAGGAAGTAGCCAAAGGAGAAGGATCCCCAATCCAGCTCAGACAAAGCCCCAAGATCAGCTACTATGCTCATTAACCGAAAAGGCACGAGCGACTTATTGTTATTGCAGAAGCAACTGAAGATGGTATATAGAACAAGTCGCCATCTCATAATGTCTTGCCTGGCAGGCGATGGCTCAACAGCAAAGGTACGGTCATCCAGATTGAGCCAAGAGACTGGGAAGGCCGAACACTCAGGAGGAGGCAAGTTTAGCAGAATACAGGCCTCGTCTCTATTGACTGACTATAAAGTGATCCACCGGCCGATGAAGGAAAGCCCTGTGATGATTGCCCAATCCATTGGAGTGGGACCTAACTCGAAGCCGACAAAATGGAAGGTCCTGGTCTTTCCAAACCACCGCTCAACCAGCGCCAGTACCAAATGCCGGTTCAAGCGGTCAGCTTGTAATCCTATGAAGGCTCCAAATCAGATCTCAGCCAAAAAGGCACGATATGATGGAGCAGCCCGCTGCATGGTCACGAAGACCTGATGAACAGCCCTTCTAAAATCTGTATGTACCCGTGAAGGGGGCAAATGCTGTCTGGAGTATACACTGGGGTGATAAGCAAGATCCCCGAGTGGTGGAACATCTGGTACTTGCAGATCTCCCAAGTCAGCATTCATCTGCCTGTGCCTGGAGGAGGCTCTCCCATAGCCAGTGGCCTGGTCGCCCATACTCGGTACCTCCTCCACCGCACTAATCTCCTCGACGAAGGCCTGCTCAATTGGAGGAAAAGGGCCGACAGGTGACCTACTCCCCTGACTACTCTACTAGACAGCGCCTGCCCCGTAGATCGTCGACTACCTTTAGATCGACTGGAACCACCGGTGGAATTTGTCCGAGCCGCCTTCCCTGAGCGACGTCTCCTCTCAGAACCATCATCACCCGTGTCTGCCATCCTAGAAAGGTAAGTCAAGGTAAGAGGTGTTAGTATACCATACATGCAGTTAAAATAATAATAAAATAAAATAAACAACAAACAACAAAAAATAATAAAAAGATTTCAAATTATCAGTCAAAATAAATTTCCTACACATTTTAATTTTCCAATTTCAAATCAAATCTCAAGGGTTTTTTTGACTTTTTCCTTCGAAAAGATTTTATTTCTAAACCTTTTCCAACTCTTTCCCTAATTTCTAATAAAAAAGAAAAAATTTTTTTGACATCAACACAAAACACAAATTGTGCACTTCACAATGTTACAATCATATGACATCGGCACCCGTGCACACTCTTTAATTTTTCGAGATTTTCAAAACACATTGTTTTATTTTTCAAATAAATCAATGGTTTTCAAAGTTATCCTAAAATTTCTCAAAATCATTTCAAATGTTTTCTAAAAATATTACTACATTTTTCAAAATTTTAAACTCTAAAAATTTCATCAATTTCTTGAGTTTTTCTATTTTCCTAATTTTCTAAGTATTTTTCTATTTTTCAAAAAATCAAAAATTCACTAAGTTTTCAAAAAATCACGAAACTTCACACGGTTGTTAAACACATTTTTCTAAGGCACATTGCACAAAAATTTAGCCAGAAAACTCAATGCCTAAGCCTGTAGGAGCAAATCCCCAATTCCTGCAGAAAACTCTCTTCATATAATCACGTAAAATCACTCAAATTCAATCAAACAAGCACCAAAATGCAAAAATAACATCACCATAATGTTCAAAACATATCAAAATATTAATTTTTACTATTCACATGGTTCAAACGAAATTCTATACATCAAAATCAACAGAAATTTGAAAACTCACTCTTTAGAGTTCTCCGGCGAAATCTTCTCTTTCGGCGACTTTTCCAGAGACGTGGTCTCCTTTCGACAATCACCTGTGGTGTCCAAGAGGTGTTCCTTCAATGTCCAAGTCGGCTACCTTGCAATGTCTCTCGGTTTTGCAAAAAACTTTCAAAACCCACAGCAACGCCGAACCAGAAATGTTTCTGGTTTTATTTCTAAACCTGGCGCCACTAGCAGAGGCGCCAAGCCTTTTCTGCAAAAGGCACCACTCCTAGTGGCGCCAATTGCCAATTTTGGGCAGCTTTGCCCTTTTTCCCGCCAAAACTCGTTTTCGAAGGCCCTTTGGGCCCAGTATCCAATTTCAAACCCCTGTTGTCGAAAATTTTCAAAGTCCGTCCCTCCGACCATCTCACGATCAACACAAGACTCTTACTTTATCGTTTTCTGTCTTGGACAAGTAAAGACAGAAAAAGAGGGGCAGCTCTAAGCATCCCATTTTTGACCACTCGGCTGTCTATGGTCCGTCCAGACTTGTACTGAAGTCAATATGGACGTATTCCAATCGAAATCAGTTCTCTAAGTCTAATCTCGTCTATCCATCGTTTTGCGGGCCTACCAGGCCCAAATAGAGGGAAAATGATCAAAATGCCCTTAAGGGCATTGTTCAGTCCAATTCCAAATCAGGCGCATCTTTCCGAAGACGGTAAGTCTTCTTTCCAATTCCAAATCAGGCATGTCTTTCCGAAGACGGTAAGTCCCCTTTCTAATTCCAAATCAAGCGCGTCTTTCTAGAGATGGTAAGTCTCCTTTCCAATTCCCACAGGCACGTTTTTCTGAAGATGGTAAGTCCCATTTCCAATTCCAAATTAGGTGCGTCTTTTCGGACACGGTAAGTCCCTTTTCTAATTCCAAATTAGGCACGTCTTTTCAAAGACAGTAAGTCCCCTTTTCAATAGAAAATCAGGCACGTCTTTCTAAAGACGGTAAGTCCTCTTTAAACCAGTCGATCGGGATGAGACCGCAAGTCCCCTAGATGGTAGGACGGTCCACCTTTGGCACATGCTAGCCCGCTAATACAGAAATGTCCATTTCGGCACGCCTTCCAAGAAAGTTAACTTCTTAGGCGCTAAGTCCCTTTAGCAGCTTTTCAAGATCAGGCAGTCTCGGGAATGATGACAAATCGTTAAAGTAGTGGAAGTACTCGTAAACATCACAACCGTCAGAGTAATGGAAATACTCGCAAGCAGGTTGATATAGGGAATTGCCAACAAACCCTTGTATCACGAGACAGCCGTCAGAGAGCTGGAAACACTTAAAACCCAGGTCAACACCAATGCCTACTAGCCCACTTCGGTAAAAAAATGACCAAACTGCCCCTAGGGCCATTTTTCGACACGCTTCTCGAGAACACACTTGAGTCGTCAGAATGGTAAGTCCACCCTTCCAAGATTGTCTTAAAGTCAATCCGACATGATTAGGTGCCTTCTAGTCAGTTGCGGGCCAATTTTGAGGCTTTCAGGTCAAGATGACCATTTTGCCCCTAGGCATCTTAGCACCTCGGGAACCATACCGGCTCTGAGTATCAAACCGGTAACCTTCTGAGATTGTTTCTTATAGTGTTCTCAACCTTCTATTATCTTTCCGGATCATTCCGAGTCAGTTCCGGTAAACCCGGTGCAAAATGACCATTTTGCCCCTGGTGGGCCGGTCGCCTTTTCTGACCATACCGGCTCTAGGTATCAAACCGGCAACCTCCTGGAACATTTTAAATAATGTTTCCAAAATCTTGAGTCTTCTTGCAAGACATTCTGAGTCCATCTCGGTAGCTTTCTAGCTTGTTTGACCGTTTTGCCCCTAATGGCCCGGTCAACCCTTCTGACAATTCTTGTCATCCTTTTTCAGGTCAACTACCTTCAGGACACTGTTTTAAGTGTTCTTGTCCCTTTCCGGCCTTCTGGGCCATTCCTAGCTCCTTAAATGCTTCCCGGACCTTCCGGAGTCACTCTTAGTGAAGCCAGGCTAAAATTGCATGGTAGTCACTAGTGCAGGCGCCCAAATCTTCCAAAGATATGTTGCTTGCTGACTTAGCAAACTTTCCTAACTTACTGGTGCCACTCCTAGTGGCGCCAAGAGGAAATTTGCCTTAACGCCACTACAACAGGCGCCAGGTGATTCTGTTTTCTATAAATACAAAGTCTCCTCCAGTGTGAAGAATGCCCGCAAACTCAGTCTAAAAACCCTATTTTTCGATATACATAGCTCATAGCCTCTCTAAACCCTAGTCTCCTTAGGTTTTTCAAACCCTAGCCTCCATACACAAACCCTAGCCTCCTATACACTCATACACTCTCATACACTAACCTCCAAAGCCTCGTTTGAAGACTTGAAGTGCTGTAACCTTAAGTTTTGAAGATTGAAAACAAACTCTTAAAAATTGAAGTGAAGACCGAAGCAAGGCAAGCAAAGCAAAGCCCGCAAAGCTAAGCAAAATAAAGAAGACATAAGATAAGCTTCTTATTTACGTTTACGCATCTTCCCCCCTCTCTTCTCTTTCCTAACCCACTTGGATTTTCTTCTATTTTAATCCCTCATCTTCTTTCCCCACTTCTTGCATGCTTGAAATAAGGGAATTCCCGATCCATGTGTAGGATTAGGCTATTGGAGAATCACCGTGTCGGAGGCTTTCTTTTAGTCTAACCGGAGACTACGTGGGTTTGGCCCCCTTGATTATGTGGTGAAGCCTTTAACCTTGTATGTTCACAACCCTCTTTGCCTTGTGCATATCATAATCTTGCATTCTTTCAAAATTCGTTTTCGAGCTCGTTTTCAAAATTTGCATTAACATCGTTTTCAAACTTGCATCAAAATCTTCTTTTTAAAACTTGTTTTCAAAATCACAATCCTAGGGTGATTCTAGCCTTTTCATGGCTAGGGTTGCTTTAGAAAAGTGTTACATTTAAAGTGACCAATATGGTCCATATTTTCAAAACTTTTGTTGTTTTCAAAACCACTATCTTAAAGTGGTTCTAATATTCTTATGGTTAGAATCGTTTTAGGAAAGTGAGATATTTTATGTACTTTTTAAAAATCTCTCTTTCAACATACTTTCTAAAAATTTTCTCCAATCTTCTTTCCAAAATTGTTTTCAAAAGCTCCCTCCAAAAAACTGTTTTCAAAAACTTCCTTTTCAACTCCTTTCCAAAACACTCTCTTCAAAATACTTTTCCTAAAAACACTCCCTAGGTTTCCTTCTTAGAGAATTCTCTCCCTAAATCTCTTTCCTAAAAATTCTTTCCTAAAAGCTTCTTCCAAAGTCTTCTTTCTAAAACTCCTCTCAAATCCACTTTCTAAAAACTCTTCACTAGAATTTCTTTCCAAAAATCTTTCTTTTCAAAATTCACTTTCTAGAAATTCCTCTCTAGGATTTCTTTCCAAAAATCTTCCTTTCTAAAAACTCACTTTCCAAAAATTCCTATTCTTAGAGTCCAAGTTAAGCCCTAGAGCCAACAATTAGGAAACCATAGTTTTTCTTCCCAAAAACATGATTTTCAACATTGCCTTAAAACCTAGGTTTCCAAAACCTCTTATTTTTTTACATCAAAACTATATATATTTACAAAACCTATTTTCTACATCAAAACTATAGTCTTTCCAAAACTAGAATTTTCAAAACTCCATTTTCCAAATCTATGTCAAATCCTATCTTCTCTTTAGGAAACCAAATCCAATCTCTCATTTAGGAAACTAGATCCTATCCTCCGTTTTTTGAAACAAAATCAAAACATCTCTTTTTAGAAACAAAATTCAATCCCTTATTTTAGGAAATAGGACTCTCAATCCTTCCAAACCCAAATATTTCCTAATTCAACTAATTCCTAATCTAGTACTTTCCTAAACCTTAAGTTTTCTAAACTTAAACTTTTAAATCTTTCCTTAAACATTAAGCTTTTAAACCTTTCTTAATTCCATCTCTTTCCAAATCTTAACATTCCATATCTAAGTTTTCAAACCCTTCTTAAACTCAAAACCTTTCCTAATTTTAATAATTTCTAAAACTCAAACTTTGAATCTTTCTAAAACTCTAAAGTTCTCTAAGCTTCAAATCTTTCCAAGTCTAAAAATTTTTAAATTCTAAGCTTTCCAACTTTCAAAACTTCCTTATTTTCAACAAATTCCAAATTCAAAACTTTCCAATTTTAAAACTTTCTTAAAATGAAATCTTTCCAATTTCAAAACTTTCTTAAAACGAAATGTTTCCTATTTCAAAACTTTCTTAATCCAACACTTTCCAAAATTGAAACTTTCTTAAAATGAAACTTTCCTAATTCGAAAACTTTTCTAATTCAAAAACTTTCCAAAAATGACACTTTTCTATTTTTAAACTTTCCTAAATCGGACATTTCCTAATTCGAACCTTTCCTAAATCCAATCTTTCTTCGATCTTCCAAGTCCAACATTCAAGTCAAGTCTTTCTAAATCTCGAGTCATTTCTAAGCCCTATCTTCCTAGGTCTAAGGTCTCTATTCTTTCATTTGAAATTTCAATCTTTTATTCTAAATTCAAATCAAACTCTTTCTTCCAATCAAACTCTTTTTTGAATCCAATCTTTTATTTTCTATCGGACTCTTATCCTAACTACGACTGACCTGATTCCTCCAAAAGGATACGTAGGCAACCCTCATGGGTGCGGTCACAATCTTTTTCAAGTTTTTATTTTCACAACCTTTTTCAAATCTCCAATTCTATTATCTGTTTCAAACTTCCAATTTCAAATTTCTATGTCCAAATCTCTATTTCCAATTCCTAAAACTTTCCAATTTCCTAATTCTTTTCAAATCTCTTTTAAATGAAATCAATTTCTTTTCAAATCTCTTTCCAAATCTATTTTCCAACTTTCTTTTCTTGCACTTGCATATCATGCATCATGTCTTTTTTAAACATTCTTTTTCTAAATTGAATAGGATTGGACATCTGTCAATTGAAGACTCTTATAGGTGAATCTAGGGTAAATAGACATGAAGGTACCGCAAGGGCGGGGTAGGATGATGACTTAGTGCGTATTCCTTACACGTAATCAATCTCCGAACCTAGAAACACTGTTTTCAAAGAACAAAATGGAGTTTATTTTCAAAAAGGGCTTAAATATTTTCTAAAGGTTGCCAAACAACATGTTCTCTTAAAAACCCTCTCTTGAGGTAGTATTTTCAAAATCATTTTCAAAAACCTTAAGTGTGATCCTCGGATTGTGCTTAGTTTTTTAGGTGACCTAACTCACCTTAATCAAGTTAGGTGGCGACTCCAAATTGTTTTCTAAAAACCTTTTATTCAAATCAATTTTCAATTCAAACCTAGTCGCACTCATTCTTCTAGGAGGGTGAGTTTTAACGAGAGAGTACAGTGTTTTTCCTGCTTAAGTGTGTATTCCTCGGGTGCGAAAAATCTAGGCGCGACATTGATGAAGTCCTCTTTTGAGCTTTTTCAATCTCTTCACAATCAACTCATCTTCAACTAATCTTTACACACTCTGATGAAGTCTTTTATCATTCTGAGTGCAAGACAACTTCATTGAGTCTATACATGCTTGACGAAAGCCTTATTTGAACACCTTCAATCTCTTCAAATGCAAATCATTTGTTTGAAGTAGAAATAAGCGTCAATGCTCTGTTTGGTTCATGGCATAGCTCTTGAAATTCATTGCTTGATCTTGAGCTTGTTGTGCATTCATTTTGACATGTATGTCGCGCCCTAGTTTTCGGGTGTCCAAGGTCTTTTCGGTTTGGAGACAGAAAGCAAGAAACTCTGTCACTAGGACTCATCCTCCTAGAAGGACAAGTGCGACTAGGTTTGAAAATTGGTTTGACTAAGGGTTTTTAAGAAAAATAGGAGTCGCCACCTAACTTGATTAAGGTGAGTTAGGTCACCTAAAACTAAGTGCTAATTCGAAGATTAAACTTAGGGTTTTTGAAAACTCCCTCAAGAGAGGGTTTTTTTAAGAAGATAGGTTGTTTGACAACCTTTGGAAAGATTTAAGCCCTTTTTGAAAACAACTCCATTTTGGTCCTTCGAAAACAGAAGTCTATGGTCCGGGGGTTGGTTATGTGTAGGGAAGATATCCTAAGATCATCACCCTACCCCGCCCTTTTGGTACCTACATGTCTAATTACCCTTTGTTCACTCACTAGAACAACCGGTTGCCAGTGTCCACTTAATATCCACTTTAGAGTTTTGAAAATGGGGTTTAGTCATCACCTTTTGAATGAATGATGCATGATGCAAGTTTTGGAAGAAGTTTGAAAATATGGGAGTTTTGAAAGAGTTTGAAATGAGAACTTTAAATTGATTGAAAGTTTTTGAAAGGGGATTGGAGTTGAAAATAGAAGTTATGACCGTACCATTTTAGATTGCCTACGTATCTCATTTGGCGAGAATCAGGTCATTCGTAGTTCGGGTAAGAGCCTGATGGAAAATAGGCGCATTAGGGCCTTTGGAAAGTTTGAAGACACTTTGAGGTCTTTGGAGAGGTTTAAGATACTTTGTGGTCTCGAAAGCTTTGACTTGGAATAGGATAGTGGAATGTTTTTGGATCAAATCAAGGAATTTTTAGTAAATGCTTTGGAGTAAATCAAGAGAGTTTGAGAGTATTTTTGAAGTCTTGTTTTGAAAATCTTTGAGGTATGACTTTGGAATGTTTTGATAAATTAGTTTTTGAAAGTGGCTTTTGAAAATGGCTAAGGGTTTGGAGTCCTAATATGGACAACCTTGGAGGTTGCTTTTGCTATATCACTTTCCTTTGGAATCCTTAACCATAAGAGGGCTAGGGACACCTTAGGTTTGTGACCTTTTGAAAACATTTTTGAAAATGCCTTAAAGATGGAGTGTAGAAGCATTTGAAGAGTTTATGGAGTTGGCTTTTTGAAATCAAGCGAGTATGAGGTTTTGGAAAAGTGGGTTATGAGAATAGTTTAAATTTGAGAGATCATTTAGAAAAAGGGCTCAAGAGTTGGAACCTTGAAGTATACTAATCTAGGTTGGGTTGGCCTAGGGTTAAGAGTGACCTAAGGTTAACTAACTTGGGTTAGGTTAACCTAGGGTTAAGGTGACCTATGATTAACTAACTAAGGTTGGGTTAGCCTAAGGTTAAGGTAACCTAGGGTTAACTAACTTAGGTTAGATTAACCTAGGGTTGGATAACTAGGGTCAAATTAACCTAGGGTTGGGTAACTAGGGTCAAATTAACCTAGGGTCAAATTGGAAGATGATTTTGAAAAGTTGTTTGATGCATTTTTAGAAAGAGTTTTGAAAAACCAAACATGTTATGCAATGAACTTTAGTAAGGCATCTTTTTGAAGATCATTTCCATAAAAAATTTTATTCTAGCCAAGAGTATGGTTTGTATGGATGGTGCTTGGAGACCATCCCAAGGAAGGCTCCTTCATGGCCATTACAACCATTATTTTGGCAAGAGTGCAAGGGGTCAAAAATCAATATGATAACAACTTTATGAATCACCATTTTTAATGCAAGGATGGAGAAAATAAATTTTTGGAAACCATCTTTGGACAAGGATTTTTGAAAACCATTTTCTAAGGAGACCATTCTTACAAGAGAGGGTTCCTATGGCCAAACAAAAGAGAGACCACTCAAGAGAGGGCTCCATGGGGCCATTTCAACCACTAAACTTAAAAGAATGGAAACCTTGGAATTTGGAGAGCTTGAAAACAATTCTTATGCAAGTCAAAATGCGATGATGCCAAAAAGAGAGTTAGGTTAGTAGGGAATCATCTAAGGCATGATTTTCTAAGTTATCATCCCAAACTTCAAGTAGCTAATTCTTGAAACCATTTTTTGAAAGAAATATAGAGCTTGGAAATGGCATGGAAATAAGGGTAGTGTGAGCATTGTAGAACATGGTGATAAGCATGAAAATGAAGCCAAGCACACGAGGCATGACCTAAATAATAATATGCAAGAGGTCATGAGCACATATAAGGCTTTTAGGCTATACCACATAAACAAAGGGCTCCTAGGCCATACCATCTTAAAGTAGGCTAGTGAGAGATCCCCCTACACGGTGGCTCTCACTTGCTTTCCTCTAAGCATAGACTAAGAGCCCTCTTGGCTCAAGCATGCAAGAATGGGGGGTTGAAGATGGGGATTAAAATAGAGAATAGCCTAAGTAGGCTATGAGGGAGAAGAGAAGAGTTGGGGAAGAAAAAAATGTAAAAGGGATACTACCTTTTGCCTTCAACACACTTGTAGTCTTTAATGGATGTCTTGATTGGAGTTTGAATGACTTCAAGAAGGCTTGAAGGGCTGGAGGGGAGTGTTTAATGGTGCCTAAAGTCTTGTAGATGAAGTGTATAGGCTTAAGGGAGGTAGAATCTAGCCTAAGTGTTGGAGGAGGAGAATATGTATGGAGATTCGAGATTCTGGAGCAGTTTCAGCAAGGCTTCGCATCAATTTCGGAGATGGAATATGCAAAGGGGGAGGATGGTATTTATAGGTAAACTGGAACAGGCCTGGCGCATGTGCTACATGCGCTTGGCCAAAATTTGCCCTGGCGCATGTAGCACATGTGCAGATACTGTTCCATTGCCAAACTGACACGCGGCACCTAGTGTATTGTTTAAATCTCGATGGTTGATCGAAATTTGGTCGATCTGATCAAAATTTGGGCGCATGTAGCATACGCTCCATCACCGGGAAGGTTCATTTAAACTTTGCCTCGATAATTGAGCCAACCAGAAAGGTTTCGGGGAAATCGGCCGCATTCGAGATGTTCTCCTAGGGCTTCTCGTGAACTTTCATGTTTTTGAAAAGTTTGAATTGTGTTTGAAAGCGTGGGATATCATATCGAAAAGCGTGCATAAAAGGATATCTTTGTGGAGCATCTGTGATACGTTCCAAGGGTGTTCGAAAGTAGCTATTTTCGTGTAGTGTGATCGAGGCCTTTGGGAAGCGATCTTTTCAATCGAACTATACTGATGAAAAGTACACTAGAAATACTTTTAAAAATTTCCAGATTTATGCATTTCTTAAGTCGTTTGACGGTGCATTTTAATTAGAGAATTGGAAAAAAAGTCAACCTCAGCGGAGCGTCTGCGAGATGCTCCAGGGGTTATTGAAAGTTACAGTTTTCAAGCCATACGATGAGGAGCTTCAGGAAGCGATTTATCCAATTGAGCCGTATCAATAGAAAGGTCTATGAACGAGCTTTCAGGAATTCTCTGGTTTATGCGTTTTCTCAAGTCATTTAACAGTGCATTATAACCAGGGAATCGGGAGAAAATACAATTTCGACGGAGCGTCTGCGAGATGCTCCAGGGAACTTTTATCGAGTTGCAGGTGTTTAATGTCCTAAGGTCTTCCTTAGGTTAAACAGAGGCGTATGGCCAGGCCCACTATTCAGTAACCTAGGACCGGTGTTGTTTTGGGGCGCGTTTGTGTTGTCAGGGGCAAAATGGTCATTTTGGTAGGCTTTGGCTGAAAATGGTCAGGAATGGATTGGAGTGTCATGTTAAGTGTGTCGGGTCATTCAGGGATGTTTTCAATAGATTCTTTTACCGTTCGGTGGGGTTTATGCAGTGCTGAAGTGTTTAGGGGCAAAATGGTCATTTTTACCGGAGTTAGCTGAAACGGGACCGAAATTGGACTGGATAGGCGTAGAGTACACCTAACGGTTTAGTAACATTTTGGAAGGATGGACTTATCATTTTGAGGGATTTTGAGCTTTCTCAAAACGTGCCTGGAGGCCCAAGGGGCAGGTTTGGTCATTTTTCACCGAGTCGAGTTAGCAGGCGCCGGTATTGACCTAGGTGTTGGTTCTCGAGACCGCCCGATCTTGGAAAACTACTTGTGTGGTGTTGGTCACTAAGAACGCCTAGTCTTAGGGAGTTACCTGTAGGGTGGTGTTGGTTTCTGAGAACGCTTGGTCCCAAAAAACAACCTGTGAAAGCGGTGTTGGTCTCCGAGAGTGCTTGGTCCTGCAGAACTACCGAATGACAGACATTCTATATTAGAGGGCTAGCGGGGGCCAGAAGTGAACCGTCTAGAATTTTGACAAGGTGTTGGTCCCTGAGATCGCTCGATCTCGAGACGCTACTTGGATAGCGTTGGTTTCTCAGACCACCCGGTCTGGAAAGTTGCCTGAAATGATGGTGCTTACGGCTTCAGCGGGTCCTTGTGGGCCTGAGAAGAGACCAATTGGCTGGATTGGAGATTGAAGGGTTCATCTTGAGCTTGCATGTGCTGTAGTGTCTGAAAACTAGACCCGGTCAAGCCAGAGATTAATTAGTGGGCAAAAATAGGGTGCTTACAATGTATTAGACTTATAATTTAACTTTAAGTCTAAATTATAAATTTTATTAATCTGCATACTAAGTAAATGCATTAGTAAAATAACATAAGGTTTGGTTATCATCAAAATCAACATGGAGATTAACCTTGAGTCAACAATCTCTCCCTTTTTGATGATAACAAAACCTTTACAAAATAAGTTCATATATATGATTAAATGAAATGAATAGATTTAAATATCATACCAGTAGAGAACTCCCCCTTTGTTTCGTAATTAAGCAAATGATGCTTAGAGGACAGAAGACTTTTAAAAAAACCTTCCAGGAAGTTTTTGTCAGTAAATTCAATAACAAATTGAGGGAAATGAATCATGTTACTCCCCATGAGAACATGCTCTACATATATATATATATATATCAATTATTTCATTTTATTTCCATTTCTTGTCCAATGCTTGTTCCCGAATGAAGTTTATATATACTCAATCTTGAACAAATACTTCTCCCCCTCTATTTATCAAATTCTTCTTGTCAATTTCTCTCCAATTCTAAGCTATGTGCAATTCATTTTTCAACAAACACATATAGTTCAATTCTTTTCCCAAATTCAAGTTATTGGTTTAAATTAAACTCAAATTGTCTTGTCCAATTTTGCTCCAATTCTTCTCTCAATTCTTCTTTGTCCAATTTTGCTCCAAATCTTCTCCCCCTTTTTTGTCAATCCATTAAAAAGAGAAAGAAAATGGAAAACATAGATAGGTACAATAGCAAAAAAAAATATTAAAACAAGATAATAAGCAATTATCAGGAAAGCAATCAAACAACCACGAATTCAAAGAAATCAATTGGGCACCCGAACAAAAACATATCTCATTCATTGATCATTGAGATTACAAAAGAAATTGTTACAGTTAATTATCCACAAAAATTATGCAATAAAAAAAATGTTATAACAGGCCCATAAGTATGCATGATGATAGGACACGGGCGAATATGAGGTGAAGAGAAGTGAGGAAGGTAAGGTTAGGTAGAATAAGGAAAGGGGAGTCTAGTGAGTATCAGATTTAGTTGCCGAAGAGTCCTCTTCTCTAGCTTCTTCTCTTTCCTGTGCTTCCTCCTTTTCTTCATTAACATCTTTTTCCTCTTCTTCTTTTTCTTCTGTAATTTTTTCTTTTTCATTTCTCAACATTTATACTTCCTTTTTGAGTTCTCTCATCTTTCTTTCCCTAATCATCATTCTTGTAGTTGCAATGTTTGCCTTGTGATTCAATTTGTCAAGAGATTCCATAACTTGAGTCATGAAAGTACTCAAGTTCCCTGTACTCTCTTGTAATTCAGAACTCAAAATTCTTCTTGTGCTTCTCTACCTGGAGGTGCTCATAGATGGAGCCTTTTCTTTTGAAGTACTTTCCCCTTTAGTTTTCTTTGGAGTCCATTTGTTATTCTTTGGCATATACCTCATTTTTTTAACTGTTCTCTCATTGTATTCATCACTAATGGCTTTGGGGATTCTTTTCTTCTCATTCTTCAGATCAATACCAAAATGCTTGAAAACTTTTGTTAAAAAAATTCTATATGGCAAAGTGATTTTGGAGATGATAGCCTTGTATATATGATCCAAAATAAACAGAAGCAAGTCAATCCTTGAATCAGCTATATATGCCCATAGGAAAAATAATTCCTTTTCTGAAACATAATCATACTTCCCAGTTTTGGGAGTGAATATGGTGCAAGGAAAGTGATGAACTAGCCTCATTTCAAGAGACAAATCAGCGGCGAGGGGTTGTACATTTTCATCCATATCTTTTCCATATAGGGCTTTCAATTGGTCTTTTCTAGAGACATTATCTCTATAAACTTCTCCACCAAGCCTGATTCCAAGAATGTGTCTAATCACTTCTCTATCTAAATTAATAGTAATTCCCTTAACATAACTTTTGACAGACACTTCTCCAGGTTCTCTTTCAGTGCTAGAATGTAAATGAGCAACCAAGTTAGGGTAAACATCATCCCTGAGAGTTGTCATATATTTCCATCCTAGATTTCCAAATTTTGTACCAAATTTAAACTTATGAAGATAAAAGAATTTATAATCTATCCATCTTCCATTAAACACTTTTCTAAGAGAAAAACTTGAATTGTAGCTTATCTGGGTTTTGCCCTCACTGAAATATAGTTCATTGCATTTCAGGACTGCTGAGGATGAAGTTTTTCCAATCTTACTCTTCTTGCTCTTCCCACTATCTTTGCTAGACTCCCCTTTTGATTTTCTCTTTGACCCTTTCGAAGTAGGTTATGTTACTATGACTAGGGCTTTAGACATCCTTTTCGGTTTAGAGGTTTTGAGAGCCATCGTGAGATTGGAAAAAGCTGAAAGAGGATGAAATGGAGTCGATTAGGGTTTATAAAGGGATTGAGATGAAGAAATGCGATGGTTTGTGAGTGACGGTTGGATTTTGCTGCGAATAGGGGCGCAGGAGAGAAAAAGAGTGAGAGTGAATGAGTGAGAAGGAAATTTTGAATGTTTGTAAAGTAGGCTTCGTTAAAGTATATAGGCCCGACTCATAAGTCGACTCGTGAATTAAATGAGCCAACACATGCCTGTTAATGAAATAATTTGAGTCCACTGTCGTGAAGAGTTGACCTATTGAAATGGAGTGTCGACTCCTGATGCCAGACTAGACAAGTGACTTACAAGGAATTCAGGAAATGATCTTTTTCAACTTTTGTGCCAAAAGATATCTTAATATGATCAGGTAATGAATCATGAATTCAAGAAATGCATTTCATATGAATGAAAAAACACATTTAAACATTTAAAACACAAATTTTACTCAAATTAAACACATGTTAAGATATAGGATCACTTATCCCTAATTCTCTTCTAATCATACAAAAAGGATTTTCACTCAATGGTTTAGTAAAGATATCAGCTAATTGCATATTAGTGCACACACAATCAAGTTTTGTATCACCTTTTTTAACATGGTCTCGTATAAAGCGATATCTAATTTCAATGTGCTTTATGCGAGAGTGTTAAACATGATTTTTAGTCAAATTTATAGCACTAGTATTATCACACTTAATAGGAATATGATCAAACAAGATTTCATAATCTTCTAATTGTTATTTGATCCACAAAACTTGTGCACAACAACTACCAGCTGCACATATTCAGTCTTAGCTATGGAGAGAGTAACTGAATTTTATTTTTTATTGTACCAAGATACAATCATATTGCCTAGGAGTTGGCAAGAGCTACTTGTGCTCTTCCTATCAACTCTACTCCTACATAGTCAACGTCAGTGTAAATATTTAAATTAAAGTAAGTGCCCTTTGGATACCATAATCAAGGTTTGGTGAATGCTTAAGATAACGAAAAATTCTCTTTACTGCAATTACATGAGATTCTTTATGATTGGATTGAAAACGAGCACATAAGCAAACACTAAACATTATATTTGGTTTACTAGTAGTTAGATATAATAAGGAGCCTATCATGCTTCTAGAGAGTTTAGTATCTACTAACTTACCTTTCTCATCGCTATCCAATTTTGTTGTAGTATTCATTGAAGTACTTATAGG